>BSBK01005724.1:0-404303 GCA_027943335.1 Chamaecyparis obtusa
TATCTATGTATGTATATATCTACAAATATGTATATCTATATATATATATATAAATATACATCTATACATCTATACATATATACATATACATATACATATATATATATACACACACCCACACACACATATACACACACACACACACACATATGTATATGTATATATATATATGTATATATATATATGTATATATATGTGTGTGTGTGTATGTATATGTGTATATATATATATATATAATCATAATTGTCATTATATTAATTACATAATAATGAATAGACATGTCCTGTGAAGGGGCATGTCTCTTCTTGGCTCATTCTCAATATTAATGTAAGATATTGTGACATTTGGAAAACACATACAATACACGCAGTTCTATTACATTTACAACAATCCTAAAAACCTTAACATGTTATCAGAGCCAGGCTAGAAATGTAAGAGAGTAGGTTGTTGATGGTGAATGTGTGACTATCTCATAAAGTAGTCTCAGTACGGAGACAATATCTCACAAATACACTGTTGGATTTTCTAGCATTTTGGATATGTTGGTGTTAAACACATTTTGAAGAATCTCACTATAGCGATTGGTGAGAATGTGTCAGGCTCAAAAGCTATGACCAATAGTGTACAAATATATGTTAAATTGGGTGAATGAAGTTGTGTTGCATATTTTTGTCGACACCAAGTGCAAAGAATAAGGTGAACTGAATTGTAGCATATTTGTTAAGAAGAAAACATCAATGACTATAAATTGGCAACTATGTCACTGTTGAACGGGATGATTCATTAAAGACATAATCTATGCACTGATATTTTAAATAAAGTGACTTGATTAAAGAAAAAAAAACACTTTTTTAGTAAGAGGTTGAGGACGATGAATTTGAAAAGTATACATAGCAATTTCCATAATGATTAGTTAGACCTTATAGAAGATTTCATTAAAGATACATATTATTTTTTTATGATGATGGTGAATCATTAACAAAGAGCCACGTATTCAAAGAAGGGCATCTCTTTCTAGAGAGAAAGCATTAATTGTAACATGTCACCTCCCTTGGAGCAATCAAGTCATTTCACAAGAAGACATAAGCATTGTGATCAATGATATAAGAGTGGAAATTTTACATTGTGAGGGTAATAATAACCAATGTTACATTCCCACTTTAACCATCCTTAGTCAGGAGATGATTCAAAGGGGAGAAGGCATTTTATGATTTGATGTATATGGACCTTCATTGAGGCAACTTGTATCAAGGATGTTCATGTGCAAATAAGTATTTATTACCCTTGAGAATTACTTTATCTACTCATAGTAATATCTCTCTTATTTATATTTTTGTACGTAATATAAGAGCTATTTGCCTTGATCTTTTTTGGGGATGCTCTTGTAGGGAAAGAAGATATATATCAATTTTAGAGGGAGTCTAACTCTTCTGAGGTATCTTTTGATGAGGAGCTTAGAAGATTGATATTAGACTCAAAGGGATTCTGATAGTTCATCTTAAGAAACCTTGGATGAAAAGATCAACATATTGATATTTTCTTAATGAGTTCATCTATGTCAGAGAAGTTTGAGGTGAAATCCCTTGTTTCCAGCCTCTCTATTGAGGCATGATAAATTTCATGTGTGTGAATCCATATTTTTTTAATGGGCCTACCTTCCGTGTACATCATGAGGAAGTGATGACTTCCAAATGATTATCACTTGTATCTCAAAAGTTGTTGAAAGGTGATGATCTTACAATAACTTAATCTTCTATTATGATGAACATCCTATGATGTCTAATCAAATCATGATAGATGATAACTTTCATGGTGGATTAAGTTCTTTAAATAGACCATGACCTTCTATTGTGATGGAAATCTTATAATGTCTAAGCAGATCGTGATAGATGATAACTTGCATGGTGGATTAAGTTCCTTAAATAGACCATGGCCTTCTATAGTGATAGACATCTTATGATGGCTAAAACTGATCATGATAGATGATGAATGTCCCTATGGTAATTATTATTGAGGATACATATGGAAATTACCAATGGACATTTTTTAGTACTTGGTGAGTATCATGCGACTTGATATTCTTGTAATCACCTAAAACTGGGCTAACAGAACCTAGGGCCCTATTTGCCCTTAATTTAGTATGTAACCTTAACTATGCTAATTTGATCTCTGATTATTAGTATAAATTCTCAAAATTCATTAAACCCCATCAATTTCTAGATCAAGCATTTATCACCAAGGTTCAAGCAAAAATCAAGGTTATTAACTCTAGGCCTATTTAATTAATTAAACCCCATCAAAAGTAAAGGCTAGAGTTATTAATTAAGGAAAATGTATAAATATCTCCTAAATCAAACAAACACAACAAAAACAACTTAAAACAAGGAGGCTTCCACATGGATCAAGGATCAAGCCAAGATGCATCTCAACCATTCCTCATGGATGCATCTCAACCGCTGATTTTCTTCCAAATCTTATAAAAGAGAACTTTCAAAGGCTTTCTTCCTTCTTCTAGCTCCTTTGGTTTTGAAAGGCTTCTTGTGACACATTGCTAATTGCTTCCAATTTTAATGTTTAGACTCCCATTTGCTCATGGATTTGAGACTTCATGATCCATGATTATGAACTCTCATGCTTTGGAGAATTTGTGAGCTAATGCTTGGATTGATAGTTGTTTTCCATGAAGCTTTTATTAAGTAGAAAACACTTCAATTTGGGTTTTATTGGAAGGAATTAGGATTTCATGCTCTCATTTAGGTTGTTTACATGCACTTTAAATCTCTCATTTTAGTGTATATTGTCACTATTTTAAGGGTTAAATCTGAGAACAAACTAACCCGTATTTCATACTCGCATTAATTAGAGAGCAATAGAATGCTTTTTCTTGTTAGTATTTTCAATTGAATCCTCATTTTCTTCTAACAAGTGATGTTATTATCCTATTGAAGTGTTGTGTTATAGGTCACAAACTCACACACACATTTGTGGTGCCCACTGTGGGTCTGAGCCCCTGATTTTCTATGTTTATTTGACATTTTAAACAAATTATCATCGTACTAAATTTGACAGAAGATCACATTTGGTAAGATCATCTGCATACGGTATTCCTGGATCATATACCATATTCCCTAATTTCATTTGGTTACAAGGTCGCACCTATTTGAAATACAGGATCACATCTTGTAAATCTGGATCACTTATGGGAAATTGGGTCGTATGTGGTAAATAGGGTCATTTCTGGTAATTTTGGGGGAAAAATCTAGGATCGCATCTAGGGTATTTTATTTCCTTTTTTGGGTTTTCTGACACTTGATTAATTGCATTATTGATGTCTCTGGTTTTTGGCAGCTTGACTATGGTTTTGTAGGTTTAAAAGGACAGAAAGTTAAAAAATACTAACTCTTGTCTTTGATTTGCTTAAAGGATAAATGAAAAATTGTGCTTTTGTTTTCAAACACCTAATGACAATTTGATCTCATTTTGTAAATCAATTAGAGGATTATGCTCTTTTCTCCTTGAGCGAAAATCAGAAACTAAAAAATTGGCTTATATTTTGGAATTAAGTTGAGAAATGAAGGCTAACAAATTTGCATGATTATTTTTCCTTAAAATTATTATCTTCAAATTTTGAATTTTCTAACCCCCTAATAACTAATGGGTGATCTTGGTGTTCTTGATTGATTTTGATAGCTTAACAAGTGTTTGCAGGATGTTTGTCCAAGACCCAAGAAAGGAAACAAAAGACTACTAATGCTCCTTATGCAGGTTGCCTCTAAAGCAAATTGACAAAAGAATTTTGTGCTTGTTTTGTAGGAACTTAAAACAATTTGAGATCAAGTTGCAAACTGACTAGAGGATTATGCTCTTTTCCCCTTGAGGGAAAAATAGAAACTCAAACATTGGTTTTCCATTTGGCATCAAATTGGAGTAATTGAACTCTTACTATGCATGATGTGTTTGGGACTTGCGATATAAGTTAGGAGATTATGCTCTTCTCCTTATTGGAGAACCATAAATCTCAAGCTTACTATCCCTTGTCTATTTTCTTTATTGTACACCTTTAGAGGCCCTGCCGGTTGATGAAAAAGTCTCCTGGGAATGACTCAAGTGGGGACAAGTCTTTCATCGACTCTTCCACCCCACTATAAAATTTGACACTCCTTTGAGGTTAAAGCCTTGGGAGACATGATTCATCTTGTCTTGGGAGATTGATGATCAATCCCAATGACTGACTTGGATTTGGTGTAGAGTAGAGCCACTTTAATCTCACTTCTCGAGACTACACACTTTCAGTTTCCTATAGGGTTAACAATCTCAATCCTTCTTGCGGGACTATGGTAGATGGTTATGAATGGATGCCTTCATTAAAAGATTTTTTTTAGATGCTACCCGGATCACCCCTGAAAGTTTGTTATCACTTGTGCGAGGCAAATAGTAATTGCCCCAAGACATTCACCATATCGAGCCCCCATTGACGTTAACACTTGGCAAATATGGCCTCCAATATCCATTGCATGTTATTGGACTGTGATATTCTGAGGAGTCTTTGGGTGTGTTCCTAAGTCAGTGAATAAGTGGTTTCAATCTCTACTTAGTATAAGGAAGGTTAGGTGTGTTTTCTCTAAAAATGATTGCTTGATGTGTCTTAAATACAAACTTAGTTAATTTCCCCCAAATGAACAAGCACACAACATTTTTCAAGTAGTTACAAACACCTGATAGTCATTGGAATCTGACAGACATGACACATTTTCTAAGAAACATTGAAATTGCAAAATCTTGGTCATCATAAAATCTAATCTGAAATTCCTATGTCGCTCCCCGTATCCTGGATTGTATTTGGTATCTAAACCATTTCCTAAGTCACATCTGGTGACTACAACATTTCCTGAGTCATATACTATAATTCTTGGATCACATCTGGTGTTCCAAATTGTTTGCCAGTAACTATTTAAAATTGCATCCAAGACAAGGAGCATTCCAGTACATCCCAGAAGAAAAATTTCCACATTTCTAGATACCCATTTGGTCAATTAGTAAGTTCTTGTTGCTAAAACATAGTCATCTAATGTCCAGAATGAGTTATCTTTGAGAGCATATTGTTACCTTGCATAGTTTGAATCTGCATTGTCTCCTTGTGAAGTTAGTTAACCCAATCAGTCAGAAGCAAGTTCTCAGCTCATAAACAGGGCACTTTGACACCCTATTGACGCTGAAACTTTCACTTTCAAATCCACTTGCACTTTGGTTCCCAACTCATAAGTAGGGTATTCTAACCCCATTTGACGTTGGATCCATAAAAATATTTCAAACCCACTTTTGCATCCTTGAATTCACAATCAGACATTGAAAAATTATCAGACTCACCTTTTAAACACAAGACTCTCATTAGTTACTCAATCCAGACTACATGGTTGTTACCAGACACAAGACTTACGATTTGAAAACAAACCCATTCTCAGAAAGAAAACCTAAATTCACATTGGAAATGGGAGAAACTTCAGAACCCAATCCATTACATGGTGCTACACCTAATACTACTCATACAACAATACCCAAATCTACAAACATGGATGATCAAAATGAATACCAATGGGATGAAAGATTTCATACACAAAATGAAGAAGCAAAACATGAGGAACAAAAACAAAAAGCCCAATATGATGATGATGATGATGAGGATGATATGAATGATGATGCAGACCCTACAAAAAATGAATACAATAGAGCTTTGAGTAGAAAAAGATTTCACAAAATACTTGAAAGAGCCTTGGAAGAAAACAAAGAAAAATACTTCTTAGAGCTTGCTTCCCGAGATATGAAATTACCCAAAGACTATGATGTGGAGAAACTCAAAAAAAAGGTGGATATAAGTCCTATGTCAATCCTAAATAGACAATTCCTTGCTATGAAAGTAGAAATTCAAGAACTCAAGGATGCAAAGGACAAACCAAAACAACAATATTCTTTGGAGCACATATGTCCTTTCCCTTTTGATAAAGGGCTCACAATGATTCCATTTCCTAAGAACCTTACAATACAAAAATATGACAAGTACATGGGAGATTCCAACCCTCAAGATCACATGAGGGAGTTTTGTACAACTAGTATGGAGTTCATGCATGAATAAACATACCTTATGAGGCTATTTCCAAGAAGCCTAGGTGGACAATCTATAGAATGGTTCTCCAAATTGCCTATTGGAATCAAGACATTTGATGAGTTGGTGCAAAAATTCATACAACACTACTCCTACAACATCCAACACACCATTACCATGTTGGATTTTTGCAATACTAAATAGAAAATAGGAGAGTCATTCTTGAGTTTGCTACAATGATGGAGAAAGATATTTGAAAGATATGCTAGAGAGATTCCTAAAAATGAAAAAATGGACATCTTTGTTAACAATTTGGTCCCAGAAATGAACTTCCCAATTCAATTACAAGGACCACCAAGCTTTGAAAAAATGATTGATAATGCTCTAAAGATAGAGGAAGTTCTAATCAAGAAAGGTGAAATTACCATTCACAAGGAACATAAAGACAAGTCTTGTACTACTAAAGACAAGTACAAATATGCAAACAAGAAAAAAAATGTGGTTAATGATGGGGTGGTTGATGCTTCTAATTCAAAACCCAAACTAGAGGCTTTTAATCTAACCACAAGTCTTCATGCAAACAAGAGTCTGACTCCTACAGAGACTCCAAAGATGAACAATACTTTCAACAAATCTTGAAGAGAACCTTGGGCACCATGGCCTAGGAGAACATTTACTCCATTGGGAGATACCTTGGAAGTGATTATGAAATCACTTGTGGAAAATGACATTATTTGATGAAGGGTGCTCCCCTTAATACCACAAACACATAACAAAAATAGAGAAACAACAACAATAATATGCAAGAACAGAAAATTGGCTTCTTATTATCTCCACAAATGTGGAATTACAAACTTTCAGAATTACAATATGCAAAGCCACATGGGCATTCCTTACAATATTTTGTAGGACAAAGCCTCGAGCTATTACCCAGATCTACTACCCAAAACTATTTTGAACTGCCTAAGACAATAATACAGCCTTCCTTATATAGGCAATTCCCCACCGCCTGGGAAGGTTCCAGAATTTTAGCCAATAAGGCCGACCAAACTTAAAATTATTTTTATTTTACATTTCATTACATCATAGTCGGCTCAAGATAACCTTTGAAACCCGAACAGAAATTTTGAAGAAAATTATTTTTCGCCATTTCAGGTGACCCAACTTTTGAAGACCATAAGTCATCACCCGTTGACCCGCTCGGCTATTATAACCCCATTTCAGAAATGCCACGAAGCACTCTACAGGCTTGACTTGCGCAAGTGCCCGTCACCCAAATTTTTGACCTCATCCGGGGCCTCTAAAGCCTTCAAAACTGAGTTCAAAGTTTCTGTACCCTGCTGCCAATACTGAAAATCTTCAATATCTTCCAATATATACTTGATCTGGCAATGAAACTTTACTGGAAAACTTATATGACCAAAATGAACCTCCAAGAAAGAAATTAGATCATTCTGAGCACATACGAAAATTACCAAAAATAGTAACTTTCCATAAATAGCAGCTCTGCACAAAATAACCCTTATTGAAAATAAAAACAAAAATATTTTTGGGTGATGCAAGATTGCACTTACACCCAGGATGCTCCTGCATCAGACACCCGGGGTAATTTGAGAAGTGACCCTGTCACGACTCAGGTGTGCAGAGGAAAACCAAGACGGCTAACCTCCTCCTTTGTCAGCCATGATGAATCTTCAACAGGTCATCCTTTCCACTTGACCAGATATTCTTCATATGTCCTGTTCCTTGTGCTTCTACCAACACGACTGTCCAGTATATCTTCGATCTCCTTAGTGTCTGAACTAGTTGCTGGAATACTCCACTGTGCTACTGTGATCTCATCTTCAACACCTCCTTCATGATACTCTGTCAGATCTGAAATGTTAAACACTGGTGAAATATTTATCTCAGTAGGCAATTCTACCTCATATGCATTTCCTGAATCATGTTTCTTCAATATCCTACATGGTCCAAACTTTTTCATTTTCAGCTTGTTATATGTACCAACTGGAAACCGCTCCTTCCGCAAATGAACCATGACTTCATCACCAACCTAAAATTCCTTATACCTCCTTTTCTCATCTGCCTTAGCCTTATACTGTGCGTTCATCTTGGTAATATGCTTCCTCACCTCCCCATGGATGTTCTTCAAGTGTTCTGCAAAATCCTCAGCTTCAGCACTACTTATTTCTCCTTTATCTATCTTCCTCAATTCAGATGCATTTCTTGGACTACTTCCATATACAATCTGGAATGGTGATTTACCAGTGCTCCTATTGATAGAATTATTGTAGGCAAATTCTACCTATGGTAAAATCAAATCCCATCCTGTTGGCTTATCTCCAACCAAGCATCTCAGGAAATTTCCCAAACTCCTATTCACCACCTCTATCTGTCCATCAGTCTGGGGATGATGTGATGAACTGAACTTCAAATCTGTCTTCAACTTCTTCCACAATGTACGCCAGAAATATCCAACAAACTTAGTGTCCTGATCTGAAACTATGGTCTTTGGCAAACCATGAAGTCTCACTACTTCTCTGAAAAACAATTCTGCTACATGAACAACATCATTAGTCTTCTTGCAGGGAATGAAATGTGTCATCTTTGAAAATCTGTCAACTACTACAAAAATTGAATCATGTCCCCACTATGTCCTCGGTAAACCAAGAACAAATTCTATACTGATATCCTCCCAAGGCTTCTCTGGTATAGGCAATGGCTGATACAACCCTATATTCTGCTTCACTCCTTTCGCCATCTGACATACTCTACAACTCTGTACAAACTTCTTCACATCTTGCTGCAACTGTGGCCAATAATAATTCTCACTAACCAAACCAAGGGTTTTATCACGACCAAAATGTCCAGCCAATCCTCCACTATGCTTCTCCTTGATGAGATTCTCCCTCATAAAACTTTTTGGAATGCACAACTGACTCCCTCTGAATAGCATATCATCCTGGATGATAAAATCCAACCATTTCATCCTGTCTAGAGTAACAGGTTCTGTACAAGCTTTCCAAGCTTCACCAAAATTAGGATCCTCTGGATACAAATTCTTGAGTTCCTTGAACCCAACCACTTCAATCTGCATTTCTATCATCAATAGTTGCCTTCTGCTAAGAGAATCCGCAACCCTATTAGACTTTCCACTCCTGTGTTTCAAAACAAATGTATAACTCTGCAAAAACTCAACCCATTTCAAATGCCTTTGATTCAATTTTCCTTGACTATTCAAATATTGCAAAGCTTGATGATTAGTATACAAAACAAACTCCTTAGGAAGTAGATAATGTCTCCACTTCTTTAATTCTTGAACTATAACATAAAATTTCTGATCATAAATAGAATATTTCCTCTTGGCATCATTTAACTTCTCACTGAAATAAGCAACAGGTTTACCTTCTTGGCTCATAACAGCTCCTATTGCAATACCACTAGCATCACAATCTACTTGAAACACCTTATTGAAATCTGGAAGTGCTAAAATAGTTTTTTCTGTAACTTTTTGTTTCAATAATTGAAAACTCTTTTCTGCCCCATGAGTCCACTTAAACTCTTTTCTATCCCCTCTCATTGTTTCAGTCAAGGGTCCACAAATACTGCTAAAATTTATGATAAACTTTCTATAAAAGCTAGCTAGACCATGAAAAGATCTTACCTCAGTAGCACTCCTTGGAGTAGGCCATTCAAGGATAGCCTGTACCTTCTCTGGGTCCATTTTTAGACCTTCTGCTGAAACTACAAATCCCAAATACACTAACCCTTTCTTCACAAAACTGCACTTCTTCAAATTAATCAGCAATTTTTCTTCTCTCAACTTCTCAAATACCATACGAATATGCGTCATATGCTCATCCAATGTCTTACTAAAGATCAAAATATCATCTAGGTAAACAATGACAAACTTACCCAAAAATTCTTTCAAAACCTCGTTCATGAGCTACATGAAAGTGATCGGTGCATTGGTTAGCCCAAAAGGCATGACTAACCACTCATATAGTCCTTCCTTTGTCTTGAAGGCAGTCTTCCATTCATCTCCTTCTCTAATCCAAATCTGATGATATCCACTTTTCAGATCTATCTTTGAGAAATACACAGCTCCACTCAAACAGTCCATAATATCATCCATTCGTGGCAATGGAAACCTGTACTTGATTGTGATCTTGTTTTATTGCCCTAGAATCTGTACACATCCTTCATTCTCCATTCTTCTTTGGTGCTAATACCACTGGTACAGCATAGGGACTCAGACTCTCATGGATCAATCCTTTCTGTAACAGTTCATGTACTTGTCTGTTCAACTCCTCACTTTTTGCAGGTGTCATTCTGTGTGCTGCCTTATTCGGCAAACTCACTCCTGGGATCAAGTCCATCTGATGACTGATCTTCCTGATTGGTGGTAATCCATCAGGCATGTTATGGGATACAATATCCTGAAACTCATTCAACAAATCTGCAACTTCTACAGGAACATCTTCTACTTCCTCTTTACCAGCTTTTGGAATTAAAGCAAAACATACATGCTCATGCCTCATACCATCTAGAAAATTTCTTCCATCAACAAAAGTTATCCTTGCATTACCACATACCTTTTTTTTAGTCTCCTTCAATGGTTTTAGCTTATGTCGCACTCCATCCTTTGTCAGGGAATAGGTATTCGCACAACCATCATGTACAGCACATCTGTCAAACTGCCATGGTCTACCCAACAACATATGACATGCATCCATAGATATGATATCACACAATACCTCATCTTGGTATCCGCCAATCTTGAACTTCACCAGGCATTGTTCATTGACCATGACCTTGTGGTCATCCTGTACCCAGGCAATCCAATATGGATGTGGGTGTTTCTGTCTCTTGAGCTTCAACTTTGTCACCATCTCTTTTGACACCAAATTGTTAGTGCTTCCACTATCAATAATCACATCACAACATTTACCTTCGCACTTGCACCTGGTGTGAAACAGGCTCTTTCTTTGCTCAGTTTCATTCTCACCACTCAACAGGTCTCTTCTGTTAATCAACATTTCTCCTCTTTCAGCATCTTTAGAATTTGATGATCTGGCATCTTCATCTACATGTGCAACTCTGGCCTGGCCTTCATTTCTCCTGTCTGTTCTACCTTGGCACTGAGGACATTCAAATGCCCTATGACCTTCTTCTCCACAGTGAAAACATGTTCCATGGAAGCCTCCTCTTCCAGATCCTTGTCCTCTTCCTCTTCCTCTTCCTCTTTGATCTCTATTATTCTGATCCTGGAAGCGATTGGAATTATTTCCACACTGATTCTAACTGCTACTAGCCTCATCCTTCTTTTTCGGATCTTCATTTCGGCCACCATATGACCATCCACCAGATCGTCCACCATGACCTCTTCCATTTTGTCTACTCTCAAACTTCTTGTTCAGCTTTTCCTCTACTTTTAGGGCAAATTGGTATGCCTCCTCAATGCTGTTCATTCAAACCAGATTCAACTCCTCCTGAATGCTTGGCCTTAACCCATTAAGGTATCGGGCAACTTTCTCCTTATCAGCTTCTGCATGGCCTGTTCTGATGAGAAGTCGATAGAACTCCTCTGTATACTCCTGAACAGATCTTCCTGCTTGCTTCAAACTCTGCATTTTCTTCAGTAGGTCAAGCTCATAATCAACAGGAATGAACTGTCGCTTCAATTTATCCACCATCCGATCCCATCTTGTGATTTTATCTTTCCCTCTTCTATTTCGCTCTAATTGAATTTCTTGCCACCAGATCTTCGCATGACCTTTCAATCTGGCCTTCGCAAATTTGACCCTATCAGGATCCTCAACATCTTCGTACTCAAAATATTCCTCACATTCATTGATCCAGTTGATCAATTCCTCTGGGTTAAGATTTCCAAAAAATGTAGGAACCTCAATCTTAGGTCTTTTCCCAATCTTGGAAATCGCCCGAAAAAGTCTTTCTTCCTCCTGGTTCACAATTTCAGCTTCTCCTTCTTGATATTCTTCTTCGGCTTCATCCTTGCTTTCATCTCTGACATTAAGATTCATTCCTCTGCGAATCTCTTCTTGCAATGCTCGCACTTGTCTCTGTAGCTCTCTAACCTCAAGTGTCACAGCACCAGCTCTTTCGCCACGTTCTCTTCGTGGAGGCATTTTTGCGATGCGCGCTGAAACCCTAACCATGGTCCTGGTGCAAACTGCCTCACAGTCGGTGATCTGTTTACACACTCAAGAACTCTTGCTTTGATACCACCTGATGAAGGGTGCTCCCCTTAATACCACAAACACATAACAGAAATAGAGAAACAACAACAATGATATGCAAGAATAGAAAATTGGCTTCTTATTATCTCCACAAATGTGGAATTAAAAACTTTCAGAATTACAATATGCAAAGCCACATGGGCATTCCTTACAATATTCTGTAGGACAAAGCCTCGAGCTATTACCCAGATCTACTACCCAGAACTATTCTGAACTGCCTAAGACAATAATACAGCTTTCCTTATATAGGCAATTCCCCACCGCCTGGGAAGGTTCCAGAATTTTAGCCAATAAGGCCGACCAAACTTAAAATTATTTTTATTTTACATTTCATTACATCATAGTCGGCTCAAGATAACCTTTGAAACTCGAATAGAAATTTTGAAGAAAATTATTTTTCGCCATTTCAGGTGACCCAACTTCCGAAGACCATAAGTCATCACCCGTTGACCCGCTCGGCTATTATAACCCCATTTCGAAAATGCCACGAAGCGCTCTATAGGCTTGACCTATGCAAGTGCCTGTCACCCAAATTTTTGACCTCATCCGGGGCCTCTAAAGCCTTCAAAACTGAGTTCAAAGTTTCTGTACCCTACTGCCAATACCGAAAATCTTCAATATCTTCCAATATACACTAAATCTGGCAATGAAACTTTACTGGCAGACTTATATGACCAAAATGAACCTCCAAGAAAGAAATCAGATCATTCTGAGCACATACAAAAATTACCAAAAATAGTAACTTTCCATAAACAGCAGCTCTGCACAAAATAACCCTTATTGAAAATAAAAACAAAAATATTTTTGGGTGATGCAAGATTGCTCTTACGCCCAGGATGCTCCTGCATCATTATTACAATCCCAGAACCAGGTAAGCCTTGGGATCCAGAAGATAAACCTAAGTGGTGGAATGATAATGACTATTGTGATTACCATCATAATAAAGGACACACCACTAATAATTGCTTAAAACTGAAACATGTTATTCAGGATCTAATTGAACAAGGGAAAGTTAAGGTAGATGGACATCACATGAATAATGATCACAAGGCATTTCAAACCCTGCTACCAAACTATAAAAAAGGAGAAACTTCTAAAAACAATAACATTCACTACACGTACACTAATAGTGACAATGTAATCAACATGATGGAACCATGTGAATATTCCATCAACATGATCACTCTCAAAGGGGTGAAAAGCAAAACTGAATCTACCAATGTGGTAACATGAAGCCAAGAAAAACTTACTCTTAAAGGCATCTCAACATCTAGTACACCACCTACAATAGTAACAACTTATAAATAAGTGGTTCCATCTCCAAAATTCAATCTTGTGGAACAATTGCAAAAGACACCTGCATAGATATCTATCCTAGAGTTGTTGAAAATTTCCCCTAGTCATAGGGATATTCTTGATTATGCCTTATTAAGCACAAATGTACCAAAAGACTTAGATGTGGATAAATTCCAGGCCATGGTTGGCCACATGAGTTCACCACATTACCTATCTTTTTCAGAAGAGGGTGACAAATCAACAAATCAACCACATAATCAACCCCTTCATTTAGAAGTTCTTATTCATAAACACCAAGTCAAGCGTGTCTTGATAGATGGAGGTGCTGGTTTGAACATCTGTACTTACAACTTGGTACAACAACTAGGTTTCTCTGAGCACGCAATTGATCCTAGGAGAAAGATAACGATCAAGGCATATGATGAGGAAGAGAGATCCTCCAAAGGATTGGTTGTCTTGCCCATCAAAGTATGGCCTGTAGAGAAAGATTTTCTTTGTCAAGTTCTTGATTTACCCCTTGCTTACAACATTCTTCTTGGAAGACCGTGGATACATTCAATGAAAGCAATACCTTCTACATATCATCAATGCCTAAAGTTTCCTCATAATGGATTGGAGGTGACTATTCCAGCAAATACCACACATACTTGTAATAACCTCAAACAAATTGAAAGCATGGTTCCCCATAAAAAGGAAGGGTCCCCCAAGGCAGAAACATCTAAAGACATGGTCTTGAGAGGCTTTGCTCAGAAGATCAATATTCAAGAAATCAACATGGGAGAGTACAAAATAGATCCTGCAGCATCTTTGACAAATCTACCTATATCTCCTAGGACACAAGGAATGCCCTCATCTACATCTACACCTTCAAATGGAAGTGCTTTAACTATACATGAAGGAATTGGAATGGTAAAAGAAAAAGTATCCTTAGAAGAAGAGAATGAAGAAAAGGTTGTTTTACAATGGCTTTACAAAGAACCCGAAGTAGACTGGAATGTGAAACATGTTGAGATCTCTTCGAGAAAATACGGGAAAGGATATGACCTTATGAAACAAATGGGGTGCAATGGAAAAGGACCATTGGGACAAAATAACCAAGGACTAGTGGAACCCCTACACATAGATTTCCGAAATTCTAAAGACAAGACTGGACTAGGCTTCAGAGAAGCTAGATTTCATCCTACAATAGAAAAAGGTCTAGTATTTGATACATTAGGGGATTCAAATGATGAAGAAGAAATAGAAGGACAACCCATTCCTTATGAAAGGTTGTTACTCTTACAAGGAGACCTAGAGGTTACATTCCTTGGTATAAGTATTGGACAAGAATCAGAAGGAGTACAAGAAGATGAGCCTGATGAAGAACAAGAACAAGAACCTCTTATCATGGATACACCACACTTTGATGAAGAGCCTAAAGCAATGAATCCACAAGAACCATTTCAAGAAGAAGAGAATCATGCTGATGAAGAAAATGAGGTGCCTATGACTATTGCCAACTTTTTGGGGGTCTTAGATTACAGCCAAATGGATTCACGTGAGTATGAATGGGATGTCCTTTCTGATGCAACCATGTGTTTGCATTAAGCAGGATTGCCACTAGTGACAACACTTATTCACATTCTGAGTGCAAACTGAGCAGAATAGTGCAAATCGAGTAGAACAGTGCAAACCGAGCAGAACAGTGCAAACTGAGTAGAATAGTGCAAACTGAGTAGAATAGTGCAAACCGAGTAGAACAATGCAAACCGATTAGGACAGTGTAAACCAAGCAGGACAGTGTAAACCGAGTAACATTATGTCTACCGAGTCACCAGAATTTACCGAGTTCAAAACCTACCAAGTGGTCAGTATGAACCGTGCCTTCACTTCTACCGAGTGCATGATGATGCTGAGTAATGCAGTGGATGCTAAGTATCAGAAAGTCACCGAGTTAGTTTGCAGGAACCGTGTAACCATACTTGGGCTGACTTAGTAGCACTTATGTTTATTTCTCAAGCCGACTTTGTAATTGTAATTGTAATTGTAATTAATTGTTTAGACTTGTATATAAACAATGTTGTAAAAATGCCAAGAAGTAATTAGAAATGAGTATGAATGTGAAAAAGAAAGAAAGGCAGAGATAAGAGAATTACAAAGGGCTACAACAGTATAAGGAATAGCAAAGACAAATTCATCACAGAAGGTGATGAGTACATTAGTGAATCTCATTCCGCAATCCAGTTGCAAAGCAAGAGATCTACTGTTTCATCCTAACAGGTGAATCAGTACTAAAATCCTTTAACCGGGTAGACTTAACAGTCTTTTGTAAAATCTCCTTACCGAGTACATACTTCTTTTGTAAGTTTGTAAAAATCCTCTAACAAGGTGGACCTAGCAATCCTTATTGCTCCTAGCAGGGCAGATCATCAGAAGTGATCAATCGTAAGCCTTAACCGGCCAACTTTATACTGTAGTACGAAAGCTTTGTGGGTTTCATCCCCACCCTAGTTTTACTTTCTTTTTGGAAGGTTTCTGGGTAACCAAATCTATGTGTCATTGTTGTGAATGCTTTTAAGTTTCATGCTTTCTATATGCATAAGGATAAAGTAAACTATATGTTAATACATCTGTAATTGAAAGAAAATTTGGAGTTACTGATTCATCCCTCCCCTCTCAGTAACTTGGTTAATTGCTGAATATTTCCAACAATTGGTATCAGAGCAGTATTGGTTCTCAAGATAAAGCTTAACTAGATTGAGCAAAGATCCAGGACAATGGAGGTATTCAAACTGAACAAGGTGATTGAAAATGAAAAGCTAGATCTGAAAATGGCCATAGCTAAACTTAAAGAAGCAAAAGAACATATTTTCCAATCCCTAAGAAGAAGGAAGGAACTTGCAAATCAGATGAATGATCAGAATTACATTGAAGAAAAGATTGAAGATCTTTTTCCCTCAGATAGCTCAGATGAAGCAAACAATGCTGTCAAAGAACTCCTAGAAAAGAATGGGTCTTTGCAGGAAGAAGTGAGAAAATTAAAAAGAGAACAAGAGTTACACTCAACAAGATTTTGTGAGATCTTAGAACAAAGAAACAAGTTGCAAGATGAATTAGATGGAAGGAACAATGAAGTCTAAAATAAAACCCTTTAGCTAGAAAACCTAATTGATTAGATCTCCCATACAAATGAGGAAATTTTGAATCTAAGATCAGAAATAGAAAGCACTAGAGAAGATTTAAGATCTAAAAAGGAAATCAATCTAAGATTGGTGGATGACCTAAACACCAAAAAACAAATCAATGAAAGAATGCTGAAAAGTCAAGAAGACCTAGATCAGCTGTATAATCAAAATCTTCATAGGCAAAAAGGAAAAGCAGGACTTGGATACAAAATAGAAGGTGAATCTTCTAAGCAAGGTACTCAAAGAAATCAGAAACCTACTTGTAATCATTGTGGTAAAATAGGACATAATTCAAATAAATGTTGGAGCAATGAAAAAGCAAAATTCAATGGAAAATGCTACAACTGCAATCAGCACGGTCACAAAGCTAATGAATGTAGGGAAAAACCAAGATTCAAAGGTAATTGTCACAAATGCAACAAACAAGGTCACAAGGCATCTGAGTGCAGATCCAAAACATTCAATCTAGCAGAACAAATTATGAAAGCATTGTTTGGATGGGATTAAAACACCTGGTGTAGATGTCATTACAGTGGAGAATATGGACACATTGGCATGAACTGCATAAAATATCATCTAAGGAAAAGAGATACTACCGTAAGATGCTTCAAATGCACTAAACTCGGTCACATAGCCAGAAATTGCATGAATGCTAGTGAAGTTGAAGATGGAAAGAAGAATGAAGCAACTAAGGTCAGGAAATAGGTAAGACAAAAGTGGATTCCTAAATCTACCGAGAAAAATAGTCCAAGTAATGGAATGGGTGGCTCTACCGACTCAAACTAAATTCCCAAGAGAGCACTGGAACTGTATTCTCATAGACAAATTTCAAGCAGTTCCAGAACTGAATTAAAAGAAAGATCTAAATTAGCATACAAAGATGCAACAAGATCATAGGAAGGTTGGTATCAATTTTCACCGAGCAAGGTCGGTATTAGTCTTTACCGAGCAAGGTCGGTACCAGTCTTTACCGAGCGAGGTCGGAGCAATTTGAATTCTCGAGTTCACCGAGTTGCGAAGTCTTTACCAAGAAATTAATTCATAGTGGGTGACAGTCTGTCAGAATTCATACCCTAATTCGTATTGAGCATTAATGACAGAGTTGTAAACAAAAGGCAAGAAATCAAACTCATTCTTCACCGCAAACCTTTAGCACTTTGAGAGCAGAAAATTTCAAGAGCAATCCAGCGATTCAAACACTTTTGCGAAAAGAATTTTCTGTGAGCTACCATGACATCATCCAGCACTTCAATGAAGAAAGGATTAGAAATGTTAGTCCAAGGGGAATGGAGCACACCAAATTTCAAGCTCATGCCTACAATTGCAGTAGCCCTAGATCCGAATGGAGCTCAATCTCAGATTCCTCCTAAGGTACTACTTATTAACGATATTCATAATCATTTCAATTATGCAATTCAAGAAATGGGAAACCTAGAGCTAGATATTGTGCATGAGGAATTGTGTGTGGATGGTATTCTAAAACCCAAGCACAAACATCTGGAAGACAAGGGATTAGTTCACATTGCACATTTACCTCGAAACTTTCAGGAGAAATGGGTTAGATACATTCTCAGCCGTGTACATGAAGGCAAGATTTGGCTTGAGCAACCCATAGAGATCACTAAGAAGATGATTCATCAAATCACTGGTCTTCCCATGTTAAACAAAGAAAATTCTACCAAAACCCTAGGTCGGCTAGAACTGGAGAAGAAAACCCTAGCCGAGTGGGACGGTAGAGGCATGAAAGTAAGCAACATTACTAATGCTGAACTGAAGTTTGGTACACACATAATTGCCCATAAGATATACAGTTCAAGTCGATAGAATAGTGTATCCTATGAAGCCATAGACCTAGCATACAAAGTGGTCAAGAATAACTTATCATTTGACCTTGCAGATTTATTGTTAAAATAGTTTAACAAGAACATGGAAAGCATTCAAACTTCCAAAAACAATCCATGTAAGTTTGGATCTCTACTGGTCTGTTTATTCTTCTATGTTCAAAAATTCTTCCCTTCCAAAGGAAAAGTAGTATGGAGAAAAGATGTGCCATTTCTTTATGAGATAAATGAATATATTTTAGAAATGGGTGAAAATTTTGAGAGCATCATGGATAGTTATTTTGAGTCTTTCAAAGAGAAAATGAATAATAGATTATGGATTCCACAGAAGTTGGTTGAGGATTATAAGGATGATATTTGTTTCATGGTGGACTATGACAGAGTATACATTCAAGCAGCTAAACTGAGGATTTTACATGTAAAACCTCTTCCTTATGAGGTAAACATTGATGAAACAAAGAATATCATTGAAGCCCTTCTTAATCAGCCTGTTAATCCCAAAGCCCCATATTTTGGAACATATGATGAAGCTAAGGTGAGAATTGAATTAAGCATAAAGATTCCACAGGCGGTAAATAAAGGAAAGAAGAGGATAGCCAAAATGTGAATGCTAACTGAGGACAAAGGAGAAGACGCTGAAGAAGAAAAGGAAAAGGATGAGAAAATAGAGGAACCAGAACCTGCAAAGAAGAAAGGAAAGGTATTCATCACTAAGGCACCTAAGCCTCCCACTACTGTATTTAGAAGGAGAAATGCAAGAGGTAAGGCAGACAAGGCAGACAAAGATATAATATTCAAAAGGCCTCCTCTAACCTTTCAAGAGAAGATCAAACTTTTTAGAGAAGGATCAGGATCTGGAGTAAGTAATATAAAATCTTTTAAATATGAAACCAAATCAGAAACGGAACAAAAGGAAATAGAAGATGCTGTTATTGAAAAGATGGGACAGTGGAAATACTCTCCTGATGAAATAGACCCACAGGTTCTAGCAGCTTTATTAGATCCAATAAAAATGAGATGGAGCAATGCCAAGCAAACTATAAAAGACATATTTGATCAAACCCTGAGACAGTTAATGCCAAGCTTGAAAAATGATGAAATAAAGAAGGCATTGAAGGAGAATGAAAATAAGATGACACTGAAGTTCAATAGTTGTTTGATTCTGATTAACAATATTGAATCGGTTGTGAAGGTTGCAAATGCCACATGGAAGAACATATACCATCTTCACCAACTGAGTATTGAAACAGTTATAATAAAAGACATTGAAGATGATAGTGATGAACAGGAAGAAGCCACTGAGGTAGATGATACTGTGAGGATAGCGGCAAAAGTCATTGCATCACTTCCTACCTCTCCAGTAAAAGTTACTACATCTAGCCCGGAGACACCTTCAAGCATGGTTGTGACAACTTCAACATTTGTCCAATCACCTATAGCAACAAGAGAAGCAACTACCATTTCTTCTACTGAGTTGCAGTCTCCTACTTCATCAAGTTTTCCAGCAATAAGAATTCCAATTTTTTATTCTACATGTGTAAATACTTCAAGTTCTCCAATAGACAGTATACTAGTCTCTATAGCTAGTCCTACTATGTCTACTATCACTACTACTAAGGCATTAAGTATAGATAAGCCTAAGGCTCAACCGAGTATAAGATTTTTGGGCAAGAATATAGTAGAGGATATAGACCTAGATGAGGAAATAGAAATTCCAACATTGGATTTTGCAAATCTATCAATGGACCAAATGCAAAATATAGGTGAAATCCTCCAAAGGAAAGTGAAGCAAAAGAAACTTAAAGAGGAGAGAGAGAAGGAATATCAAATTATTAAGGATGCTAAGGACATTTTGTCTGAAGCATTAGGTATTAAAGTAGACTCCTCTCAACATGTTTTGTTACAATTAGCAGAAGCAGTAAATAAATACAATGAGGATTCATCTGGGATAGAAAAGTTAGTTGAAAAAGCCGAGAAGAGATTCAACAATAAAGTACTTGAGCACATTGCTCAACACATAGCTATTAATCAAGTGGAATTGTCTTCAGTTTTGTCAAACATTGAATCTTCCTATTCGAACGTTACCTCTCTTTTGGCCAGACTGTGCAATGTTGCCAAGTTCACAAAGGATGTCAAGGATAAAATGAATAAAATTGATGAGGATTTGAAGATTAGCATACAGAAGCTGCAACTTGAACCAAGTTCAAGCTCTGCTCATCACATGAAAATCTCATATCTATCAAATATGCAATCAGAACTACTGAAAGAAGACACAAGGATCTGGTCCACACTGCTAGACATTCAGAACATGATCCTTCCCATCATGAATACAATGTACAAGCACATTGAACATTCCAAAACATTGATTCATGACAATCAGTTCTCAATAGCAGATCACATGATTGAACTCTCTGCAGAAGTCCAAATTGCAATCCAAACATGCAAGATTCTGCAAGAAAATTGGGACAGAACCCTAGCACTGATAATGAAGGTACATTCTGATTTTCTATCAAATTTTGGATTCTCTCTGTAAATCACTTGTATATACACTTTTGGCATTATCATTAAAAAGGGGGAGATATGTATAGAAGGAGATATGTGTAGAAGAAGATATGTATAGAAGAAAAGTTAGCACATTGAAAGGGGGAGATAATTTACAAAGACAAATTTTGAAAAATCAAAATAAATCTCAACATGGTTCATGTATATAAGTTTTGGGAAATAAGTGTTTTTGTCACTAATGCCAAAGGGGGAGATTGTTGGCATTAAGCAGGATTGCCACTAGTGACAACACTTATTTGCATTGTGAGTGCAAACCGAGTAGAACAGTGCAAACCGAGCAGAATAGTGCAAACTGAGCAGAACAGTGCAAACCGAGTAGAACAATGCAAACCGAGTAGAACAGTGCAAACCGAGCAGAATAGTGCAAACCGAGCAGGACAGTGCAAACTGAGCAGGACAGTGTAAACTGAGTAACATTATGTCTACCGAGTCACTAGTATTTACCAAGTTCAAAACCTATCGAGTGGTCAGTGTGAACCGTGCCTTCACTTCTACTGAGTGCATGATGATGGTGAGTAATGCAGTGGACGTCGAGTATCAAAAAGTCACCGAGTTAGTTTGCAGGAACCGTGTAACCATACTTGGGCCGACTTAGTAGAACTTATGTTTATTTGTCAAGCTGACTTTGTAATTGTAATTGTAATTAATTATTTAGAATTGTATATAAACAATGTTGTAAAAATGCCAAGAAGTAATTAGAAATGAGTATGAATGTGAAAAAGAAAGAAAGGTAGAGATAAGTGAATTACAAAGGGCTACAATAGTATAAGGAATAGCAAAGACAAATTCATCATAGAAGGTGATCAGTACATCAGTGAATCTCATTCAACAATCCAGTTGCAAAGCAAGAGATCTACTATTTCATCCTAACAAGTGAATCAGTACTAAAATCCTTTAACCGGGTAGACTTAACAGTCTTTTGTAAAATCTCCTTACCGAGTACATACTTCTTTTGTAAGTTTGTAAAAATCCTCTAACAAGGTGGACCTAGCAGTCCTTATTGCTCCTAGTAGGGCAGATCATCAGAAGTGATCAATTGTAAGCCTTAACCAGCCAACTTTATACTACAGTACTAAAGCTTTGTGGGTTTCATCCCCACCCTAGTTTTACTTTGTTTTTGGAAGGTTTCTGGGTAACCAAATCTATGTGTCATTGTTGTGAATGCTTTTAAGTTTCATGCTTTCTATATGCATAAGGATAAAGTAAACTATATGTTAATACATCTATAATTAAAAGAAAATTTGGAGTTACTGATTCACCCCTCCCCTCTCAGTAACTTGGTTAATTCTTGAATATTTCCAACACCATGGACATAGAAATAGATGTGATACACAAGTTTTCTCCTAGAGTCTTGATGGAAGGAGAAAGTTCTAATGTTAGATCGCTAGAGTTAGATCCATATAACATTAACATAAACTCTAATAATAATGAATTTGACTCTAATAATCCTAACACTTATCTAGAAGAAAACTTAGTAGATGACATTTTGAAAGTTATAAGCAATGATAACAATGTGGTGTTATCTCTTGAACCTATTGTATCTCTGTCCTTAATAGATCCTGACTTGATAGATTGGGATGAATCCACATACACAAGCTTTTTATCCTTTGACAATGACTATTCCATAGCCTGCTATCTTAATGCTTGTGAACCATTCCATTCTTCCACTAGCGCAATGAGCAAAATCATGACTGAGGAAGATATCAAGTTTCTCAGTCTCAAAAAGAAAAAGAAAATGAATAAGAGATCTGATGGTGAAAACCACTTAGTGGCAGTATTAGATCCTAAAAGAGAAAAATAAAAAGATGTATCCAATAGTGAAAACCCCCTTGGGGCACCAAAGGATGGGATGCTTGATATCCTCCCAAATCATTTCCAAGAAAGGTCCTCATTTTTTATTGAACCAACACAACCCATTAATTTGGGAACAAAAGAAAATCCCCAGTTAGTTCACATAGCTCAATCATTGATAGAAGATGAGAAAATCCAATTCACCAATTTCTTCAAAGCATAGAAGATCAAATTTTCTTGGTCTTACTCAGATATGTCTAGATTGGATATGGATTTGATTATGCACCATTTATCTATTTCACCAGATGTGAAACTTGTCAAGCAAAAACTTAGAAAAATGAATCCACATGTGGTATTACTAGTGAAGGCAGAACTGGAAAAACTATTGAAGGCCGGATTCATTAGAGAAATTGATTATGTAGAGTGGATGTCCAATATAGTTCCTATTTCAAAGGTGGACAAATCAATAAGAGTGTGCATAGATTTTAGGGATCTCAACAAAGCTTGTCCTAAAGATGATTTTCCACTCCCAAACATAGACATGATTGTGGACTTAACAATAGGTTATGAGATGTATTCCCTAATGGATGGATTTTTTAGGATATAATCAGATCAAAATTTCTCCTGAGGACCAAGATAAAATAGCATTCACTTGTCCATGGGGTACATACTGTTGGAATGTGATGTCATTTGGTCTTAAAAATGCAGGTGCCACATATTAGAGAGAAATGACCACAATCTTCCATGATATGATGCACAAGAATATGGAAGATTATGTTGATGATACTTTGGAAAAATCAAGGATGAGGTCTACACACATAGAGGATCTGAGGAGAATCTTTGATCGAATGGAATAGTTCCAATTAAGACTTAATCTTAAGAAGTGCGCATTTGGTGTATCATCTAGAAAACTCTTAGGATTGATAGTTTTGGCTAAGGGAATTGAGGTGGATCCCACAAAGGTGAAAGCAATCCTAGACATGAAACCACCAAAGAATATTAGTCAAATGAGAACCTTACAAGGCAAGCTACAATCCATAAGATGGTTCATATCTTAGTTGGCTGATAAAGCACAACCTTTCACAAAGTTGATGAGGAAAGGAACCACATTTACTTGGGATGCACAATGTGAGAAGAATTTTACCTGAGTTAAGAACAATTTGATGACTCCTCCAATTCTAATGGCACCAATTTATGGAAAACCTTTGTTGCTCTACATATCAGTGATAGACACATCACTAGGTGTGCTCCTCACACAAGAAGATGAGACCAAGAAAGAACAAGCCATATATTACATCAGTAGAACATTGGTCACATATGAGCTAAACTATTCAATGATAGAAAAGGCATGCTTAGTGGTAGTGTTTGCATCTCAGAAAATGAGACACGATATGCTAGCACACAAGGTGAAACTAATGGCTAAAATTGATCCACTCAAGTACTTATTAAATAAAGCAATGCTTACAAGAAGACTGGCTAATTGGGTTCTAATCCTAAGTGAGTTTGACATTGAATATGTGGATAGGAAGGCCATTAAAGGGTAGGTGATTGCTGATCAACTTGCTGAGATGTCATTGACTAATAATAAGCTATTACTGATAGAATTTCCAAATGAATCAATTATGCATCTAACAGAACACCCCTAGAAAATGTACTTTGATGGGTCCTTCACACAACAAGGATTAGGAGCTGGTTGCTTATTCATCACACCACAAGGGTATAAGATCCCAAAAGCTTATAATATAATATTTTCATGCACCAACAATGTGGCAGAATATGAAGCTCTTGTGAATGGGCTCAAGCTTGCAATAGAGTGGAAAATCATTGAATTACACATATACAAGGATTCACATCTCATCATCAATAAAGTAAATGGTGATTATCAAACTAAGGATGAAAAGCTTATACCCTAAAAAATAATGGTGGATGATATGAAAAAGTACTTTGTCTTCATCACTTTTCAACAGATCCCAAGGTTAGAAAATAGAGTAGCTGATGTGATGGCTTCTTTAGCATCTATGTTACAATTGGAAGAACACCAATTTCACTATGACTTCCTGGTGGAAGAAATCCCTTTTCCAACTTATGACTCCCCTACATGTCAAATTTTTTATGCCCTTGAAACCCAACTGTTGTCCAGATATGCCTCTATCTATTCTTATCTCAAAGACCAAATCATTCCCAAAGGCTATTCTATAAATGAGAAAAGATCCCTTATAAGGGTAGCATCCTGCTATGTGATCATTGCTAATGACTTTTTTAGACATAGTCTAGATGGAATGCTTCTTAGGTGTTTAGAACATGAAGAGTCTAATCGCGTATTAAAAGAAGTTCATGAAGGTGTGTGTGGATCACACTCAAATAGTTTTTTGTTAGCCAAGAAACTCCTAAGAGTTGGATACTATTGGCCCACCATGGAAAATGATGCTATTCATTTTGCAAAAACTTGTAAGAAATTCCAGATTCATGGTAACCTCATGCATGCACCAGCTAGAGAGTTGATTCCCTTTATAACACATTGGCCATTTCAGAAATGGGCCTTTGATTGAGTTGGTTAGATCTATCCCAATTCATCAAGCAGACACAAATACATCATCACCGCAACTAAATATTTCACGAAATGGGTGGAGGCTTTCCCATTGTCCAATGCAATAGGAAAATAGGTTTCAATGTTCATCTTGAATTACATCATTTGTCGTTATGGCATGCCCTCGTCAATTGTGACTGACAATGGGGGACAATTCAAGAACAAAGACATAGATGAGCTGTGTCTTCAATTTAAAATAACTCAGCACTACTCCTCAGTCTATTATCCTCAAGGTAATGAGTAGGCTGAGGCATCCAATAAGAACATTCTAAAAATCTTGCATAGGATAGTAAACAAATTAGGAAGGGATTGACATTTACAAATAAATCCAACCTTATGGGCTTACAGAATAAGCATAAGAACTCTAACTGGTGCAACTCCATTTGCATTAGTTTATGGGTCAGAAGTAGTCTTACTAGTTGAAGTAGAGATTCCATCACTAAGAGTATCACTGAAACATTTAGTCACTGATGAAGACTATAGAATCTCTAGATTGCAAGAGCTTGAATTGTTGGATGAGCACAGACAATGGGCGTTTGATCATCTCAAAGCTTACCAGAAAAGAATGTCAAGAGGATACAACAAGAAAGTGAAACCTAGAAGCTTTTAGATAGGGGATCTAGTTCTCAGAGAATATCCTAAAAACCAACAATATAGAGAACAAAAGGGAAAATTTGAACCCAACTAGATGGGTCCCTTTGTCATTATAGCAACATTTGGATCAGGAGCCTATCAGTTGGCTAGACCTAAAGGAGATGTGTTGTTAGACCCTATCAATGCTTTGCATCTGAAAAGGTTTCATGCCTAACATTCTTAAGGAAGCCCCTGTACAGAGAAAATGGATCCTGAAAAAAAAAAAATAAAAAAATAGAAAAAGTCCTGAAAAATGACTATCTTGGTGAAAACCTAGCAATAGGTGCCTTGGTGAGTCCAAAAAAAAAAAGAAAATCAAAAAGCAAAAAAAAAAAATGAAAAAGAGAAAAAAGTGTCTTGGTGAAAACTTGGTAAACAGGCGCCATGATAGAAAAAATAGAATAAAACTTTGGCCAAGTAGTGAAAACCTGGTAAAAAAGCAATACTTGTAATCGACGCTCTATCTATCAAGACACCACTTGCACATTTGGCCAATGTAAATATCAGCTTGCATATATTTTCTAGTCACTTTTGTGATGCGCCAAGTCCTAAAAGAATTTTTAGACAATTGTACCTTCCTAAGACTGGAATCTATCCACATTAGGGTCCTAGGTAAACTATTTTTCTAGGGGGTATTGAATCACATTCACAATCACATTTGTTGACATGATGATGCGTCCGCAATGAAAATAAACTATGAGCATCGGTATTTCTCAATACCACCCTTGTCCACAATTGACTATAAACTACGATAAACGATGTTTCTCAACACCCACCAGCTAGATCTCAAAAAGTGTTTCTTAACACAACTTCATGATGAAAACAATGTTTCTAAACACTACAACAGGTGAGACACTTATCAATGAAGACATAAATTGTTGGTAATAATTCTTAAGCGTGTGTTTGCAAAAATGAATCAAGAGTGTTTTTCAATACTATAATCACAATTGTCTATTTATATTCTATAAATATGATGACCATGCTAAGGGATAAAGAATCTTTATTTTTATTATTATCAATTGTTGCTAAGTTATGCTTCCACGAGTAACTTGATGATGTTTTTGGACTAAGAGAAACAAAGACTAGGGGCGTGACATTTTCTTTGTTTTCCGTTTGTGGTAATAAATCCAATGATCTGAGGTGATCATGGGGAATGGGTGTCTACTTATGAGTGCCTCCACCTTGTAGTGGAATGCCATGTATACCTTGACCTATTTCTTATGAAAGCCTTAGTGAGGTTAGATCTATTTCCTTGCCTGTTTAAAAACTAATAAAGGTACATCAAGAAGTAACTGACAACATTTATAGCTGGGTGCTTTAATGTTTAGGTTGTCTTTCAACATGGAAAATGATGCGGAGGTATTCATATTTTTAGAATTTCTAAATCTACTCATGAAAATTGTACTATCCTCTAGAGGTCCCGCTAACACAAAGGTTCTATGATGAAAACAACCCGCTTTGAATAAAATAGTGACTGTCCTAGGTGTCTAGGTGCATTTCATATTAATTGCATCTCATTTTAGTTGCATGTCATATTAATTTGCATTAAGATTCATTTAGATGCATTTCATTGTCTTTAGTTGCATTGAAGTTCATTTTAAATTGCATTCATTTTAATTTAGCTGCATTCATTTTAGTCTTGCATAAGCTTGAAGATGTGGATTCAACTATCAGAGGCAATGTTATCAACTGAGATTTATTATAAAAGCATTGATGTAAGCTGAACATCTATCTAAAGCATTTATGTTATGAGCTGAAAATACTTAAATATTAACCATTTGACCAAGTGCATCATGGAATCATAAGCAATGGAATAAAAAAATGATGGAGTACAGATCACTGATATTCATTTGCATTCATAAATCATTTCATATCATAAAACCACTTGCATTTTGCATCCAAATTGATCCATACATAAATAAGATTGAGATGTCCATATATAGTATCACAATACATCTCATACATCCATACATTCATGAAGCTTTGAAAATAACAAAAACATGAGCATATATCAGTGAAATATATTATGACATCATTTTATCATCACTTTATCTACTCTGGACCAAGTATGACTATCACATAAAAAATATCAGGCATAAAAAAAACATCATATACCACATGTGTAGAAATTGAAAACATGAAAGATGAGACATCATAAATGGCAATACCTGCAACATCAAATAAAGAATACCAATGGTAGAATCAGTATGAGCATCAGTATATAATAAAAAATGTCCATGAGCAAAGGTATCTATCAAAGGTCACCAGTGAATTAGAGTATCAATATATCCAAGCATGAAATAGAGTATCAATATATCAAAGCAAAAGAATGAAATAGAGTCTAGGAGATATGACAGTACAAATGATAAAAAATGGTACAAATATAGGATATGCCATGATATACAAGATGTCCAAAAATACAACATGAGGAGTATATGTCCCATTGGCCCCCTCATCCTCTGCAAGAGGATCGGGAGGGGGTGCATCTAATCTAGCACATGGTGGTGGTGGTGGCATGGCACCCTCTAATTGCTAAGCAATGACTGAATACAATGGAGCTCTCTATGCAGCAAGAACCGCAACACAATACAAGGTGAAGTAATAGGTGGCTTGTTGTCCTTGATGGGTGGCTATGTGCATGTACCTATCCCTCTCAGCTCTTAACTATACCAACTAAGTATCCTTGTCTACTCTTAGCTGGGCTATCTACGTATCTCACTCAGCTCGAACCTGTGGTAGCTATGAGTCCCTCTCTAATAATTGCGCTATGAGGGTAGCAATCTTTAATCTCAATGCAGCTATCTCCTACTCACACTATGAAAGCCTATCGCCATCACCACCTGCTAGATGATCCTTCCATGTCTACCACTAATCTTGATCTCCTCCAGTAGGTCTCTATGTGTGTTGATCCCTATGCAACAGTGGTCTTGTATCCCTCTGGGGAGGGGTGACCCGTACTCTCTACTAATGATGACTACTGTCACCTCCTGAGGTCCACCATCAGTTGCCACCCACTACTCCACCTCCACCACCTCTGTCATCTCCTCCATCTCCTCCACCTCAAGAGGCCCCATCTCCATCTCCTCCCCCTCTATTGGCATGTCTGCTTACATCTCTCCCACCGCGTCCCCTACAAGATCACCCGAAAACATCATCCTTAGGATCATAATCTAGGGCATCCTCAATGCATGGAACAATGTCATTAGGAGTAGTTAATCAAGGATAAGGATACCTCATGTAGTGGGTATGGTACTCATCTATCACCCCAACATCACAAACACCAACCTGATAGTCCCAAGCTACATCCTGCATGTGTGCAATCTCATAAATGGCTATCTCATATACTAACCAAGCTCCTCATTGAGCCTCCTCACTCCTAATATGCGCATATCAACAAGACTCTTGTGACATGCCCTGTACACATCCATACTAATGGTAGACTTGAGTAATCAAAAACCACTCAATCACATAGCGGGTCCACCCAACAAGGTACTGACTCTGAAAGAAAAATGACATCTATCTGACATCTGAGGGCCAAGCCTCACAATCATGGTATGGTTGCCAATCTACCTCAGTCACATCATCCAACAGATGGTGCCAGTACTCTAACTTGCCCAGATGGTGTTGCTGAATGAATCCTGAATACATATAAATATATGGCAGACCAATGTCACAGTGCCTATCAACAATAGGGCAAGTCATAGGGATGTGCTCCCATGCCCAGATCTGCAATACAATGCTCCCTACAGTCATAGAGTGAGAATACTGATAAACTACCTCATGTAACTCATGATATAGGTGAGCTAGTATGAAACTACCCTAGGCATATCTCTCAGGAGTCTAAATCATCTATCCTATAATGTGGGACCATCTGCACATAAAACCATGATGGCCCCTATCTGGCATCATGATGCCTCCTATCAAACCAACTAGATATATAGGAAGGGGGGCATAGTTGGTGACCATATGGTCCCAACTCAGATAATGACCATCGATAGTATCATCTCCAAAGACTCTCCTAGCATCAGCAATCACTGTAGGTCTAGAGGCCTCATACTCAATGCGGTGTCCCATCACATATACATATAGAATCCTCCACATGTCCTTAGGTGTAACCATCATCTCACTTGTCATTAAATGAAAGGTGTTGTGCTCTGAATGCCATCTCTCTGCCAGTGCTGTAAGCAGACCTTGATTTACCTAAATATGAGGTAAATCGACTAAACTCCATAAACCACAATGTTGTACTACCTCCTACTTAGCATCATTCAACTAATCCAAAAGAGCCAACACCTGGACTGGTTGCAGTGATCTAAATGATACAACTGGGTAATTGACCTACACAACAAAAAATAGGGGCACTATGTCAAAGTTAGACTAAAGGCAGTTGACATAAAAATGCTCAAAAAGATCAAAAGGACAAGTTAATTGAAATCAAAAATTAGAAAAATAGGATGCGATTCTGAATCCCGGATGTAGATCAAGAAACCCTATATGCAACCCTAAAACTAAGTGTGATCCTAGAAATATCAGGTGTGATCCATGGAATACGGTATGTGATCCGGTATACCGAATGCGAACCTGTTCTAAAATTTAGCTAGAAAAGCAAAGAAACATTCAAATTTTGCCACACATGACCCACTAGGGTGCGATCCTTGGAATACTCGATGCGATCTAGAATCTAAGAGGCAACATGGGATAAACATAATGCAATCCCATATATGGGATGTGACACAACACTAGTTGGCTTATAAAATGCATGGAAATGGGTGAAATTGAAAATTTTCAAATTGAAAAGATTCATTTATCGAATACTCATAGGTGCCTCGTAATGCCTCTAGTGGTCATATCATCTAGCCCTCTTAAATCGATGCTTCTTCATAGGGAACACCATGTCTACTCAGAGCTCCATGAATTTCCAGGGGGTAAAAGTGAAAATGAATAGTTAAAAGTCAATTTTTGACCTATTTAAGCCTCTTCGGAGCCCCAGGGCCTTAAGGGACTTTCTTCATTAGACATCACAGAAGGCTAATCTCGGGACCAAAATTGAACCAGGGGCTTTCTGTCATCTAGATGCTATAAAAATAGAGTTACACAACAAAGTCAACATCCAAAAGGGTACAAATCAAAATGGTCAAATCACAGTCAAACAGGGGAAAAATGGTGCAAAAATGATGTAGTGGGCAAGGAAAATTAGATTTATATGTTGGGATATCATTTTAACACAAGTCAAGCTCAGTTAACTTTCTCAAATTCTTGGTCAAACAGTGCTTCTAGGGCACTTTAATCAATCTAAATAGCTTGAAAATTCTATCTAACTGATCTATGCTTGACCCGAGGTCAATTCAATCACTGTAATGCTTGAAACTAATTAGTTTATTTGAATTCATTCCACTTTCAGTCCCGAGGGGGCATAATCATACCAAAATCTAATGCTTTGAATCAAATTCTTCAATGCCAAGGGCATGACAGTTCTCTTCAATCAAGCTGAGACAGTTAATTTCAACTAAAAATTCTTTTCAAATCCCATATTCACTTTCATTCAATCAAGCTTGAAGTCAGTATCATCAATTCCTATTCAATCAAGCAAGATTTCATTCAATCAAGCTCAGAATTCTTTTATTGGTTTTCATTCAATCAGGCTCGGAATTGGTATTGTGAGTTTGCATTCAATCAAGTTCAGAATTGATAGCTTTTTGGAAACCAGGCAAGATTTTTGTCAATCAAGCTCATAATTCTTCTATCAGTTTTCGTTCAATCAGGCTCAGAATCAGTATTGTCAGTTTGCGTTCAATCAAGTTCAGAACTGACAGCTTTTTGGAAACTAGGTAGCATTTCATTCAATCAAGCTCAGAATTCTCAATTTCAAAGTAGTTCTCACTACTCTGTAAATCTCCTGAATCACGCTTTGAATAAGATTTTCTTTGAATTCCTATTCTATTCACAAAGCAATTCAAAGAGGGGCAAATGTAATCACCTAAAACTGGGCTAATAGAACCTAGGGCCCTATTTTCCCTTAATTCAGAATGTAACCTTAATTATGCTAATTTGATCTCTAATTATTAGTATAAATTCTCAAAATTCATTAAACCCCATCAATTTCTAGATCAAGCATTTATCACCAATGTTCAAGAAAAAATCAAGGTTATTAACTCTAGGCCTATTTAATTAATTAGATCCCATCAAAAGTAAAGGCTAGAGTTATTAATTAAGGCAAATGCATAAATATCTCCTAAATCGAACAAACACAAAAAAAACAACTTAAAACAAGGAGGCTTGCACATGGATCAAGGATCAAGCCAAGATGCATCTCAACCATTCCTCATGGATGCATCTCAACTGCTGATTTTCTTCCAAATCTTATAAAAGAGAACTTTTAAAGGCTTTCTTCCTTCTTCTAGCTCCTTTGGTTTTGAAAGGCTTCTTGTGACACATTGCTAATTGCTTCCAATTTTAATGTTTAGACTCCCATTTGCTCATGGATTTGAGGCTTCATGATCCATGATTATGAAATCTCATGCTTTGGAGATTTTGTGAGCTAATGCTTGGATTGATAGTTGTTTTCCATGATTTCAAGCTTTTATTAAGTAGAAAACACTTCAATTTGGATTTTAATGGAAGGAATTAGGATTTCATTCTCTCATTTAGGTTGTTTACATGCACTTTGAATCTCTCATTTTAGTGTATATTGTCACTATTTTAAGGGTTAAATCTGAGAACAAAATAACCCCTATTTCATACTCACATTAATTAGAGAGAAATAGGATGCTTTTTCTTGTTAGTATTTTCAATTGAATCCTCATTTTCTTCTAACAAGTGATGTTATTATCCTATTGAAGTGTTGTGTTGCAGGTCACAAACTCACACACACATTTCTATGGCCAATGCTCTAGATATCATGAGATGATATCTTTATAAATTTTTGAGTACTTGGTGAATATCATGTTACTTGACATGTTGTAGCCAATGCTCTCAATATCATGAGATGATATTCTTATGAATCTACGAGTTATGCTAAATATCATGCAACTTGATATTCCTAGTCAAACTGTATCTCTGATATCATGGTAAATGACATCTTCTAATCCTAATCATGTGTTTAATCTTCCCTGGCTAAGAGGAAGTGTTGATGTTTTGTAGCTTTAGCCACCTAAACACTATGAGTCAATACTAGTGAATATATATATATATATATATATATATATATATATATATATATATACACACACATATATATATATATATATATACATATACATATATATATATACATATATATATATATATACATATATATATAATATATATATATATACATATATATACATATATATATACATATATACATATATACATATACATATACATATACATATATATATATATACATATACATATATATATATATATATATACATATAGATATATATAGATATATATATATATATATATATATACATATACATATATATATATATATATATATATATATATATATATATATATATATATATATACATATACATATATATATATATATATATATATATATATATATATATATATATATATATATATATATATATATATATATATATATATATATATATATCATTATATCAATTACATAATAATGAATAGACATGTCTCTTCTTGTCTCATTCTCAATATAAATGCAAGAGATTGTTGCATTTGGAAAAAACATACTATACAGGTAGTGCTATTACATTTGCAACAATCCTAAAAACCTTAATAGACCGAATTTCAATTTTCTAGTTGTAAACTTTTTGGGTCTCTTCTCCCTGGAAAATAAATTTTTCTCTAATAAAAAACATCGTTGATTCATTGGTACTATTAGAGTACAATAGTATTTATTTTCTTCCTATACTAAATATTACATGTGATACTTACCTACTCTTATGCAAATATTATTCTACGCAATTTATCTTTTACTTAACATTTTTAAAGTAAATCAATAATTGTATTTTATTTTTTATTGAATAATATTTATGTTATTTATATTAACTAGGGCACAGACATGTGAATATTTGCACAAAAAGTATTGCAAGCATTGAACTTGAAGCTCCATGTGGGGATTCTAAATTGTATGTATTAAGATTGGTGGTTCTCCTATAACAAAAAAAAATGCCATCAACACTAATTCACCATGCATTGAGAATAGTTTCTCTTAGTCACAATAAGCATCATGTCTGTGACAAATTGATTTTTTTGGCTAGTTGTTGCTAGTCTTTGGTTGTTTTGGTTTTCTTCTTTTCCTATGGGTTGTAGGGCCTTTCTCCTTTTATCTTAAACAACTCTTAAGTAGGAAGTAATTTAATATCTCTATTTTGAATAAATATATTTAAAATAGAATGTATAAAAAATTAGAAAGGTCAATTAATGTCAAAGTATTGGTTGTTTCAAAATTAGAAAGGAAACATTATTTTAATTATTCAATTGTCTAATATCTTTTACTTAATTTCAAAAAAACTTGTGAAACAATTTATAACATTTTAAAAAAATATATCAATAATATAAAGGATTAAATGCAAAACAATTTTATTAAAGTTACAGATTTTAAAAATCACCAAATCAAAACTATAAATCTGAAGTGCAATCTTTCCAATCTAGAACCCTTGATTATAACTGTTTTATTCCTCTTCATTCACTTTTATAATCTGAGAGTGTACATGATTTGTATGAAAACTTTATTTTCACAATTTGTATCCTAAGTACTACTTAACATCTTTACAACACAATGGATTCAAACAACAATGATATTACCTAATGTCTGGAGTCAAGATCAGGCAACAATAATTCATAAAGGATTACTACCGCTTTGCAACTTGGGCATGATTTTGAAATTCAAATTATCCCTTTCATGGTGGATGCTTCTAGGGAGGAACCCCCTCTCCCTCCCCTTGGTGACCCTCCTTTGTCACCACCTGTTCAACCCTTTTCTAACTCTGCCACTGTTCCACAGTCAGAACCCTTGGATTCTCTACTTACCTTTGGGCCCAAGCCAGAATGGAAAGGTGCACTTGTGGGGAAACAAACTGCTGAGGTGGATTCTCTCTATTGTTTGACTAACATTACAAATGAAGGCACATAAATCCTACTTCCTAATTCCATTGTTGATAAAACTATGGTAGAGTTTCATCAAGCCCTGGTTGGACACTTTTTCAACTTTAGACCCACCATCGATATGGTGAGAAAGTGGGTAGGAGTCAACTAGAAATTGAAGGGTAGTGTGGTGACCTTAGTGATATTGGGTGGTCTTTTTTTGTTCAGATTCATGATGGTAGAGAACCTGTCCCTCATCATTGTAGGTTCTTGGCTATATGGTAAGCACCTCCTCACTTTGGCTAAGTGGAAGACATGCTTTGACCCTTCTTCTAACCTAAATAAGATGGCCCATGTTTGGATCCATCTATCGGGTCTCCCACTTGAGTTTTAGTATGAACAGGTCTTTAGGTCAATATGGAACTCCTTTGGGCATTATATTGCTGCTAATTTGATCACACTCTTGAAGTCTCATCTTGTGTTTGCTTGATTCTATGTTAATGTCCCCATTAACAAGACACTTCCAAACTTTGTTGTCCTCAAGTCTAAATTGGGGAAATGGTCTCAGGCCATCGTGTATGAGAATGCAACCCTCTTCTATCAAGATTGTAATTCTAAATGGCACACAAGGAAGGATTGCAAAGCACCTAAGCTACCAGAGCCAGAACTTAAGGGTGTTGTTGCTCCTCCCTCGCTAAGACCATAGATGTTGTTGGTCTGATGACCTAGGTTGTTTTTTCTCTACTGACACATGTCACTAAGGAAAATCCCCCCTTGATGGAGCAGGTCCCCTTGTGTAGTTTGTTGGAAGAGGGATAAATACCCATGGGTGGAGTCTCTATTGAGGAGGGAATCTTCCCCCTAATAGTGATCCAATTAATAAATAGGACCAAGATGATATGACGCCCATGGGTAACACAGAACTATGGCTTGAGGCACCACCATTGGAATTGGTAGAGAGCCTAGTGATGGAAGTGGACCTCAATACCTATGTTACTAGCCCTCAATAGACTATTTGCAGCATGTTGGTGAAGCCAACTGAGACTTTGAAAGTTGAAGATGGAGAATGGAAAACACAACAAAAGAAAATAAGGATTAAAAAAATTGATGTTGGTGTGAACACAAAACTAGGATGTCCATCAGATAGGACAAGAAGACATAGGAGCACAACAAAGGGGATTCCTGCTAGCAGGCAACAAACCCTCGACCTCACACCCAAAGGTAGGAAATGATTGTTTTCTCCTGGAACATTTGGAGCTTAAACAACCCACAAAAACAACTTGTTGTTAAGAGTACATTTTTTATTATAGAGTAGATATTCTCCTTATTCAAGAAGTCAAAATGACATGTTCTTTTATTCTAAGGCTTGTGGGGCTTCTAGGGGGATTTCTACTCTTTGGAACCCATCTAAAGTTAATGGGGATTCCCTTAGTTTCTCCCACCACCATCTTGTTGTTTCATTCACATCCTTGGTGGCTACCTAGCAATGTTTTAATATTTATGCTCCTAATTCTTGTCAGGGTGGAAAGCATGTTTGGGAGGAGCTTTTGTCCTCTTTTCTCCTCCTTCAAGGATCTAATTTTTTGGTGGTAGGGGACTTCAACTCCACTCTATACCCTTTTGAAAAATGTGGGTGTATTATAGATTTCACTAAAAGCATGGGGAGCCTATCCAGCTTTGTCAGCTTGAATGGGCTTCATGATGTTGATCTTAAAGGTAATCCCTTCACTTGGACCAACAACAAGAAGGGAAACCACCTAATTTAGGTGGGGCTTGATAGGGTCCTATTATCTTCTTCTTGGGATTTGGGACCCTCTTGTGCTCTCACTACCCTCCCTAGAACTACCTCTGATCACAACCCCCTACTGCTCAAGTGGATGGAAGGGAAGAACTCCTACCCTACCCTCTTCAGATATGAAATTATGTGAACTTTGCACCTTAATTTTTGGGACAGGGTTCAATAATGGTGGTCTACTCTAATCAAGGGTACTACTATGTTTAGAGTGGCCTCTAAACTAGAAATCATCAGCGGAGTTGTTAAAGGATGGAGTAAAACTACCTTTGGATACATCTTTTATAAAAAGAAAGCATTGGCTGAGAATTTGGAAAACATCCAAGGGTTGATGGCTACTAGTAAGTTATCACCTAACTTACTCATTACAGAGGAAGAGGTTAGGAAAAATTGGAAGGCTACTTTGGCTAATGAGGAAATTTTCTAGAAATAGAGGTCTAGAGTGCTGTGGCTCAAAGAGGGAGATAGGAACTCTTCTTTCTTCCATTAATCTTCCTGCAAGCACAAGAAGTGAAATAATGTCAGCACTCTTAAGGATAATAGGGGGATTGAGATCTCTAACCCTACTTTTCTAGAGAATCTACCTATGGACTACTTTTTCAACTCATTTTCTGACGTGAATACAAGGAATTCTAAAACCCTCCAAAATTAGCTTATCTCTATATTGCCAAAGGTGATCACTGACATCAACAAAAACTCCCTACTTTCCATAATCACTGATGAAGAAGTCCATAAAGCTATGTTCTCCATGAAACCCTTCAAGGCCCCTAGCCCTGATGGCTTTCCCCTGGATTTTTTTCAAGATTTCTAGGATATTGTTGGTTATGATGTGATATAGGCTACCAGGGATTTTTTCAGAACTAAGAAAATCCTCAAACAACTCAATGACACTTTCATTGTCCTGGTGCCAAAATGTGTCAAGCCCAAAACTATGGATGAATTCAAACCCATCAGCCTCTATAATACCTTGTACAAAATCTTCTCTAAGATTTTGGTTAGTAGAATCAAAGCCCTTCTCAGTAAAGTCATTAACCCCAATTAGAAAGGTTTTATCCTTGGCAGACAAATTTTGGACGCTACCATCACCACCCATGAAATTCTTCACTCTATCTCTCATAGCAAGGCTCTTAGTATGAAACTTTAGCTTGACATCTCTAAAGCCTATGATAAAGTTAACTAGAACTTCCTCTATAAGGTCCTCACCTCCTTTGGGTTTTCTCAAGACTTCTTAACTTTGATAAAAGCCTACACCGAAACTGTCAAATTCTCTGTGTTGTTCAATGGAAAATTGAGTACTAAATTTTCTCCAGGTAAGGCTCTTCGCCAGGGAGACCCTCTATCTTCTTATCCTTTTTATCCTTATAGCTAAGGTATTGGGCCATAACATGATGTACCTGGCACATTTTAGAAAAATTGAGGGGATCAAACCTGCCTCCAACCTTCCTACTGAAGGCCAGCAACAGTTTGTGGATGACATGTTCTTCTTCAATACCTCCTTAGTTGTGGAAGCTAGGGAGTGGAAAATTATGCTTGATAGATATTCTACTACATCAAGTCAACATATAAACTATCATAAAAGCATAATATTCTTCTTCAATACTGATCTGATGGTTCAAACAAAGATTCTGAGAATTCTTGGCTACAAGTCTGATTTTCTCCCAGTGACTTACCTCGACCTCCCTCTTGTTGGAAAGTTGTCTATACTAGGATATATGACTAGATATGGTGCTTTCATTATGGAAACAAAGTCATATAGTAGTCTAGAGTCAACACACTAAGTGCAAAGATCAGAATTCAGTTAAGTGTTGAAGACTGGATAGCATATAGAGCACCAGAGACTTAGAGCATCAGTGCACATGTGTACAGATGAATTATGGTATATGCCCTAGAAGTTAAGGTTTTTAGACCATAATTATGCTTACTCTAAGAGCACATAAGTAGATATGCAAAGATGTGAAAGTTACACTCAGTTGAAGTTGCACAGCGAGTGTGTGCCATCAGAGAACAAAGCATGGAGTCGACAATGACTATTTGGGTTTGTGATTTTAAATAATTGTTGTAGATCCTATGCACCCATTGTATTTAGGTTTCCAACATATGTACATGTATAATTGTAAGCACACTTAAGCCAATTCTTTTGGAAGCGTTATTTGTAATTAGTTATAGGGTCGACCTATTTATGTATTTTGTATAAACACCTAAATATAAGGTGTGCCTATTGTATTTGGTATGAAAGTGAAAGGAGAGTTGTGTTAAGTAGAGAAGAGGTATGAAAAGTCACCATAAGATGTATTAGAGCTTTTCTAGAGGTCAAAGCATTAGCACACCAAAGGAACTGATCAAACAAGGAGTGACACAATGAACAGTTCACCTACAGATATAGTGTGTATCTGATTCAGAAGGTTGTATCCTTCATCATTTGAGCAGTGAGCTCTAGGAAAATGAGTCCACTCCCCTAATAGGGATCATTGTAAAAGACTCCTAAAAATGTCTACTATACTTAAAGCATTGTAAAGCTACTCCTAACAGGGTAAAGGATCTTCTAACAAGGATCACAAAACACTAGTGTAGATTATTAGTGGGTATCAAATACCACTGAGGTTTTTACCTATTTGGGTTTCTCCATAACCATATTGGTGTCATATGTTGATTTCATGTTTCATGTTTATGTGAATTTTTAATTCAGTTCTTAGGCATTTATGATTAAAGTAAAAATTTAAAATACAATGAACATTGATTCACCCCCCCCCCCCCTCTCAGTGTTCCTATTCCTAACAATTGGTATTAGAGCTCTAGTCCTCAGAAAATAAGTTTAACCACTTGAGGAGATAATTTAAAAAGAAGAAATGAAGGATTTGAAGAAGAATCTTGAAGTAGCTCTTGAAGACTTGGACAATTCAGAAAGAGAAATTGAACAACTAAAAGAAAAAGTTAGTGATGCTCAATTAGTTATCAAAATACTAAGAAAATATTTGAAAGGATGCTCTAATAGTGATCTTAAAGAAAAATTCAAGAAGTTGAATGAAGAAAATGCATCTCTATTGAGCTAGCTTGAAGAATTTGATGACAAACTGATGAGCAATCAAGATGTCTACAATGAACAAGTCAAGGAGAACCTTCAACTAAATGAAGAACTAAGGGAAGCTAACTTAGAAATCTTGGAGCTAAAGAATATCAAAGAAAGCTTGGAATCTAAATTGAAGAAGTCAAAGGATCATATTGACAAATTACACACCAGTGTTGAATTGGTAGAATCACAGTTGTATGCAAGAAGAATCAAAGGAGACACTAGTTGCATTAGATACAATGAAGCACAAAATCAGATTGAGAGTATGTGAGCAAGAAATGAGTCACAAAAGAACTCTATTGATGATGAGAAGACTGAAGATCAAACCAAAGACAAAGGAGGTCCTCCTAGGAATGAGTGCAAGTGAGTAGAATGCACTTGTTTTGCTTGTAACAAGTATTGACACATTACAAGAAACTGTATAGAGGTAAAAAATTTTAATGGCTACTGTTATACATGTAATAGATTTGGTCATAGAGAAATAAATTGGAAGACTAGTAAGAAGAATAGGATTCAACATGATCAAAGAAATCAAAATCAAACCAATGCAAGTTCTCAGAATGTTACATGTCAGATATGTAACTATAATGGTCATATAGCTAAACAATGTAGAATGGTGACTCATATCAATGCACTAAGGAATAATAGACCTCTAGTGATTTATCACACTTGTAACAAGGCTAGACATATCTCAAAGTTTTGTAGATCAAGGATGCAAGGTCAAGAAAGCCCTAAAAAGGTTGAAGAACCAGTTTTGGATCCTGAAGTAGAAGTCAAGTTTGTGAAGGCCTCAGAAGATGCGAGCTTGATTTGGTCAAATGGAAAGAAGGAAAATGTTGATGAGAATGTATTGGATGCATCCCTAGTGGACGTACCCTCTACATCTTCATGAATGGCCCTCAGGGTCATAGGGGGAGTTAATTTAGCTCTAGACCCCTACGTGGTCGGTATACTCATCCTCAGAGTATGTGCCTTTGGACTTAACCTATTGGAGTGTATAGGAAGTTTTGTGAAAGAGCACACATGTTGATTGTTAGCAGAACTCAAGTTTGAAAATTTGAAGTGACAGCCTGGTTTACACAAGTTGCATTAATGGAGAATTTCTTACTTTAAGTACATAGAAAGTTGTTTGTTCACTCATTGCATTCATATTTAGAGTGATTGGAGAGCAGATTGAGCCTTGAAATTTGTTGTGAAGATTTGGAGATTAAATTATTAGTGTTTGCAGTGCATTTGATTGGTTGCAAGAAACCCTAGCTCATTGCACTGATTCGGAAGCCATCAGAACATCTCAGAGATCATTTTGAAAGAAAATATCAAGTAAGTCATGGCCACTCCTCTTTTTTTTGATGTTGCTAAGAAGAAGAGGTATGTTTTCAAGAGGCACCCATTTAAATCAACCCTAGATGATTTAGAGGGAGCATTTTCCCACACACCGATGGGTGTCATGCATGTAGAAGACATAAGGGCTTAAATCTATCATAAGAAGGAACCTGTTGGACTGGATAGGTTAAGGGTGCACATGGACACAATGTTGAAACCAAACAAACTGTTCATGGATGAATACACCAAATGGAATGATCACCCCATTGTTGAATATGCCACAGCATATGAATTCTATGAAACTGAATGGATAAAGATATTGTTGAGAAAAATCCATGATGATTTCTTTTGGATTGGAGATGTACTAGTAAGAATCAAAGGAGACTTAATTCATGAGATGATAGGCCTTTCTAAGATAGGCACCATCCTTCCTGTGGGTAAGGATGTTAGGAAAATGTTGGAGCAAGTGTGTAAATCTAGAAGTGATAAGCACAACATGACCATTGAGCCTATAGAGAAACCATACATCAGGTTGATATCAATGATATTGGGTTACAGATTTCATCATACTAGTAGGGTGAATAGTGTGTCTATAGGCACTACTCTAGTAGCCATCTATCTTGTGCAAGAAGATGGAGAGTTCAACTTGTGTGAGATCTTGCACCCATAGTTGATAGACAAAATCAAAGCTATAAAAAATTAAAAGACTAAGGTATTCAGGTTTGGATCCCTAATCATCTATATGTACCTTCATATAGTTGGTAAAGTGTTAGACTTGTATCTAGACAAGTCCATTCCTACCATGCCATAGATATCAAACAAGGCATCTAGAGAAAGTGCACTAAGAGATTACATCACTTTGGAATTGAAGACCTTCAGAGAAAGGATGCAGTTGAGGTACAAGATTCCTGAGAGTATTGTAGAGAAGTATAAGGATACAATATGCTTCATCATAGAGATTGATACTACATGTATGGAAGTTGTGGAACCTAGAACTAAGTGGATTCATCCACTTGGGTATGAGGTTGAAGAATAAGTTCTTGAAGCTTATGCATAGGTACTGCTATCAACCCCTAAGGATGACAATGAACCTAGGTGGGGAACCTATGAATATAAGACTAGAGAAGTTGATGCTAAGTTGAACAATGCTGCAACAAAAAGAAAGGTTGCAAAGGTCACATCAGAGATCCTAAGAATACATGGTGTATCACAAGAAGACCTTGACAAATCAAGGGATGAGATGATTTACAAAGAATTGAAGAGTGTAGTAGAAGAACAAGAAGATCCCAAGTTGAAAAAGATAAAAATTGAAAAAGATGATAGTCAGAAGGATAAAGAAGAAAATACTCCTTCTACGCCTAAAGATACTCCTCTAAAGTATAAGCCTTTATTCAAAATGAAGAAAGAATCTAGCACTAGTCATCCATCCTCACGAGCATTAAGGAGAAAGAAAAACACTCAAGCACCTCCTTGAGAAGGATTCAGACCTAGCCTTAAAGTTTTGAATGCAAGAATTGTTGATGAGGGAAGAATTGATCAAGTAGGGAAGTTCTATGAATCTTACAGTGAGATTGACAAATCATAAATACATAGTATGATTGTCAAACATATGATATGGTTCTTGAATTGAAAATAGAAATTCTAGATAAACTATGGGATATTTTGGAAAATTTGAAGAGACAAGCAAATGAAGAAGATCTAAGGATCAGAGAAAAACTATTAGAAGATACTCTTCCCGTATGTTCTAAATAAGAAGTGGAACTAATATTGAATTTGGTGAAGCCACACATACAAACAAAGATGAGAAATCTTCATATCATGAACAAGGACTATGAGTTGATAACAAAGGAAATAGAAAAAGCATCTGAGAAGGTGTTGTTAGAACAACAGATCAAACTACCTACTGCGCCCATCACTCATGCACCCATGAAGGAAGATAAAGTGGCAAAGCCCACTAATGTACCAATGATAGGTCCTTAGGACTCAACGCCCATAGTAGAAACTCAAATAGAAGTAGATCAGTTTGTGCCCATGAAATAATCACCCAAAGACAACAAAATTATCATAGATAATGTGGAAATAGCCATGGCGGCTACTAATAAGGACTTGGAAAAGTTTGAGGAAGCATTTTTCAACACTGAGGAAGCATAAATCCTATGCAACAATATCCCTCCCACTCAGCAAGAAGAAGTAATCATATAAGATATATCTGATGAGAAAGAAGAAGAAAAGAAAGAAGGAGTAGAGGTAGAAAAGAAAGATGAATCTTTTGTTGATTTGGTCAAGGTGAAGCAAGAGGTGATGGATAGCAGTCCCATCACTCCCTCCTTAGCATTGTTGTCAAGTTTCACACTTGACACTAGCTATTTGGACTCTTGGAAGGAAGAAGACTTGATTAGGTTCAGCGTCCTGGCTATGGAGAAGGCTAATGAGAAGTAAGTAATGAGAAATCCTCTCCTGGTGGAATCAGTAAATATTTTGAATAGTTTTCTACCAGAGGATAAGAAGATGGTAAATGTACATTCAGTTGATGATGTGAGCATAGTCATCTCTCAGTTCAAAGTCAATTTTTCAAGCCTAGAAGAATCTGTGGCCATAGTGGTAGAGGAGAAGTACTTAAAGAAGAAACTCAATGAATTGATGCATAATTTTTCACTAGACTTGACCTCTCTTAAGTCTGGTTAGGCATCATGGAAGGAATTTGGAAATCAAGGAAGGAAAGTCATTACAGAATCCATGGATCAGGATAAGTTCACTGATGCCCATCTTACGAAGATCAAAGATGCAGAGGCAATAATTAAGAAGGTGAAGAATTTAGCATTAGAAACATCCACTGATGTAAATTTTATACACTAAGTTTTTGCCTTTGTCTCAAGCTCTCGTAGCCTTGATAACTTAGTATAAAATGGGAATCATCTCTAGGTGTGGGACCTATGCTAACTGAGATGAGACCTCCAGGTTTTAGGCTGGTTCCTCTTGGATAATCACCTTAATTTTCTTCTAGACATGAAAGTAAACTTTGGAGGGAAAGGGATAGAAGGAATGCTTGGAAAGGGAAATGACTGAAAGAAAACTACCTACTAGGTGATGCACCGAAACTAGGGTTTGGATCTCAGTATGTAGGATGAAATCAATGAGAGACTTACGTCTAGTAGGTCACAACTTACTGAATAGGCTTGCATAAGTATTTCATAGTAGGGGTCTACAAACAAAGAGGGTATTCAGGGAAAGAAAGAGATTCTTTCACAAATAATGACACTCCTTGGGGTAGACAACAATCTATGACCTGCAAACAAACATTCACCTCTGGAACTAGGTATAGGAATGAGACAAGATTGTTAAGGGGTTGTAGTATACCCACAAAAGCATTCACATCAAATCATTCACAATAATACACATGAATTGTAGAAAGAAAGAAGGATCAAGAACCCTAAGGTATCATTGAGAAACATATAAATACTTTGATTCAATAAGAGATAACTCACACAAAAAAGGTATAGGGACATGAGAAATGTCACAAAATATCTTCAATATCTAAATTACCAATGGGAGGTTATAGAATGTAGAAGACCAGAGGGCAAGAAATACCACATATAGCCTTCTAAGAAAGAGACTTTCTTCTTAAAAAATGTGAACTCTCTAACCTCTAAGCACTAAGGCTCCAAAAATACAATATATACATCTCCTGCATGCAGGTAGGAGAAAAACCTAACTAGGGTTACATGATTTTACAATAAAATAGAAAACCCTAACTGCCTATCAAATCTGATCATAAAAAATATCTCTGCAGCATCAAGGCTGATTAGATATGTTGCATGCCCATGCCTGTACTACATCAAACTTGATCCATCTACCCTCTTGCAACTCATCCTTGCCATGAATGCTCACAATCTAATCTTATAAATGTTTGGGTTTTAAAAAGATTAACCCTGCACAAGGTGGCAACAAGCCCATTAAAGCTTTCAGCATGATGTGGTACTCTATAAAATCTATGGCACTGACAATCAGATCCTCTATTATCATCCCCTCAACCTTCACTTTCCTGAGGAATTTAATTCTAGCTATCCATTTGTCATGCATGGCTACAAAATGCAAACCCTAGCAAAGCTAGGAGAAGAAATATTTAATTTTGAAAAAGAACGGCTAACAGGTCCATTTTAAAACACAACTGTCAATCATTTTATCTCCTGGTAGATCAAGTGACTTACATACACCTAGAAAAACACTTTTAAAACCCCTTTGACAAGTCAATCACCATCATGGAAGTCAATATCCAATCACCACTGAGCAAGTTAGTGTCCCTAATAGACCTTGGACCCACATCCCTAAGAACACCATCGGATGTCTATCGCTATACCATGATCATAATGATCGAGCTTTTTGGATCTCCGATATAACGATAGCCATGAGATCTGATCATGCATTAACTTCTTTAGAAACTGCTGACCACATGGGCCCACTAACAACATACACATTGCATACTTTCATTCATTTTGACCTGCTTCATCAGCATACACCTCAGTAGTCCTCTGACAATGAACCCACTGATTGAGATTCTAATCTAATGGTAGTCGCATGATTGCATGACTTCTGAATATTCCTTGTGATCATGTGACCACCATAGATCTAAGTTCTTTCGACACATTTGTAGATACTTGGCCCCACTGATAGATGCCAACTATACTCTCAAATGACCAATCACAAGCTACCAAATGGATCCATGTTGCACATTTTCCTGACACAGGACCCACTATCAGAAGCTCTAATAGTGCAGGAGGATCAATGACTATCGCTATACTACCAGAGTAACTACATCGCATCTTGAGCCTTAGGTATAATGATGACCACATGATTAAGTTAGAACTTAACTCACCAAAGAAGATGACCCCACTATCAACCTACCGAATCAGACACCGTCGATGAATTAGGAGCTGCCAGATCAGATGAGGTGGCCCCAGTCCCATTGATAAGATAAACTTTGTAGGTAGGAAGATCGACGATCATCGCAAGATCTCATGGAATCTTTCGGAGCCATGAGATCATGCGACAACTATCAAATCTTGAATCTTGACTTGGCTACTGAACCGAGACCTCCAACTAAAATGGTAACCACTCGTGGGATCACTGAGTGTTAAGGGGTTAACCGCCAGGAATTGAAGACTTGGCAACTGAAGGATTTAAAAAGGCATGTGGAAATTGAAGGGACTTAAGTTGGCAAGATAAAGTAACTACAAATTATAACAAGGCTTAGGGTTTTAGGGTTTTTGAACACCAACAACTAGTTTTATGAATCTTTTAACTACAAACCAAGGAGATAACAAATTTGCAGAGGCCAGAGAATAGGGGATAAATCCATGAAAATTTCAAGAATGGTAGGCAAGATAAAAATAGAGGCCTGGGTATGGTTTTTGGCCAAATTTGCATGCACAAGGAAAATTTGGGTAATATTTTTGACAATTTTTGCTAGATGTTAGCCTGCTAGACATGGGAAACCAGTGACCTTGACAATCCATTGGGCATGGGGTTATTACAGGAACAAAATTCTCTAAAGAGGGACAAAACTAAAAATGTTCTTAGAGCACTTCTTGAAAAGAAGGAAACTAAACTAGAAAGCAAGGAAAGAAAATAGGGAAACTTTTACAAAATTTACAGAGATGGGTTAACCTCAAAACAAGGCTTCAAGTGGAAACCATTCATAGAGATAGGTAAGGGGACTCCCTCCATATTTGATAGTTGAAAAGCATTGGAGCCCCTACATTCTATAATTAAAAATGGTCCACCCAAAAAGGAGTCAAATTTTGTGTGCTTACTAGGCCTAGACCTGAACTCATTCCACTTGAGGACTACATCCCCAACCTTGAAATTTTTGACTCTAGCTCTTTTGTCAAAACTCCTCATTTTTTGAATCTGATGGAATTCCATATCCTGCATTGATTTGTCTCTAATCTCTTCCAATTCCATCAATTGAGCATACCTAATTTGTAAAGGATATCCTTCTTCAAATAGGGCATACTGAGTAGCCAAGTCCAGAGTTGGCAATTCAGTTGAAATGTACAACTTGGCCTCTCTTCCATACACTAACATATAAGGAGAATTAATAATGATTTTCTTTGGGATAATTCTATCTAACCACACTGTAGACTTGAGCTTAGTATTCCAATCTCTCTGATTCTCTTGAAGAGTCTTCTTGATTATCCTAATCAAGTTCTTATTGGTGGATTCTATCAAGCCATTGCCTTGAGGGAAATAATTGGAACTAGTATTTATATAGATGCCATTCTTGACTACCCACTCTGAGACTTTGAGGCTTGTGAATGCTAATGCATTATCTAAAATGATGGAATCAGGAGTGCCAAATTTGTGAATTATGTCATCATAAAAACTTAAGACAACACTCTCATTGGCCTATTTTAATGCAATTGCTTCTGTCCATCTGGTGAAGTAATCTATTATAGTGATTATCCATTTATGGCCTGCACTAGAAGGAGGGTTGATCATACCAATGAAGTCTATGCCCCACTTCATGAAGGGCTGTTCTATTCTGACTGGCTGTAGGGGCAAGGCTACAAGCCTCTCTTTTCCTACAAACATGGCACACTTGATGCATTTTCTGACATAATCATGACTATCCTTAAAGATAGATGGCCAATAGTATCCATCCCTCATGATTTTAAAAGTAGTAGTCCTAGGAGAGAAATGACCTCTAGAAGGTCCATCATGAAACTCAAATAGGATGTTTTCTACCTTCTCTAAATCTATGCATCTCAAAAGGACACCGTTGTGATCCTTTCTAAAAAGAAATTCATCTATCAGCACAAAAGGAATAGATTGCAACCTGTAATACCTTCTTTTTGATGAATCTAGGCCTGCAAGACATTGTCCCATCTTCAAATAATTGATCATATTAGGCAACTAGCTTGTTGCCTTGGCTTGTTCTTCTGTAGAATGCACCACCAAACATGCATCTAATTGTTCTAATTTCTTTGAACTTTCATCCCCTACCAAATATTCATAAAGACCTCTTCCTCTAACCAGCTTGGTGGTTTGAATATCTATGTCATATTCCATCACCTTGGTGATCCAACCATCTCTTTTCTCATTTAGGTCTTTGGAAAGAAAAAACTCTTTGACACTTGGATGAGTAACTTTTAAATGTACCTTGCTATGATTCAATAGATATCTAAACTTTTTAAGGCTGTTTACCACAACAAGTACATGTTTTTCTACAAAAGAGTATCTTTGTTCATACTCTTCTAAACCTTTGCTAAAGAAAGCAATAGGCTGCTCCAATCCATCTAAATTTTTTTAGGTCAACATTGCAGATATGGCATCATGACCTCCATAAGCATAAAGGATGAAATCCTTTTTGAAATTTGGGTTTAAGAGGGTAGGAGCTTTTGTTAGGGCCTCTTTGATAGCCTAGAAATTGGCTTTCCCTTCCTTAGTCCAATTGAAATTTGAACTCTTCTTTAACATGGTTGTCCAAGGCTTTAATAAATTTGCAATGTTAGGAAAGAACCTCCTAAAAAAATTAATCTTTCCTATGAAATATTGGAGACCTTTCTTGTGATGTGGTAGGGGTAGCTCTAGGATAGCTGCAATTCTCTTAGGATCCACTATAATTCCTTCTTCAGATACTACATATCCCAACAACTTTCCTTCATGAACTGCAAACACACATTTCTTGGGATTAAGGGATATCCCAAACTCTCTACACCTTTCAAAAATCTTCCTCAGATGTTTGATATGGTTTGATGCATCTTTAGAATAGATAGTTATGTCATCCAAGTAGACCAACACAAATTTTTACTTGAGGCTTTTAAAGGCCATATCCATTGCCTTTTGAAATGTAGCTCCTACAATTGACAAACCAAAGGGCATCTTTTGATAAGCCATGGTTCCCCACTTTGTTATAAATGCAGTCTTATATTGATCCTCTTCATTAACCAGGATCTGATTGTATCCTGAATAAGCATCCAATAATGAAAATCTCTCACATCTAGAAACACATTGTAAGATTTGTTCCATGGAGGGTAGTGGATGGCGGTCTTTTAATGAGGCTCTATTAAGATCCATGAAGTCAACACACAACCTCAACTCCCCATTCTTCTTCCTGATAGGAACAAGGTTAGAAACCCAACTAGTATTCTTGATGGGGTAGATGATACCACTTTCTATCAATTTGAGCACTTCCTTATGCATCAGTGGCTCAAGCTTGGGATTAACAAGCCTTTTCTTTTCTCACCAGTTTGGCATTAGGTTCTAACTCAATGGTGTGCTGAGCAAGGGATGGATCAAAACCTTTGAAATATTTATATTTCCATGTAAACACATCACTTAATTCTTCAAAAAGCTAAGTGTAAGCTTTCTTTTCCAATTCAGTGTTTATCTTTCCAAATTGTAGACTCTTACCTGGTTCCAACTCTAGTTCAACATAATGTTCTTGTTGGACTACCAGGCCAGCTTTGTTCTTCTTAACTTCATCATCCTTGTTGAAGATAGTCTCTAATGTAACAAGACCTCTAGGCATCTTATTGGACTTTAGTTGTATCACTTGATCACCATAATTTTTTGATAACTTATCTTGATTATTGCTTGAAAAAACATCTTCTTCAAACAAGAATTGCAGAATTTGTTCATCATTGTCAAACACCTGTCAATTAACATCATTATCAAGAATAGATAGTCTGACAATCACTTTGATATGTTGTTGATCCATTTCTTTTGAAATGCTATTTGAGATGTCATATTGGGATCCAACAGCAACTAACCTATCTACATTTTGGTTTAATTTCCTAGGGATAGCAACAATATTGAAACCACAAAAATCTTCAATTGCCTCCCAAACTCTATGATTTTGTGCTTTCAAAGTATCATTTTTTGTTGTACTTATCCCTCTTACTTGGCTGACAACTAACTCATTGTCACCATAAAATTTGAAGGCCTTAAGCCCTCTTTTTCTAGCCCACTCTAGTCCATTGACTAGGCTTTCATACTTTGTAGTATTGCTAGTGTAGGAGAAACTGAATCTAAAGGTAGTATAATACCTTTCTCCTTTTGGGGACACTAGCATAGCACCACCACTAGAACCATGCCTACTTCTAGCTCCATCAAAAAATAGTTCCCAAACTTGATTGCTCTGATCCTTTGAATCAGTATCCTCTTTCAGAAGGCTTGGTTCTATGGCTCCACTCTCTTGTATCAAATAACTTCACAAACCAAAATTCAAAACAATATTTTCTTGGGCCTCTGAAGCTCTTTCATCTAGAAAAATATCAAGGATACTTTCTATCTTTGTGCTTGCTTCACTAATGGTTTGGAAGTCATTGTGATCAAATATAGGGTAGTTTACATTGATGGTATTGGACACATATGGTTCTATATGGTGTGCTGCTAATGGTTCTAACTTAATGGTGACCTTGGTCCCATACCTTGTATGAAATAACATGTGAGACCAGTCAGAAGATAGATAGCCTCTTATCTTAGCTGTAAACTCCCTTGAAAGACATATAAAAAATAATGCAAGGAGATCTATGATATATATATCAAGGAGGATGGAAAAATTAGGACTAGCATGAAGGATCAGACTGGTATCCTTAGCCACACCTATAGTATTGACTGAGGATCCATCAAGTTGTGTAACCTTCTTTTGGAAGGGCTCATATTTTAGTCCTAATTCATTAGCTACTTTCTTGGGCATTACAGTGGTAGTAGCTCCACTATCTACCATACAATTATGTACAAAAGATTTTCCAATAATTAAAGATACATAAAAGGGAGGTGGCTTTGAATTCCTACCTTGTGTGGCATTGCCTTTGGAGTTGCTACTTGGAGCCTCCTTTTCTTGATCAGTGTTAACCAACACTGGCTTTCTAGCTTCTTTTGTAGGTTGAGGAGTTGCTATTTCTATCATGGCCTTCTTCAAAATTTCAGGCTATCCTAGAAGAGCCAAAGAGTCCCACATGGACATGGTGATATTCACCTTCTTCATGTTGTCTACGATATTAAAAGGTGTCACACTATGTACTCTTTGTTGTGCTTTTACTATGATGGGCTCCACTTCCTTTGGAATTTGGCCTTCTTTTCTTGTAATGATAGGAGACCCCTTAGGTGTGATGGGAGTAGCTTTTTGCACTAGTTTTGTAGATGTCATGGCTTTGGCATTGGAATCTAGTCCATCCATGTCTCGGGCTCTTCTTTTTGCTCTTGTAAAGGCAACAAAAGCAACTTCATCATTGACTCCACTGAAGTTTGGTTGCTCCCAATTGAAAAGAGTAGTCTCATGCTCTTGTGGTTCTTGTTGAGGCATTAAACCACTGGATAAAACCTCTGATTGAGCTTGTGAGGCATTTTGAACCATTAGAGCTTGGTTCATCCACCCATTTGAACATGTAGCCTGATTATGAGGCTGATTATAGGGAAAGTGCCATTCATTATCCATAGCCATATTATTTTTATTCAGAACCATATCCTTCACTAGATTTGTAGAATTGAGAGGTGCAGGGTTGTATGATTGGAATGGTCTTTGATTAAAACTTTGTCTTTGTCCTTGATAGCCTCCTTGGTATGATGGCCTATTTTGTTGGTAAGGTTGTCCTTGATTTTGATATTGTTGATTAGGACCTTGGCCTTGTGGCTGAAATGATGGTCTAATTCCTTGACCTTGCTTCTTCAAATTTGTGACCTCTTTAGTCAAGGTCTACAACAAATTGGTCATTTCTTTCTTACTACTTTCTATGCTATTCTTTATCTCTTGCAGCTCTTGAGAGAAACTAGTTGTTAGCTCCTGACCACTGGTACTAGCCTAAGGTGCTAATATGGTGGGAATAGGGGTAAATGGGGGTACTTGGGTAGGTGTAATGGGTTGAAGGCTAGGAAAAATAGGCATAGGAGGCCTTCTTTGTATCATGCCTGCTTGAATCAAACAATTTTTGGCCCTGACAGCTATGTCAAAGGCCTAGGGTAAAGAAGTACCACCCATAGACTGGATCATGATAGAAATTTGACCATTTAGACTTTGTAAGTAATATAGGAAAGTACCGTTAGTTGACTATCTCATAGAGACTAGAAATCTATTCCATGTTTTGAGGAATCTACTATTGTAATCTATCATTTGCTCTTGAGGGTCTCTCTTAATAGTTGTTAACTACTCAACTAGAGACAAGTTATCTGATTTATCCTCAAAATGCTTACTTAATGCATCCCCTAATTCATCCCATGAAGTAATAGAACCAAAATTTAAAGTTCTAAACCATTCTAAAGCCTTACCTTTTAGAGAGGTTGCTAATAATTTTGTGGCCACATCTTCTTGGGTTATGTTATGTATGCTGCAGATGGTGGTCACATCTCTTATGTGCTCAAAAGCAGTTGTCTACCCTTCACCTATGAAATCAGGTATACTCTTTAATGTCACCAAGGGTACATCATGATGTTGGGCAAAATTTAATGGACTACCCTAATTGAAAGGTGCAAATGCAAATGGTCTAGCCATTGTAGGAGTTGGAATCTAAAGATTAACAACTATATGAGCTGTATTTGCTATTGGATTTGAATCCTCTTCTAGATCTCTAGTTAGAGACCTACCTCTTCTTCTAGAATGAAAGGGGAAAGGTCTCCTTTCTAAGGTATTAGGAGGTGTTGATTGAACTCTCCTTGTAGGGGATGTTCTTTGAGTTGACCTACCTTTGTGACTTCTCTTTGAGGGAAACTCTAAAAATTGTGTAGGCTTTGAGCTTCTAGTCTCAATCTTTCTCATAAACCTTAAACAAGCTTGCCCTAGATCTTTGAAATTAGTGGAGTCACCAGATATACCTGGTAGAACAACTTCTAAAATCCTGTATCATGCAACCTACATATCAGAGATAACATAATCTTGAACAATGAACTTCTTGTGTAGTCCCACTGGGCATGCCAGAATTGTTATACACTAAGTTTGCACCTTTGTCTCAAGCTCTTGTAGTCTTCATAACTTAGTATAACATGGGAATCATCTCCAGGTGTGGGACCTATGCTAATTGAGATGAGACCTCCAAGTTCTAGGCTGGTTCCTCTTGGATAATCACCTTAATTTGCTTCTAGACATGAAAGTAAACTTTGGAGGGAAAGGGATAGAAGGAATGCTTGGAAAGGGAAATGACTGAAAGAAAACTACCTACTAGGTGATGCACTGAAACTAGGGTTTGGATCTTAGTATGTGGGATGAAATCAATGAGAGACTTAGGTCTATTAGGTCACAACTTATTGAATAGGCTTGCATAAGTATTTCATAAGAGGGGTCTACAAACAAAGAGGGTATTCAGGGAAAGAAAGAGATTCTTTCACAAATAATGACACTCCTTGGGGTAGACAACAATCTATGACCTACAAATAAACATTCACCTTTGCAACTAGGTATAGGAATGAGACAAGATTGTTAAGGGGTTTTAGTATACCCACAAAAGCATTCACATCAAATCATTCACAATAATACACATGAATTTCAAAAAGAAAGAAGGATCAAGAACCCTAAGGTATCATTGAGAAACATATAGATACTTTGATTCAATAAGAGATAATTCACACAAAAAAGGCATAGGGACATGAGAAATGTCACAAAATATCTTCAATCTTTGAATTACCAATGGGAGGTTATAGAATGTAGAAGACCAGAGGGCAGGAAATGCCATAGATAGCCTTCTAAGAAAGAGACTTTCTTCTTACAAAATGTGAACTCTCTAACCTTTGAGCACTAAGGCTCCAAAAATATAATATATACATCTCCTGCATGCAGGCAGGAGCAAAACCTAACTAGGGTTACATGATTTTACAATAAAATAGCAAACCCTAACTACCTATCAAATCTGATCATAAAAAATATCTCTACAGCATCAAGGCCGATCAGATATGTTGCATGCCCATGCCTGCACTACATCAAACTTGATCCATCTACCCTCCTACAACTCAGCCTTGCCATGAATGCTCACAATCTAATCTAATAGATGTTTGGGTTTTAAAAAGATTAACCATGCAAAAGGTGGCGACAAGCCCATTAAAGCTTTCACCATAATGTGGTACTCTGTAAAATCTATGGCACCAATGATCAGATCCTCTGTTATCATCCCCTTAACCTTCATTGTCCTAAGGAATTTAATTGCAGCTACCCATTTGTCATGCATGGCTGTAAAATGTGAGCCCTAGCAAAGCCAATAGAAGAAATATTTAATTTTGAAAAAGAACGGCTAACAGGTCAATTTTAAAATGCAATCGTCGATCATTTTATCTCCCAGCAGATTGGGCAGCTCAGATACGCCTAGAAAAACACTTTTAAAACCCCTTTGACAAGTCAACTTCCATTGTGGAAGTCAGTAGCCAATCACCAGTGAGTAAGTTAGCATCCTTGATAGACCTTGGACCCACATTCCTGAGAACACCATCAAACGGCTATCGCTATACCATGATCATAACGATCAAGCTTTTTGGATCTCCGGTATAATGACAGTAGTGAGATCTAATCACATGTTAACTTCTTTAGAAACACCTATCCCCATGGGCCCATTGACAACATACACATTGCATACTTTCATTCATTCTAACCTACTTCATCAGCATACACCTCGGTAGTCCTCTGACAATGGACCCACTGATTGAGATGCTAATATAACGGTAGTCGCATGATCTCATGACTTCCAAATATTCCTTGTGATCATGTGACCACCATAGATCTAAGTTCTTCTAAAACATCTATAGATACTTGGCCCCATTGAAAAATTCCAATTATACTCTCAAATGACCAATCACAAGTTGCCAAACAGATCCACGTTGCAAATTTTCCTGACACAGGACCCACCATCAAAAGCTCTAACGGTGTAGGAGGATCAGTAGTTGTCATTATACTGCTAGATTAACTAGGTCACATCTTGAGCCTCAGGTATAATGATGACCACATGATTAAGTCAAAACTTAACCCACCAAAGAAGATGGCCCCACTGTCAACCTGTCGAATTAGACATCACCGATGAATCAGGAGCTGTCAGATTGGATGAGGTGGCATTGGTCCCACTAACAAGATAAACTCTACAGGCAGGAAGATCAATGATCATCGCAAGATTTGATGGAATCTTTTGGAGCCATGAGATCATGCGACAACTGTCAAATCTAGAATCTTGACTTGGCTGTTGAATTGAGACCACCAATCGAAATGGTAACTACTCACGAGATCGCCAAGTGTTAAGGGGTTAACCATCGGGAATCAAAGACTTGGCGACTGAAGGATTTAAAAAGGCATGTGGAAATTGAAGTGACTTAAGTTGCCAAGATAAAGTAATTACAAATTATAAAAAGGCTTAGGGTTTTAGGGTTTTTGAACACCAACGACTAATTTTATGAATCTTTTAACTGCAGACCAGGGAGATAAAAAATTTGCAGAGGCCAGAGAATAGGGGATAAATCCATGAAAATTTTACAGATGGTAGGCAAGATAAAAATAGAGGTCTGGGTATGGTTTTAGGCCAAATTTTCATGCACAGGGAAAATTTGTGTAATAGTAAACATGTGTAACAATGTCTATCAAGGTTAGTTAGACATAATCGAGAAGGCAGAGAAAGATATGAAGAAGATAAGGTCTAGATAGAATCAATTGAGGAATGCTCTTGTGCCCTCACTAGAAATTCTCAGTTGGAACATAAAGGAGATTGATGTGACTATGATAAACTATGATCAAGTTCTGAGCATAGAATTGGAGAAGATGGAGAATCTTCAATATGCATTATGCACCCATCTATAAATAGTAAATTCTCTGACAACCTTTTGGAAGGAGATCTAGAAACTCAAGATTGCATATCCAAATGTTTTCCCCGAGTAAGTTTATGTAGATATAATTTTTAATGCACCTTTGTCATTAATGTCAAATGGGGAGTTGTATAGAATATTGAGTATGTATAAAATGTATAGAAGACAAAAAGTTTTGTGTAAAGGGACTGTTAGAGACTTGGCCATATTCCTTTGTTGCCATCAATGAAAAAGGGGGAGATTGTTGGAAAGTTGTCTATACTGAGATATATGACTAGATATAGTGTTTTCATTATGGAAACAAAGTCATAAAGTAGTTTGGAGTTAGCGCACTAAGTGTAAAGTTCAGAATTCAGTTAAGTGTTGAAGACTGGACAACATACAGAGCACCAGAGACTCAGAGCATCATCGCACGTGTGTACAGATGAATTATGGTATGCACCCTAGAAGTTAAGGTTGTTAGACCATACTTATGCTTAGTCTAAGAGTGCATAAGTAGATATGCAAAGATGTGAAAGTTACACTCAATTGAAGTTGCGCAGCCAGTGTGTGCTAGTAGAGAATAGAGCATGGAGCTGATAGTGACTATTTTGGTTTGTGATTATAAATTAATGTTGTAGAGACTATGCACCCATTGTATTTAGGTTTCTGACATATGTACATGTATAATTGTAAGCATGCTTAAGCCAATTCTTTTGGAAGCATTATTTGTAATTAGTTATAGGGCCGACCTATTTATGTATTTTGTATAAATGCATAAATATAAGGTGTGCCCATTATATTCAGTATGGAAGTGAAAGGAGAGTTGTGTTAGGAAAAGTAGAGGTACGATAAGTTAGCATAAGATGTATTAGAGCATTGCTAGAGGTCAAAGTATCAGTGCACCAAAGGAACTGATCTAACAAGTAGTGTCACAGTGAACAGCTCACCTATAGATATAGTTTGTATCCAATTCAGAAGGTTTTAGCCTTCATCAATTGAGTAGTGAGCTCTAGGACAATGAATATAATCCCCTAACAAGGATCATTGTAAAAGACTCCTAACAGGGTCTGACCCTTAACAAGGTCTACTATACTTAAAGCATTGTAAAGCTACTCCTAAAAGGGTAAAGGATCTTCTAACAAGGATCACAAAACACTAGTGCAGATTATTAGTGGGTATCAAGTCCCACCGGGGTTTTTACATATTTGGGTTTCCCCATAAACATATTGGTGTGATGTGTTGATTTCATGTTTCATGTTTATGTGAATGTTTAATTTAGTTCTTAGACATTTATGATTAAAGTAAAAAGTTAAAATACAATGAACACTAATTCAACCCCCCCCCCTCTCAATGTTCCCATTCCTAACACCTCTTACTATCAAAGATGTGAAGAATGAGTTTTGGAACTCCATCCTTGAGTGAACTCAAAGGAAGCTAGCTGGATGGAAAGGTAAACTACTCAACAACGCTAGTAAGCTTCAACTCCTTGCTACTTCTCTTCAAGGAATTCTTGTCTATTTCCTTTCCATTTTCAAAATTTTTAGTGTCATGGCTGACAAGTTGGAAAAGATTCAGTGAACCTTCCTTTATTTGGGGTGTGAAGAAAAGAGAAGGCTTCCTTTGGTTAGCTGGGAAAACATCTGCCTACCTAAACATTTGGGGGGCCTAGGCCTGAGAAGAATTAACAATCTCAATAGAGCCCTACTTTCCAAGTTGTCCTAGCACATGGTCTCAAGTTTTGATGATTGGTGCAAAATTATGGAGGCCAAATATCTTGATGGGGGTGGCTTCTGTAAGCTCTTTATGGAACAGGGGCACCCAGGAGGTTCCAAAATCTGGAACAATGTCCTCAAGAATAAAAGTATTCTAGAGAAAGGGACTCTTTGGTAGTTAGGTAATGGCAGAGACATCAGGCTCTAGGAGGACCCTTGGCTTCCTAATAGTATTCATGCTGCCACTTGTTTCACCCAATTAAGAAACACTCTTACCCATGGAGTTGGCAAGTATGGTCTCCAATTTCATTACAAATGGCAGATGGATTGATATTACCCCTTTCCTAAGGGATGGACTAGATCTCCTTAATTTGGCTGCTAACCTTAATACCTTAATCCACTCTATCTACATTACCATATTTGATAGGCTTGATAGACTCCTTTGGTGCCATATCCAATATGGGGTGAACCCACAATAGTGGGTTACACATTTTTGCCTGAATGGACACTGAACTCTACATTTTGAAAAAAACTTTCAAATTCAAATGCATATTGTCGTTAAACCATTTGAAATTGTAAGATGAAGTAAATTAGAGTATTTTAGAATTTTCTATCTAGATTCTAAATTTTTTTTTAATTTATATTTTTCAAATGATTTGAATGGGTTTTTCTTTCTCCCACAAAAACTAGTATGTTGTTGAAAACATCATTTTCAAAGAGTTACATTGTTTTCATAGAGCATAACTTTTTTATAAAATAAATATCCATGTGCTTCTTTTGAATTTAGTTTTGTAACATCCATATGAAGGGAATGCAATTATTTTGATGAAATTATCATGATTATTACATATTTTATTAATGTTTGAAGTTGACTAAACCATAATTTTGACATACCTTGATTACATAGCTTATAAATTGTCGTGTATTTGTTCAATTTCATTTTTTATTTTTTTGATAGAAAGAGAACTTCAATACCTAGGGCATAGATATTTTTTAGAATTTTTCTTCTGTCATTTACTACTTTTCCATAAGCATCAAACATAGAGGGAGACATACGGTGAAATATCTATGTTTAGTGAAACTAAGAATACAAAGTCATAATAAACTTAGTATATATTAACATTATAATCATTGGAAATATTTTCTTTGTAGTACCTTACTACATATATAGGTTTTTCATATGGATTCATTTGATCTTCCAAAAGATAAAGTCGAAGTGATTTTTTGTCAGCATTTTAATAGGTGTGAAGGAGACTCCATTGTAGGTATGAATGAGGAGTATATATGTTCTACCAATGTTTTTTTATCTAAGAAGTGTTGTCACTAGGGATTGCACCTAAGTATGGCTAAGTGTAGAATCTAGCAATCTCGTGAAACATGGGACTATTCTCAAGTTGTGGGTAATCTATCCGAGAGTAGACCTCTAGATTAAGGGTCGGCCTCCCTTTGGATCACTTGAAACTTATCTAAAATTGGAGGGAAAAGGGATAGAAAATGCTTGAAAATAAAAAAATGCAACTTGAAATGAAAGGAAGGTGATCCACTTAAATTGAGGAGAAACCACAATCGAGAAATACGTTCACTTCATCATCAATTCAAATCTAATTCACAACTCAATCCTACTTTCTTAACTCTTGATGAAATAAGGTACTTAGAATTCAGAAAAAGGAAGAAATCTTCACAAATTTGATATTTCTGATTATACACAAATCGCACCACTGAATTAAGACAAATCCTTGAATACCCACTTGAATCCAAAATGCAGATTAAGGATATAGAATCATCACAATAATCTCACATATGGCTTCAACAATAAACCCAAAATTATAGGAGAATAAGAAGGATCAATTTTTATTCCTAAAATAAATAGGTACAATTGTGTCTCTAAGAGCTACAACACTCATATCAGAGAGAAAAAGTGAAGAGCTAACCTCAATCACCAAAAGTGAGAGGTATAAAAACAAAAACCTAAGAATGTACATTCAACTCCACTACCTCCTAAGAATAGAAAAGTTAAAAAAAAAGTACCCATGAGGCTGGATCATGGTTTGAATGCCAGATTCCCAAATTCCTAGGGCAAGGAAAGTGGGACACTAAAAATAAAGAGTCAAAGATGGCCACTCTATCCACTAAGTCATGTTTATAACTGATAATCTGATAGTGGTTTATAAAAAACACCACCTGTCGATATCTTACAATGAATAATGAACCATGACTTAATAGTAAGAACCTATTCCACTATGACAAGGTGGATCTAATCAATTTTTAAATGATTTCAACACAAAAGAAATGGGGAAAAGCATTTAAAAATAAACAATTATATTTCACAAGACCCACCTATGCCTAGACAACCAAACATGGACTCAAGATGTATTTTGAAAGACCTCAACCCAAAAGTGGGGAGAAAATCCAAAATATTATAATCACAAAAAAATCCACATCATAGCATATATTCTAACAAAATATAACGTCAACCCAAAAGAAATGGGGAGAAAATATTAAATGGCTATTGAAATGAAACTCCTTTCAAAATTGGAAGAGCAACTGCTAGCATCGACATCCCTCTTTGATGGCATTTGGAAAGTTGCCATTCCCACTAGCACTCCTCCTTGATCCTCGATCCAAATTTGGAAACATCAGCTTTGAAAGCCCCCCTGTCACCATAATATGATTTGAGGTAGGCATTTACAGTAGAGTTTTGCTGTTACAACATCTTTCTTTTTGACTAGGGCATGATACAGGCCTCATTTTCTTGAATTTCTTAGCACATTAGTAATGTACCTCAGTTATCATGGGCTTTGAGGGCATGTAAAAACAATGGCACATTGCTTCTCCATTTAATTCGTTAGATAATCATCTCTCTATATTCTTTTATAGCAGTGGATTGATGTTATGCACTTTCGAGGGCACCATGTTTACTTCGTATTCACTATTGACATTGCTATCTCCATTATTTGATCACCACTGTTATGTTATTCTCAAGGGCTTATTTGTTTTATCTATTTGTTAGTTTGCACATAAATACTCTATTTTTTGACATCACTGTTACTTGTATTCAATGCCAGTGGGTAGCACAGGTAGGGCATCATTCTATGTTGTTGATGTCATCATCCTTATTACCATGGATACTTCTTTGTTGGATTTGGGCCTAGCCATGGTTTGCATCATTAGAATCATGGTGCCATATTGAGCTTGTCATCAAGCTAGGGCACGGGTGGATATGCTCACTATTGTTAATTTAGGGCACCATTCAATTTTTGGTTCATCACACTATGTTTGATTTATGAACCATGATATTTTTATTTGTTTCAACCTATTGTGGACTCCATCACACCGAATGGAGCATGATGCATTATCTATTTCATTATTGTCACTGCATTTGTTATACAGTGCCATAATATCATCTTGCACCTCACCTCTGCCAGCCGTGAAGAATGTGCCAGGCATTGACATCCCTCTTTGATCAGAACATATAAGGCTTATGATCTTGGCATGATGTTAATGCCCATTGAGCCTAGCCCGTGAAGGTTCTTGATGGTGTGAGTGCTTGACTAAGCTCACTATTGATTCTATTGTGGTAGCCTGTGAGTTAGATGTTGGTGATGCCATTGAGACCTGAGAGCTAGTCCATAGCTTGCTAGTATCTCTATCTGATACTGTGTGACCTTTTAGTGCCTTTGGTTTGTCATTGACTACCGCTATGGTCTTACCTTTGTTATTGATGTCTCACCTTTTAGCAATGTGATCACTATGAGATCTATTCGCGGGTGGGAAATGTGTTGTCATGACTACCAGTGGCCTAATCCATGCTTCATTGATCAATGCTTACTCTGAATAATGATGGAGTGCTTATGTATTCATATTTCATGGTGTGTATGATTTCCCTTTTTCCTTTGAGGGAATGATTCCCTGATTGCATTACTTTGATTGGTTATGACCCGTGAAGCATGAAATACATTATTGTTATATTTTCGATGATACCCAAAGTGGGGAAAGCTCACTATTGTGTCTCTTTTATGTAGCATCCTTTTGGTTTTTGTAAGTACCCGCGACTCTCATGCATTACACTTTGACACTTGATGTCGATGTTTGATAGATACTCATTACTATATGCTTCACTATTACTGCATTTGGCTATTGTGCTCTAAGAAGCCTGAGAAAGATTGACTATGCATTGCTCACTAGTATCAATGCTTGATTGCAATGGCATTATTCTTATATTTCAATTGAATTGGTATCTCCTTGATTTGTTGTATGTTTGTGGATGCTTATGATAGTAGTGTTATTATTGTGTTGTTATTGCTTCATGCCCATCACATATATGATATGCCCTGCTGGAATATTAATGTAGATCTGAAATATATTTATGTTTCAGTGTGCCTTATCTCATACATAGATCCGTGTGCTTTGATTCTAGCTCTATTCTTTTTGATGCCATGGTGTCCCCTTGTTGGCTTATCATAATATCATGCCCAATGTCATGACACATACAATTCTATTTGCACTTTGATACCAGTATTTGCTTTATCATGCCATGTTGTTTGATTAATCCCTATTGATGCTGAATCATTTGGATGCTCTTCATCTATACATAATGTGTGTGCCCTTGGACCTTGATGCTATCATGATGGAGATCATGAGGTTTCCCTATCATGATCCGCATCAAGGGCCCAGATCATTCATGGAATTTATTGTTGGATCAGCTTCCATGTATCTGCACATGAAACAAACATGTCACTGAAAACATAATGCCTCTTTTGGTTCTTTGGATGATTCTCATGGACATGCCCTAAGCACAGCCTTTATTAGAGGTGCATGGCTGAGTGTATGTATGAATTTTGTAATATTGTGATACCAACCATTGCATAGATCCATTGGATCTAACCCATCTCCTCTCTTCACTTCTTGCAGGTTCTGGATCTCAGGAGCTCATTGGATAGGACTGGATTTAGACATCAATACTAGGCAATGTCTGGTACCCCCATATTAATTATTTCTTTATGTATATCTAAACTCATCCATTCAAATCTAATAACGGCTATTCTCATGGCCTGTGTGAGCTTAGATAGATGCTTCCTTTCTATTCTTTCCCTTCTGTACAATATACATACATGTATGTGTAGCTTTAGATGCAGTTCATTTCCTTTTAGTTTTCATGTAGTTTGCAATGAAATGAACACAAATATTAAAGAAGATCACCTAATAACACAAACTAGGTTATTTTAGCTCATCTAGTAATTAGATCTCCAAACTTAAGAATGAGCAAAAAATATGACAACATTCTGGCGACCTCTATGGAGTGCTTGCCTACTAAGAATCCTGACCAGCTACCTAGTAGATCCATTAGGCATAGAGTCACTAATCCAGAACTGAACCTAACTTCTTTCAGATAACCAATCCTTCTCAACAAAACTGCTAACTGCTAGAGATAACTTCTCTGGCTTATTGCTACTCACACCAACTAAAAACAACTGAAAGCAACTACTCAAAACAACTTGTGCCAGGCACTTAGGGAACATAGAAAGCCAAAAATTCTTAACTTACTAATATACAGGGTAGAAAAGAACCTCAAAAACAAGCCTTGAGGTGGATCCCATTCACTAGAATGGGCAGCTCCTCTCCATCCATGCTAGCCAGCTGAAAAGCGTTATGGGCTTTGAATCCAATCACCATGAAAGGTCCACTCCATATGGCATCAAACTTAGTATGCTTCCCTGGTTTATGTTTTTATTCATCCCACTTGAGGACTAGATCCCCTTCTTTAAAGACTTTAGGTGTGGCCTTCTTGTCAAAAATCTTCTTCATCTGAGCATGATGAGCCTCTAGGTTCTCCAATGCCAGTTTTCTTATTTCTTCAAGTTCAATAAGTTTAGCCAGTCTAACCTGCATAGTATCTTCCTCCACAAGATCAATCTCTTTAATTAGACTCAGGGTAGGCAACTCAATAGATAGGGGAATCCTGGCTTCCTTTCCATATACCAATGTGTTAGGTGAGTTTCCTATAGACCTCTTGGGTGTTATTCTATCTGCCCACAAGGCCAGCTTCAATTTGTTGTGCCAGTCTCTTTGGTTCCCTTCTATAGTCCTCTTGATGATTCTCAACAAATTTTTATTTGTTGATTCTGCTTGACCATTACCCTAAGGGTAATAGTTAGAAGAGGTACTTAGAAAGATATTATGCTTGAGTGCCCATTCTAAAATTTTAGCTCCAAGGAATGCCATAGCATTATAAAAAATGATAGAATTTGGAGCACCAAATCTAGACACAATGTCTTGATAGAAGTTCAGGACAGAAGTTTCATTTTCTTCCTTCAGTGCTATAGCCTCTATCCATTTGGTAAAATAGTCTATGGTAGCAAGTATCCACTTGTGTCTAGCACTAGATGGAGGGTTGATAGGTCCAATAAAATCTAGTCCCCACTTTGAGAAAGGTTGCTCTACCTTAATAGGATGAAGAGGGAGGGCTGCCAGCTTTTGCTTTCCAGCAAACAAGGCACAATTCTTGCATCTTCTAACCCAATCAAAAGAATCCTTATATAGGATACGCCAGTAGTACCCAAGCCAGTAGTACCCAACTCTCATCACCTTAAGAGTAGTGGTTCTAGTAGCAAAGTGTCCACCAGAGCCTCCATCATGAAACTCCTCTAGTATTTTATTCACTTGGTCAGTTTCAACACATCTTAATAAGATACCAATATGATCCTTTCTATACAGAATGTTATCAATAACAATAAATTGAATGGCTTAGAGTCTAAAGTACCTTCTCTAACTCCTTTCAAGGCCCTGAGGACATTGACCAATTGAGAGATAATACTTCATCTCCATTGTCCAGCTTGTGTTCTACTCAGCATTTTGGTTCATCAGGACAACCTCCTCCTTCTGCTGGTTCGAATCTGCTATTCCTTCATTTAGCTGCTCACACAACCCCTTTCCTCTAACTAGCTTGGTCACTTTAATCTGAATGTCATATTCCATGACTTTGGTGACCCAACTAGCCCTCTTATGACTCAGGTCCTTGTTCAACAAGAAATCCTTTATGCAAGGGTGAGAAACCATTAGGTGCACTATGTTGTTGGACAACAAGTGTCTAAATTTTTTCAGGCTTCTTACAATTTCTAGGACATGTTTTTCAATAGGAGTATAATTAAGTTCATAAACATCTAGACCTTGACTATAAAAAGCTACTGGCTGTTCTTGCTTCTTAGCATTCTTCTGAACTAACATAGCAAAGATACTATCATTGTCTCCAAAAGCATACAATATAAAATCCTTAGAAAAGTCAAGGTTTACCACAGTAGGAGTGGATGCAATTGCTTCTTTGACTTCTTCAAAACACCTTTTCCCTTCGCTGGTCCAATGGAAAGTTGAGTTCTTCTTCAACATTTGGGTCATAGGCTTTAAAAGTGTTGCAATGTTTAGAATGAACCTCCTCAAGAAGCTGATTCTTCCAAGAAAACTCTGTAATCCCTTCTTGTGAGCTAGTAGGGGTAGAGCCAGGATGGCTTTTACCCTTTTAGGATCAATAGTTGTTCCCTGCTTGGAAACAATGTGTCCCAATAGTCTACCCTCATGCACAACAAAAATGCATTTCTTATGATTCAGTGAGACTCCAAACTCTCTACGTCTTTCAAAGATTTTCTTTAGGTGAATTAGGTGATCCTTTGTGTCTTTTGAGAAGACAGTTATATCATCTAGGTAGACCAAAACAAACTTGTTCATCAGGCTAGCAAACACCTTCTCCATGGCTTTCTGGAATGTAGGACTAGCATTAGATAGTCCAAAAGGCATCTTCCTATATGCCATAGTGCCTCATTTAGTGGTGAATGCAGTTTTATATTGATCTTCCTCTTTAACCAGGACTTGGTTATAACTAGAAAATCCATCTAATAGAGAAAACCTGTCAGACCCTAAGACATACTACAAAATTTGTTGCATGGATTGCAATGGGTGGTGATCCTTGAGTGAAGCTCTATTAAGATCGCTAAAATCCACACACAGCCAAATTTCACCATTCTTCTTCCTAACTGGTACTAGATTCAAAACCCAAGTGGTATGTTTAATAGGGAAAATAATGTTGGCTTCAATCATCTTCCTCAATTGTGTTTTCATCATGACCTCTAGCTTAGGATTGATGGGCCTCTACTTCTACCTGACTAGTTTGGCATGGGGTTCTAGCTCAATGGTGTGTTGGGCTAAGTGAGGATCAAATTCTTTCAAATCATAGTATTCCCATGCAAAGACATCACTATATTCTTGACATAATGAAATAAAGGCTTGTTGTTCTGGCTATGTGCATACCTTTCCAAGATTAAAGAATTTTTCCTTAAGAACTTCCATAGGCTAGTAGTGTTCTTCTTTAACTTTCATACTAGCCTTGTCTCCCCTAAGTTGATCATCATAATTAAATACAGACTTGAGTGTGACCATTCCTTTAGGTAGTTTATTAATCTTCAACTGTAACATCTGGTCACCATACTAATGAGCATGTTTGCTCTAGTTAACTTTGGAGAACTCAACTTCTTCTATCAGAAAATTGAAGATCTGCTCATCATTTTCAAAAACTTGCCAGCTTACTTGATTGTCTAGTATGGATGGCCTTACCAGAATCTTTACATGCTGAGAATTGGGATTTGGAACCTCTTTTGGAATATCATATTCTACTCCCATGGTAGCCAACTTGTCTACCTATTTGTTCTAATTTCTTGGAACAACAACCAGATTAAAAGCACAAAAATCTTCTATTAAATCCCAAAGCTTGTGCTTATACATCTTAAGTGTATCATTCTTTGTGAGGCTAGTGCCATGAATTTGATTGACCACTAACTCACTATCACCTATAACTTCTAGGCATTTGATTCCTCTTTGTGTAGCCCATTCTAAACCATGAATCAATGCCTCATACTCTATTGTATTGTTAGTATAGCTGAAAGAAAAATGAACTGCAGAGTAATACCTTTGTCCTTCTGGAGAAATTAGGACAGTTCCTCCTCCTAACCAACCTTACTTTTGGCACCATCAAAGAATAGCTGCCACAAATCATTGTTCTGACCAGTAGAAGGCTTTTCTTCCTTTTTCATTAGATCTAGTATCACATCACCTTCTTCATGGATGATAAACATTCCAATACCAGAAACCTCCATGTTTCTAAAAGGGTCATCTTCCTATAAATCTCTTTCATCCCACTCATCTAAGGCAATATCATGGATCTTTCCAACATTGGTCTCAGATTCAGAATCACTTGGATCTTGTTCATTATACATCAGATTGGCATTTATAGGGCTTGGGGTGTATGGCTCAGCATGGGTCTTTGTAAAAGCTTCAGACTTAATTCTAACCCTAGTTCCATATCTAGTTCTGAAATATAGATGGGACCAATCAGCTAAGAGATATCCCCCCAACCTAGCAATGAACTCTCTACTTAGAGAAATAGAAAAATGAGGGGGCAAATCTATGACATAGACATCATGGGGAATGGAGAAATTGGGACATTCATGCAAAGTGAGGCTTGGGTCTTTTATAACTCCCAAATTACTAACTGATGACCCATCCAACTGAACAACAAGCCTATCTATTGGTTCATAAGATAATCCTAGTAGGTCTGCTAGCTATTTAGAAATCACAGAACTATGTGCTCCTAAGTCTATCATACAGTTATGAACTAGATAGTCTCCAACAATAAGAGTTACATAGAAAGTGGGAGGCTTAACCTGTGGGGCAATAATAGGCTATGAGCTAGTTTCTCCTTTGTGCTGCTCCACTTGTGGTGTTTCAGCTACCAGGACCCTAGGCTATTCTAAAATAGCCTCTTGACTTGGTGAAATCTTAGCCAATTCATTCAGTATCAGGTCCTTTTGACCAGGGATCACCAGGGTGTCCATCAAAAGCACATTGATAGAGGTTTTCCTCATTTGCTCCACTATATTAAAAGATCCCAAATTTACTTTAGGCTATCTTTTTGGCGTAGCAGTCTCTATTTGTGTAGATACCAACTGTGTAGCTATCTTGACTGGTTCTTTAGCCTCCTTAGACTAGTTTAGGACTGGAGCTTAACTTTCTTTGGGTTGTGGATTCACAACAGGGGCTTGTTGACTGGTAGAGGCCACTTGTTCAACCTCCAAAGCCTTCTTATTAGACCTAGTGCTGGCTGCAACTGGGATGTAGTTTGGGTTATCACTTGGCGAGAAATTCACCCCACAAAAATCTTCTTTCTAAAAATTCACCAATGCCACCTCAAGAGTCTGCAACTCATTTGGAGTAACAACCAGACCTTGCTGAACCTATGGCTCTTGAACTATCTCCTATGGAATCATCACAATGTTCTACACCATGAGGGCCTGAGCATAGCCATTATGACACATCCCTTGGATAATCTTGAGCTATATTATTTTGAGCTACAGGAACCAGCTCCCTAGAAGTACTAGGAATATTAGGATTATAAGGCTAGCTAGCTTTTTGGTTATAATTTCTTGCTTGACTTTGCTGGCCTTGTTGGTATTGGGGCCTATTCTACTGGTAATGATTTTGATAGGGCTGCTGATAAGGTTGTTGATAAGGCTATTGGTAAGGCTGTTGGTAAGGTTCGAACTATTGTTTCTTTAGACTGACCAACTCATTATTAACATTTAGCAAGGCCTTTTTAATCTCAGTCAGCTCTTGTGATTGATTCACAACTAGGCTAATAGCTTGTTGAGGAGGGGCTATGAGAGGTGGAATAGATGCTAGGGCTAGAATTGCTTCAGGGATAGGATGAAGCTTTGGAAAAATAGGCATTGGAGGCCTTGGGGCTATCTTACCGGCTTGGATTAGACTATTTTCAGCTCTTATGGCAAGATCATATGCTGCTGGTAGATTATTCCCTCCCATGGATTGGATCATAACAAAGATATCACTATTAAGGGCTCTTAGATAATACAAGAAAGCATGCTGGCTTGATGGCCTAACTGTAGCTGGTATTCTATTCCATGTTCTATGAAATCTAAAGTTAAAATCCATCATATATTCTTGAGGTTCTCTTTTGATAGTAGTCAAATGCTCAACTAATGAGAGGTGATCTAATTTATCCTCAAACTGATTAGTTAAGGCTTGTCACAAACCATCCCAATCAGCTATGGAACTAGCTACTAAGCCTCTAAACCATTGCAATGCTTTTCCCTTGAGAGAGCTGCTAGCAACCTCATAGCCACATTATCTTCTATTATATTATGAAGGGCGCAAAGGGATGCTACATATCTTATGTGTTCAATAGTTAAGGTTTGATCTTCTCCCATAAAAATGGGAAGACTCTTAAGGGTTGAGATAGGTATATCATTATGTTGCTACAAATTTAAAGGGCTGCCTTGATTGAAGGCTACAAAAGGATGCAGTCTGGGTTGAGCCATTGGAGGATTTAGGGGAACTTGGATTGCAGGGGCTGCTTGTACATGTAGTAATATGTGTATTAACTGGATTGGGTAAGCACTTGTAGGAATCTAAGTAGGCTTATGAGTAGCATTGGGAGTAAGATTTTTAGATTTTGATGCACTAGCTTGGGCTGCTTTAGACCTCCTTTTGACAAATGGTAGCTCTGCATAAAAAAAGGGATTCTTACTCTGCCTAGTGGGGATCCCACTCATAAGCTTATATACTAGTCTACATGAAACACCATTAGAGTTGCCAAGTATGACTTCAAAACACTATCACTGCTCATACCAAACAATAATTTACATAAAACTTTCTAGGAAAGAGACTCACTGAGTCTCAATCCCACCGGGCATGCCAAAAACTGTTGTCACTAGGTATTGCACCCGAGTATGGCTAAGTGTAGAACCTAGCAATCCTATGAAACATGGAACTATTCTTAGGTTGTGGGTAACCTATCTAAGAGTAGACCTCCAAATTAAGGGTCGGCATCCCTTTGGATCACTTGAAACTTATCTAAACTTGGAGGGAAAAGGGATAGAAAATGCTTGAAAATAAACAACTACAACTTGAAATGAAAGGAAGGTGATCCACTGAAATTGAGGAGAAACCACAATGGAGAAATACATTCACTTCATCAAAAATTCAAATCTAATTCACAACTCAATCCTACTTTCTTAACTCCTGATGAAATAAGGTACTTAGAATTTAGAAAAGGAAGAAATCTTCACAAATCTGATATTCCTGATTATACACAAATCACACCACTGAATTAAGACAAATCCTTGAATACCCACTTGAATCCAAAATGTAGATTAAGGATATACAATCATCACAATAATCTCACATATGGCTTCAATAGAAAACTTGGAATTATAGGAGAACAAGAAGGATCAATTTTTATTGCTAAAAGAAATAGGTACAATTGTGTCTCTCAGAGCTACATCACTCATATCAAAGAGAAAAAGTGAAGAGCTAACCTCAATCACCAAAAGTGAGGGGTATTAAAAAAAAACCTAAGAATTTGCATTCAACTCCACTACCTCCTAAGAATAGAAAAGTTAAAAAAAAGTACCCATGAGACTGGATCATGGTTTGAATGCTAGATTCCTAGATTCCTAGGGTGAGGAAAGTGGGACCCTAAAAATAGAGAGTCAAAGATGGCCGCTCTATCCACTAAGTCATGTTTATAAGTGATAATCTGACATTGGTTTATAGAAAAACACCACCTGTCGATATCTTACAATGAATAATGAACCATGACTTAACAATAAGAACCTATTCCACTATCACAAGGTGGATCTAATAAAGTTTTAAATTATTTCAACCCAAAAGAAATGGGGAAAAGCTTTTAAAAATAAACAATTATATTTCACTAGACCCACCTATGCCTAAATAACAAAATATGTACTCAAGATGTATTTTGAAAAACCTCAACCCAAAAGTGGGGAGAAAATCAAAAATATTATAATCACAACAAAATCCACATCATAGCATATATTCTAACAAAATATAACCCTAACCCAAAAGAAATGGGGAGAAAATATTAAATGGCTATTGAAATGAAACTCCTTTCAAAATTAGAAGAGCAACTGCTAGCATTGACATCCATCTTTGATGGCATCTGGCAAGTTGCCATTCCCACTAGCACTCCTCCTTGATCCTCAATCCAGATTTGGAAACATCAGCTTTGAAAGCCCCCTGTCACCGTAATATGATTTGAGGTAGGCATTTACAGTAGAGTTTTGCTGTTACAACATCTTTGTTTTCGACTAGGGCATGATACAGGCCTCATTTGCTTGAATTTCTCAGCACATTAGTAATGTACCTTGGCTCTTGTGGCCTTTGAGGGCATGTACAAACAATGGCACATTGCTTTTGCATTTAATTCCTTAGATAATCATCTCTCTATATTCTTTTATAGTAGTGGATTGATGTTATGCACTTTTGAGGGCACCATGTTTACTTCATATTCATTGTTGACATTGCTATCTCCATTATTTGATCACCACTATTATGTTATTCTCGAGGGCACAGTTGTTTTATCTATTTGTTATTTTGCACATAAATACTCTATTTTTTGACATCACTGTTACTTGTATTTGATGCCAGTGGGTAGCACGGCTAGGGCATTATTCTATGTTGTTGATGTCATCATCCTTATTACCATGCATTTTCCTTTGTTGGATTTGGGCCTAGCCATAGTTTGCATTATTTGAATCATGGTGCCATATTGAGCTTGTCATCAAGCTAGGGCACGGATGGATATGTACACTGTTGTTAATTTAGGGCACCATTCAAGTTTTGGTTCATCACGCTATGTTTGATTTATGAACCATGATATTTTTATTTGTTTCAACCTATTGTGGACTCCATCACACCGAATGCAGCATGATGCATCATTTATTTCATTGTTGTCACTGCATTTGGTATACCGTGCCATAATATCATCTTGCACCTCATGTCTACCTATCGTGAAGAATGTGCTAGGCATTGACATCCCTCTTTGATCAAAACGTATAAGGCATATGAGCCTGGCATGATGTTAATGCCCATTGAGCCTAGCCCGTGAGGGTTCTTGATCGTGTGAGTGCTCAACTGAGCTCATTGTTGATTCTATTGTGCTAGCCTATGAGCTAGATGTTTGTGATGCCATTGAGACCTGAGAGCTAGTCCACAGTTTGCGCGTACCTCTGTTTGATACTGTGTGAACTTTCAGTGCCTTTGCTTTGTCATTAACTATCATTGTGGCCTTACCACTGTTATTGATCTCTCACCTTTTAGAAGTGTGATCACTATGAGATCTAGCCACAAGTGGGGCATGTGTTGTCATGACTACCAGTGGCCTAATCCATGCTTCATTGATCAGTGCTTATGTATTCATATTTCATCACGTGTATGATTTCCCTTTTTCCTTTGAGGGCATGATTCCCTGATTGCGTTACTTTGATTAGTTATGACCCATGAAGCATGAACTACATTACTGTTAAATTTCTAGTGATACCCAAAGTGGGGAAAGCTCATTGTTGTGTCTCTTTTATACAGCATCCTTTTGGTGTTTGTAAGAACTCATGACTCTCATGCATTATACTTTGACACTTGATGTCGATGTTTGATAGGTACTCATTACTATATGCTTCACTATTACTGCATTTGTCTATTGCACTCTGAGAAGCCCGAGCAATATTGACTATTCATTGCTCATTGTTATCAATGCTTGATTGCAATGGAATTATTCTTATATTTCAAATGAATTGGTATCTCCTTGATTTGTTGTATGTTTGTGGATGCTTATGATAGCAGTGTTATTATTGTGTTGTTATTGCTTCATGCCCATCACATATATGATATGCCCTACTGGAATATTAATGCAGATCTGAAATATATCTATATTTTAGTGTGCCTTATCTCATACATAGATCTGTGTCCTCTGATTCTAGCTCTATTCTTTTTGATGCCATGGTGTCCCCTTGCTGGCTTATCATAATATCATGCCCAATGTCACAACACATACAATTCTATTTGCACTTTGATACCAGTATTTGATTTATCATGCCATGCTGTTTGATTTATCCCTATTGATGTTGAATCATCTGAATGATCTTCATCTATACATACCATGTGTTCCCTTGGCCCTTGATGTGGTCATGATGGAGATCATGAGGTTTCCCTATCATGATACGCATCAAGGGCCCAGATCATTCATGGAATTCATTGTTGGATTAGCTTCCCTGTATCTACACATGAAATAAACATGTCAGTGAAAAGATGATGCCTCTTTTGGTTCGTTGGATGATTCTCATGCACATGCCCTGAGCACAGCCTTTGTTAGAGGTGCATGGCTGAGTGTATGTATGCATTCTGTAATATTGTGATACCAGCCATTGCATAGATCCATTACATCTAACCCATCTCCTCTCTTCACTTCTTGTAGGTTCAAGAGCTTAGGAGCTCATTGGATAGGACCAGATCTGGACATCAATACTAGGCAATGTCTGGTACCCCCAGATTAATTATTTCTTTATGTATATCTACACTCATCCATTCAAATCTGATAACGGCTATGCTCATGGCCTGTGTGAGCTTAGATAGATGCTTCCTTTCTATTCTTTCCCTTTTGTACAGTATACATACATGTATGTGTAGCTTTAGATGCAGTTCATTTCCTTTTACTTTTCATGTACTTTGTAATGAAATGAACACAAATATTAAAGAAGATCACCTAATAACACAAACTAGGTTATTGTATCTCATCTAGTAATTAGGTCTCCAAATTTAAGAATGAGCAAAAAATATGACAACAAGAAGCTTTGAGCTAACCATTTTTAATTAATTCCTTCAAATAGAACCTCTCAAGGCTTAAATCATCATTTTTTACTAAAAATATGTTATTTCATAAAAAATCAGCAAGTCTAAAAAAGTGTAACCCACTATTGTGGGGTCACCCTATGGTGGGTTTACGGTCAAATCTACTTATAATCAGCTTACCATGGTTCTTTCTGACACTACCTACTAGAAAAATGTGTGGCAACCACAACTTATCTCTAAGGTCAATTTCTTCTAGTGGACAGTGCTACATGGAAAAATTATTACTTTGGACAACCTCGCTAAGAGGGGGTTTAGTCTTTCCAATAGATGTTGCTTATGTAAGAAAGAAGAGGAGAACATAAATCACTTATTTATTCACTATGATTTTGCATCTGAGGTGTGGCAAAAAATTTTAACTCACCTTGGCATCCAATGGATCCCTAATAAGGATATCTATGATTTTTTCCATAACTGGCTCTCTCCTTCCCACCACCCTCTCATAAAGCTCATGTGGAACTAGGCTCTACCTATTTTCTATTGGTCCCTTTGGAAGGAACGTAATAACAAGATCTTCAGAGATACTGAGTTGAATAGCATGACAGTGTTTCAAATTGGGCTCAATTTGCTTCAGGAAAGCTTACTTGTCACCCAGTGGAAGACTCCTTGTTTTCCACCTTCAACCTAGGATCATAAATTTTCCATGAAATGGGCTTTGGATAAGGGTTTTGCCAAATTTGATAGCACCAAAATTGCTTCTCAAAATGCTACTATCTAGACTCCCTCCCGCGCTACTTCACATAAGTTGAGTTTTGATGGGTTAGTTCGCAATCAGCTCCAAGCTGGTGGTGGTTTCATCTATGATCACAATGGCTACTTATTGGCAGCCTATGCTGGACCCCTTCAAAACCACATTGTCAACCAAGCGAAGGGCATGGTTCTCCTTTAGGGATTGAGATTTTCCATGTCCATAGAATGCACCAATATTGTCATCAAAGGAGATTCAAAAATCATAATTGATGCTTCCAAGGGTGACTATAATGTTGGTTGGAAAGTGGATAGAATTTTGAGAGATATTCGGGGCATTATGGATCACATGCATAGGATTATCATCATGCACATCTATAGGGAAGAAAATGTAGTTGCTGACACCATGGCTACTACCAGTCTCATCTAGACGGGCTTAGGTGTTGGAGAGCTATTAGTCAGCTACCCCAGAACACTCAAGACTTGCTTAGGTGGAAAATGAGATAAACTAATTTTGAATCTCATGAAGTTTAAAAAGGAAATCTTGGGTGGGATGCCTTGTGGTGGGGCTGGGTGCCAGCACATTCTTATGACCCCTTTCACAAAGACTTTTAACTACCACATGGATCACTGTGGGCATAACTCAAAGTACATAATGGGTATGATATGGTTGATTTGGCTAGTGGCCACGAATCATCCTTTAAAAAAAAATCATTATTTCAAATGGGCTCTGGGCAATAAATCCTTGGAGGTTATCGAAAGATATGACATGGATTTTTCTCATGATAATTATTATTATAAGCATGGGTTAAAATGTACTTCTCACGTTTTAACCATGGTGGCATTCATGGCAAGGCTTTATGAACCCCAAGGCATTCAAAGCCTTAATCACTCTTTGCAACTTGACACGACATCTAAATCATTGTTGGGATTTCTTTTCAGCATCTGCAACCTGTATTGTGTGATTTTTTCAAGAGCCAAGGCTGGTGTAAGAAATCTTCCTTCTAGTTTCTCTTCAGTTTCTAGTTTCCTCTGCAAGCAGCGTGGGAGGAAGAATATGGGTGGTGATAGAAGAAGAATCAAGCCAGACAGGATTGAGGATGAGTTCTCTGATCCCATGGTTATTTACTTCTACAAGGAGGGAGGTATATTGTTGTTCATGGAATGCCTCCAAGGCCGTGATGCAATGATCTCTAGGTAGGTGGCCAAAACCTGGAATGATAGGCAAGCCACCATCAATGGCATCACCTTCCAGGTCAATGAAGAGGTTATTGGGCAGGCTACGAGTATGATGATGACTAGTAGGAAGTGGAAAAAGATAGCTAAGGCCCAAGTGAAGGAAAAATTTGTAGAATTATTCAAGGATCATGCCACCCCCTCTCCGCTAAATGGTGGCTATGCTATTGCAGAGCTCCTAGAATTCTGGCCAAAGATGTGTAAGCTCATGATGAAATATTTCACTCTAGAGGGTAGATTTGTTATGTTTTACAACTATCACCTCCCTTTTCTAAACCATTTCTGCCACAAGTTGTTAATTTCCTTTCCTTTTTTCCTGCTGCATTCATTGGAAGATAATGTGAAGGTTGTAAATGAAGCTATTTCCCTCTGTAAAAACCCTATTTATCTTCATTAGGGCCTCATCCTCAGCCTTTACAACTTTCATTGTGCCCTTTGCCCTACTCTGCCTCTACAGGTTTTGCACTCCTCCCTTTTTCCTGAGTCACCATTGGTTTCCCTCAACTAGGGCATCCCCACTCCCACTAGGTCTATGGGAGATGCGACCCCTGCTTCTAGTCCTATGTCTGTTGAAACCCAACCTACCCCTAGCACTTTGAAGCATTCCCTTAAGTTGGGAGACAACTCTCTGCCCCCTCCCAAGAAGCAGAAAAGATTGTGATTAACCTGGACCATGCCCATACTTCTAAACCCCTTCTTACTTCTACCCACCACTCTACCCACCTTGCTAAAGAACATGGGAAAAGAGCCACCAAAGAACTCATGTCTAAGGAGGAGGTTTCTACTCAGGATGAAGGTTCTTTTGGCTCTCCTAGCAAAGAGGGTCCTGACAATGACACTGATGAGGTGGAAATTAACCCTGAGGGAGATAGCCAAACTAATGTGGTGGAGGAGGAAGTGAAGGAAAAAGACCCCAGTGAGAACAAAGGTCACACTGGTAGCGGCCTGATGGGAAAAATTAAGTACCAAGTTGATACCATGGAAAACACAGTCTCTAAACTCACCAAGGACCTAGAAGCCACAAACAAGTAGTTGAAGGATGTTAGCAAATTTTCCCTTAAGGTAATGCATGCCTTTTCCACTACTCTTTTCCTCCTCAATGAGAAGGCCTTAGAGGATACAAAAGGTATTAAAAGTAACTAGGAGCTCTTCAATTTTCTCTATGAGGAGTGGGCTGACATTTTGTTGTCAAAGCACTTATGGACTGGAAAATAGCATTGTGGGTACTCATGATTGGGAGGATGGTGGCTGTTATTGTTTCCTTGCCTCCTTTCTAGTTATATTTTGTTTATTTTTGTATGCTCTATACTTTGAGTTTGGTTTTAAGCCCTGCGTGGCACCTGGCTAGGTTAAAGCTGAACATTTTCAAAACTCTAGTTATGTGGTGCTACTTGTCTTACTATTTCTTTGTTTTTTATCATGGTAGACATTAGTGCTTAATGCTGCTTTCGATGGTGATTAACTTTCTATTAATTACATAGTTAGCTTTTTGTTCTTCGAGTCAGGACCCTTTTTTTGCCGCTGCTTCTATCAAAAACATCTACACAACACTTCAAAATTGTTTTAGTTGTCAAATTAATTAATTAATAAGTTAGATATGGTTAAAGGTGCATCTAAAGAGATTTCACTTCTTGTGCATTCTGAATGGCAGATAGATTCAACCATAAAACATGCAGATGCTTGACATTTAATTAAAAAACAAATGAAAGTAATTTTTATATTTAATATGATAATCTCTAAGTCCTATAAACTTTATTGCACCAGCATTTTTGAGAATTATACTGTGTTGCAACACTTGTAGGTCATAAGGGCTTATGATTATTTTGACAAGTGCTAAACTGTAAGAAAAAGTGATGACACGCATTAACATGATAAACTCAAACAAAAAATGCAAAAGATGAAAACACGTTTGACTGCTTGATCTATGACAATCAAATGATTTGAAAGCTAACAAAATCTTAATAAAGCTCTTTACAGATCTCTGACCTTTTTAATCCTCATAGTTCAGCATCTCCTTGGCACAGATTGTGCTACTAGCTTTGGTCGAAATTCTCAAAAATCCCTTATTACATTTCTACACATTGTCCATCAAAACAAACAATATTTCACAAAGAGAAAAAATCAAGCCATAAACTCTTTACATAGGCAGGGGATCCATGGTAACAATCTTCACAATTGTACTACAATTCTCATATCCCGATGCCCAATAAACTAAGAACAAGATTTTATGGGAATTTTAGTAAACAAAGGTGGTTGCTGTAAGATTGTTCCAGGTGATGTTAGCATTTGCTTCATTATTTCCCCTCCATGCATGGATTTCTAAATAAGAGTCCTGCATATGCTTAGCAATCCTTAGAAGATAGTCGATTAATTTTCAAGCTAAAAGAGAAAATTGGGTGATCATTAATTGCAGGTTTCTAGCGGAGGAAGGCATGTATGTAGCTGTGTAACGGTTCTATCTTTTCTATGGATGTCAGTATTTGGTGAAGGCCAATCCTTCACTCTACCTGCACTCTATTTATTCCTTTGCCATTACATTTCATATTCTTGGACTGCAATGCTGAATAAGATTATTCAGTGAATGTAAATTCATATCTTGAGAGTTGCTGCTATAACTTTGAATGTTGATATAATAAAATTGATATGCCCTGGCTTGTAGAGTGGATGTAGTTCATTTTATGAACGAACCACTATAAATCTCTGTGTTCTTTGTTGAGTACTTAAATCTCTGTATTTTTATTTTGGTTTTATATTTTGTCTGCAATTACTTTTTCAACAATTGGTATCAGAGTTGGTTAACTTCGTTCGATTTTTGGGAAATCAGTGAGGTTTTTGTAGACACCATGGATGAAGTAGATAAATGGAAGATTAAGAAGTTTTCAGGGAAGAATTTTGGATTGTGGAAAGTATAGATTGAATCTTTTCTTATCAAGCAGGATCTGCAAGTAGCATTACTTGGAAAAACAAAAGGAAAGGGTTCGATGTCAGATGAAGATTGGGAAAAGACTGATTAGAAAGAAAAGGCCACCATTTTCCTATCTTTATCTAGCAATGTGCTCTTCAATGTTTTGACATAGAAGACCATGAAAGAGCTATGGGATAGGCTTTCCTCATTATATGAGATAGCTTCAACATCAAATAAAATGTTCATCATCAAGAAATTGTATAATTTGAAAATGAAAGGAGGAGTGATAGAAAACCATTTCAATGAGTTCAACATTTTAGTTACTCAGCTGATTTCAGTTGGCATCACATTAGATGATGAGATAAAGGAAAAATTATTATTATGCTCACTTTCAAACAGCTCAGAAGGAGTTGTAATGGCTATAAGCACTTCAGTTCCAGCCAAGAGCAAGCTAAACTTTGATGACATTATTGCTACATTACTTAGTGAAGACATGCACTGGAAGCAACAAGAACCCTCTTCCGGTGATGCTCTAACAATGATGAGCACAAACAACAATAATAACAATAGAGGGAGAAGTTGCGAGAGATGAAACAACAATAATAACAGAAGAGGAAGATCGAGTCATCACTCCAAATCAAGAGGGAGAAATGGTGCATGCTAGTTTTGTGGAAAATCTGGGCACACAAAGAAGCAATGTTGGAATCATAAGAGGGCTCAAAATAATGTCATCAATAATGGTGCCAATGCTGCAATCGATGGAGCTTTGGTACTTGCAGCTGGTAACACAAATTCAAATTCATGGGTTCTCGATTCCGGTGCCTCATTTCATGCAACTCCATGCTAGAGTGCTTTCATGAATTACCAAGAAGGTATGTTTGGCAAATTTTTTCTTGGGGATAATAAAGAATGTGACATAGTGAGAAAAGGGGATATTTTATTGTTATTGAAAAATGGAAGCAAATGGATTTTAAAAGATGTTAGGCATGTTCCTACACTCAAGTGTAATCTGATTTCTGTTAGTCAGTTATATACACAAGGTTGCAATGTTAGTTTCGATTTAGCTTCATGGAAAGTGTCAAAACGTCAATTGATTTTAGCAAAAGGGTAGAAAACTAGAAGTTTGTATACATTAGAGTGTCATGGTGAAGTGGGAGCAGCCATGGCGGTTGTGGATAGCAATGCTAAACTTTGGCATAAGAGGCTCAGTCATATGAGCAAAATAGGTCTTGAAGTTATGCTTTAAAGAGACCAACTTCCAGGTTTAAAAATGGTTGATTTGACATTGTATGAACATTTCCTTTATGGCAAACAAAATCGCACTAGCTTCGTAAGGACGGGTCATGAGAAGAAAACATCTCCATTGGAGCTCATTCATTTTGACATTTTCGGTCCTACGGAGGTAACTTCCATTGGTGGTGCTAATTATTTTGTAACATTTCTTGATGATTGCACTCAAAAAGTTTGGATTTATATGTTGCATAGAAAATCAAAAGTTTTTTGAAAATTTAAAGGTTTTAAGGCTATGGTGGAGAATCAAATTGGAAGAAATATAAAATGTTTATTAATGGACAATGGTGGTGAGCTTTGCTCTACGGAGTTTGACCAATTTTATGTAAATCATGGTATTCAGCAGATTAAAATAGTCCCTTATACACCTCAGGAAATTGGTGCAGTTGAGAGGTTGAATCAAACTATTTTGGAGAGGGCTCAGTGTATGTTGTCTAATGCTGGTTTGGGGAAAGAATTCTGGGCAGAGGCGTGTAATAAAATAGTTTATTTACTCAATAGAGCTCCTTCATCACATCTAGATTTTGATATTCTGGAAGAGCATTGGACTGGTAAGCGAATTTCTTATTCACATTTGAGAGTTTTCGGATGCGATGCATATGCTCATGTTAATAAAGAGCAGAGATCAAAGTTGGATTTTAAATCTAAAAAGTGCATTTTTGGGGGTATGGTGAGGATGAATTTGGTTATCGGTTATGGGATGCAATCAATCAGAAAGTAGTACGGAGCAAGGATGTTGTATTTAATGAGAAAGTATTCTCAGGTTTGCATAATCAGAGGTCTAATTCTGATGATTTTATTCAACTTGATTTAGGAGATAATGGCACTACTCAAGTTCAGTGAACTCTGTGAGTTACATTCCACTCTTCTACTACTGCTATGCCTCTAGGAAATGTCAATTCATCCCAAATCTCTACTCCAATGACCATTCCGTTATGCCCTCAACCCGTAATTATTTCAACTATTCCTATTCACAATAATCCCAAGTCAATGCAAAGCATTTTTCCATCACAGGAAGTAGACAATACTGCTACGTCATCTCCCCTATTCCTAAATGCCCCTACACGGCATCCCACTCCAACCGCTGCTCCCATCTCCAACGGCGACTATCTTCTAGAGCACCCCACTCTATTTCACATGCCTCTCCAGCTATCATAGCCCCTTACCCTGGCAATCCCACCCGCATCCAATTCCACGCTACTCCCTCCCTTTGCGTGGACTCAACACACGACCAAATGGAGCCCCCCCCCCCGCGCATGGAGTAGTCTCCACGTGAGCAGTTCTTGCAGCGCTAGGAACATCCGCTACTGCCTATACCATCCTTTCTGCCATGTGAAGACATTTTGACCTCCTACGTGTCCCAAAATCTACACCAAGGGGATTCTATTGGATGCCAGGTTCAACATTTTAGCCAAGCATTAGAACTTAATAAACAAGTGCATGCCAGTCCTACACATGACTCTGAAATCCCAGAGGCTTCTGGCCCAATCCCAAATTTAGACATTAATCAAAATCCTCCACCTCAGAGGTCTACCAGAGAGAGGAAGCATCCAAGAAAATTTGATGATTATGAGCTATTATTTTCTTTATGCTCTGATCAGGCAGAGCCACAAACCTATAAGCAAGTCTGTACTAATGTGAATTCAATGTTCTGGATGGATGCAATGCGGGATCAAATGGAGTCTTTAAACTTGAACTAGACTTCGGATTTAGTTCCACTTCCAGAAAATTGTAAAGCATTGAAAAATAAGTGGGTCTATCGCATCAAAGAGGAAGATGGTGGATGAGAAAGATACAGGGCTCGATTGGTTGTGAAGGGATTTGCTCAGAAACAAGGTGTCGATTTCAATAAAAAAATTTCTCCAATGGTGAAAATGTGGACAATTCATTTGGTACTTGGCATAGCAGTAGCATGGGATCTCGAGCTTGAGCAACTCAATGTCAAAACAATGTTTCTACATAGGGACATTGATGAAGAATTATATATGGAACAGCCGAAAGGCTTTGTTAAACAAGGGCAAGAACATTTAGTTTGCAAATTGAAGAGGAGTCTTTATGGGATGAAACAAGCTCCTCGTCAATGTGTTGGTGTCCAAAATGATGCTTATGCCATAAGGTTGCCAATATACCCTCAGATGGATTTTAGGAATGGTTAACTCCAAAATGTAATGAGGTCTTAGGGTAACTGGACCAACTATAGGGACTTAATATGCCCTCTTCTACTTCTGGCTCTGCAAAACCAAGGTGGGTGCACCTAACCTAGTATAAAATATACTTCATACACCAAGAACTAGGTTTGAATAGCAGATAATAGAATAGCAAGAAAGTACTAAGTGTTAACCACACACTCATTGACTCTCCATTGCTATGGGTAGAACCACATACAACCAAATGCTCAAAACTTAAAAGGATGGTTCTTAACTTATGCTTTTGGGATCATAACAACAACAATTGGTATTTGTTGATAAAGAGATAATCATTTAGGCTAGTGCCTCATCCATTGGGCAAGATCTCCTAGAACGTGAATGCTACACACACTAGACAATAGCTGAGATTCCAAGCCATAAACACACCTACAATCCCCTTTATTACTTATGAGATATCCTTACATAGACAATAAGATAGACCTATGTCCCATCTAAAGCATCATTTCATCTAATCCTGGATTAGAACTCAAGAATGGATACATATACATAAAACAATATGCAAAGGACTAGAAAGTGCAGAATCTATCTAAGTTGACACAAAGGAGAGATAAGAGTCATATATTTGTATTAAGTATGAAGAATCTTTAAATGCAAACAATCAATCCAGAGGAGTCAAGCTTGCAAATTACAGCTTAGACCTGCAAATTTTTCTCTATCATCAACAGAATACTGAATGCAAAAGTGTTGCAATCTTGGATCCAGGACTAGGAACACTTCAGAACTTCAAATCTAGAACCCCTACACTATCAGAAAACTTTCAATATATACCACTAGTCACCTTGGGAATCTCAAAGAGAATACAATAATCTTAGGGTGACTAGGGCCAGGGTTACAACCGCTAAACCAATTGTAAATAGTCAAAAAATTATTGCAGGGGCAGGAAAGTTAGGCAATCCAAAGAGAAAAGGTCTCAGACTAATATGCAATTATGAATATTACTAAGATCAGGCCATAAGACTAGGAGATTGACATAAAAACCAGTCTAATCAACCACCCACAAACACTTCTTGAGCCATTCTTCTAACGATACTGACCCTTGCAAATAATCATGGAACACCCGGGACCACACTGCAACCACTAGTGCCACCAAACAAATCAAAAAAAGGCTAGAAAACCATAAATTTTGGGTACCTCCTGTCATTGCAAACCCCTCTGCAAATTTCAATTTGAATTCCAACGGTCAAGTTTATGGCGCCAGTGACAAATCGATGGTCACAATGTAAACTAGGGTCAACTTTAAATTGGCACCGTCAGATTCATTTACTTTTCTCGAGCCCATGCACTTTATATTTCTTTGAAAACTGTGGCCCCACTTCACAACTCCGCAACTGTGACACCATCAGTGGTCGCATGATCACATAGCCTAGAAAAGGGCTATGCGAACACGTGAGAGACTGCCAACATTCACCACCACTGCTTTCCCTTGGGTACCAGACATGTGACATATATATCCACCTCAGTGCTCACCGGCTAATAAAAAATCAACACCTCATAACACCAAGCAAGTGGTCCCAGCTAAACTTAGCGAACTGGTGACAAAGGCTATCATCAGTTCACCAAAAACACCTTGCCTCCGCTAAAAACTTTAGCTATCTCATGATCACCCTTCGCTGAATTGCCAAATGAACTAGGGTGTCACCAAAATATTACGCGAACGAGCGAACAAGGAGAAAACTTGTTGAGCAGCCACATTTATCCACACCACCAAAAGCACTGAGAAGTCACACTCCACCCACCAAGGAAAATCGACAGCCGGTCACATGATCACATGGATTGGCAAGATTCCACACAATCACATGACCACCGTTGATCTGGAATCCTCCTAATAGTACCTAGGCCCGTTCACCATTATGCCACGTTAGACCAACCAGAAGATGCCACATTACCATGTGCCACCGAGCCCAAGGGACACATGTCAATCGGTCACATGATCACATGTCAGAAAACTCTGACATGTGATTATGTGATAGCCAACCCCAGCCTGCCACATCACCGCCAGTGAGACCACCAAACTGCATTCACCAATGGGCCATAGCATAAAAAGGTAACCGATCCCATGGTCACTTGTCAGAAAACTCTGACATGTGATCATGCGACAACCAATAAGAACATGCCCCCCTCTAACACCGAACCCACTTCACCAAAGAAACACTTGGAACAAACAAAATCAATGGCAGGCACATGATCGCATGGGGTGAGAATATTCCATGCGATCAAACACCGACCATTGATCTCCTCCCTCTACCACTTGAAGAATCTGGCCCCGCCAACCATCGCACCTGCGCACTAAAGACTGATGAATAAGGAGTGTCGACAGAAAAGAAGAAATGCAAGGTTGAAAACACATAGGGTTTTTGGTGAAAGATCAAAAACATCCAAGGTTTTTACAATGGCAAATGATCGAAAACACACAGGATTTTTGACACCAAAAGATAAGCGCACAAAAGCTGGGAGGCACAGTTCAAAAACAACAAGGCTTTTCACACAGACCGAAAACATCATGGATTTTCAAAAATATTGTGGGTTTTTGACACTGTGGCAGATTTTGAAATTATTTCCTGCAGACCTTAAAGCTTAAATATCTTTTTTGATTTTGCAATTCAGCATGTCCAAATTGGACTGGAGCAAGGTGATACATTGAAGAGCATGGGGCTAGGAGCACAAACCATGAAATCAAGTGGATCTTCTTTGCAAGATAAAACTATGATTGCAGGTCGAGCAGGACAACTTAACAAAGCTTACAAGGAAAATAAGCCATTTTCATAGGATTTTTTCATGAACAGGAAAATGGACTAACAGTGGCTCTAGTTGGGGATGCATACCTCTTGTAGGCATGGTAAGAATTTAGAATCACTGGGAGAAGCAGACCACACCTAGACAAAATAATTAGGCCCTCACCCCACTTTTAATCCCAAATTTCACAAACTGGCTCCTCACAAAAACCTGGCACCATTTGTACAAAATATATAGAAAATACATAAGCAACATCTGGATGCCAAAGGAGTGCCATCCTTTTCCTCTATCAAAAACTTGGTTTCTGTTCACAAAATCAAACAAGAGTCTGAAACCTCTATTACATATGTGATGATAGAAAACACTATCAAGTATAAACCGCATACCAACTCTGAATTTATCATCACCTATGCCTTCCTCCAGATGTTCCCCCACAAAATCACTATTTGGAAAACATGCATCATCAAAATCATCATGGATTGAAAAATATGAAAGGGAACAAGAAACTGATAACTTTTCTTTCTGGCTACAATCATCCAGCTCATCTTTAATGCATTCTTGCATATCAAAAGAAAAGCAACTATACTCACTTTCACTTACCTCAGCCAAGGCCACTGAAACATAATCATCTATCAGGTTACTCGGGTTTATCAAGTTTGATTTCTCTTGATAAATCACACCTTTATCCTCATAAGGATGATTCACATGATCAACATCATGAACTAGATTATCACCATTATTCTCACTACTCAGTGGCAGAAGAAAAACATTGTCCCAACGTAATGCATCTTCATCAACAGAGCAACATTCATCCTGCATTACCTTTCTTTCAACTAGCCTCATTTGTGAGGGAGACTCCAGATCAACTGTATATGAAGCTTTAGGTGCAGAAGGTGAGTAATTCTCAACAAATTCCATCCTCTGAGCACACTCCTCAAATAGTAGGTTAGAAACAACATGGAATTGTTTCTCATAATAATTTGGACAAAGTGCCAACTAGTTCTCACTAGCGTCCTCATCAAATAACTCATTGGAAACCACACTATATATGTCTTTATTTCCATCATCATACACATCTTCAATAGAAGAAGAGAATTCAGAATTTGAGCTAGAGCATGACTCACCATCACTGCTGTTAACATATGAACAATCAATGTTGTACTCATCAGAAGAACCATCCCATGGATTTCCCTACAAATCTTTGACTTCCAAGACTTTGTAATCAACATCACTACCACCCACTGACATAGAAGACTGCAAAGAAAAAACCTCTACAACATGAGAGAAAACCTATGACATATCATCAGAAAGTAATTCATTCTCAACCTCATCCATGCTCCCATAGTCAACACCTTTCTCAGCATCTGTATCAACATCACTTGGTGGAAAAGAATTTTTACAATCATCATCACTATTCTTGGGAAAATTATGTGAAGGGAAATGTGTATCCTCTATAATCTGAAAATGTTCATCACCACCACTAGATGACAAGGATACCAGCTTCTCATTAATCAGACCCTTGGCAGAAAAATTCATTTCACCTTCACATACAACACTATGATTAATACAACAATTAGAGGGATGAGAGCACTAATGTTGCTCACCCTCCTCCTGATCATTCCCCCTACTCTAAAAATGCAAACTGGCAGAGGCATGTCTTCTTATAACTCCATACTTCAGATTGCACTCAATATCCAATGCAACCTCAAAAGCCTAATGTAGACTTTGTGGTTGTTTATCCCTCAGCAAGAAACCCATTTTTTGCTCAAATGCACTCAAGTAAATGACTAAACAAATCTGATCATGTGGTCTGCAATTTTCAGGGATATCCAATAATGTACTATTGAATCTGCTAGTAAATCTTTGAATCAACTCACCTTCCTCAATCTGAATTCCCATCAAATTGTCCAACATTGATTTTACATCTTCCCAGCTATCAAAACAATTAATGAAGCAAGAACTCAACTCATCCCATGAAGAAATAGAGGCTGTAGGCAAAAATGAAAACCACTCCCTTTCATCTCCCTCAAGGGTCTGTATAAACAACCTCATCCACAAATCCTCGTGGCAGACATCAAAATAAAAAATTAAATCAGAAAAAAGTTGTACATGCTTTCTTGCTAATGGACACTAATTCCTATTGAACTTTGGTAGATACTCTCTAATTTCATCAGGGACTTTATTGGGGAAACTGGGTATGCCATCATAACAAAATGGTGCATAACCTCTGACAAAAGAAACCTTGTGAACATCCATTACTGGCTACATCTGTTGCACATCTACTTGAAAATCTTCAAGACCAATGACAATAAATCTATACTTGAATTGAATCTTCTTTTGTCACTAAATCTTTCCTACATACTTCATGCTTATATGTCCTTTCTTTAATGACAAAACCATTTGATAAGGACCATGCAAATGCAATACACTGAATGGAGAATACCTGGATTGCCTTGCTGAATGCTGCTACCTTCTTCTCAGCTAAATGAAGTCCCAACAAAACTTCACAACTCAGGTTCTTTCTAGCATAGAGTCACCACCTCTCTTCAAAGGACACAAATTTTACTGATCTGTCTTGAAACACCAATAGACTCTGAGCACTCCCACAGTAAAACCACATATAAATAAATCAACAAATCCAGGTAGCACACTTGTAAATTTGAAAAGCAATTTTCAGATTAGAAAACTTATGAGACTCTTCCCCAAAATGAAAATAGCAAGACTCTGGGATACTCTTATTGGTAAAATTATTTTATGTCCCCAGCAGAGTCACCATCTTGTTGGTGTCCAAAATGACGCTTATGCCATAAGGCTTCCAATATACCCTCAGATGGATTTTAGGAATGGTTAACTCCAAAATGTAATGAGGTCTTAGGGTAACTGGACCAACTATAGGGACTTAATATGCCCTCTTCTGCTTCTGGCTCTGCAAAACCAAGGTGGGTGCACCTAACCTAGTATAAAATATACTTCATACACCAAGAACTAGGTTTGAATAATAGATAATAGAATAGCAAGGAAGTACTAAGTGTTAACCACACACTCATTGACTCTCCATTGCTATGGGTAGAACCACATACAGCCAAATGCTCAAAACTTAAAAGGATGGTTCTTAACTTATACTTTTGGGATCATAACAACAACAATCAATATTTGTTGATAAAGAGATAATCATTTAGGTCAGTGCCTCATCCATTGGGCAAGATCTCCTAGAACATGAATGCTACACACACCAGACAATAGCTGATATTCCAAGCCATAAACACACCTAAAATCCCCTTTAATACTTATGAGATATCCTTACATACACAATAAGATAGACCTATGCTCCATCTAAAGCATCATTTCATCTAATCCTGGATTAGAACTCAAGAATGGATACATATACATAAAACAATATGCATAGGACTAGAAAATTCAGAATCTATCTAAGTTGACAAAAAAGAGAGATAAGAGTCATATATTTGTATTAAGTATGAAGAATCCTTAAATGTAAACAATCAATCCAAAGGAGTCAAGCTTGCAAATTACAGCTTAGACCTGCATCTTTTTCTCTATCATCAATAGAATACCGAATGCAAAAGTGTTACAATCTTGGATCCAGGACTAGGAACACTTCAGAACTTCGAAGTTAGAAGCCCTACACTATCAGAAAACTTTCAATATATACCACTAGTCACCTTGGGAATCTCAAAGAGAATGCAATAAGCTTAGGGTGACTAGGGCCAGGGTTACAACCGCTAAACCAATTGGAAATAGTCAAAAAATTATTGCAGGGGCAGGAAAGTTAGGCAATCCAAAGAGAAAAGGTCTCAGACTGATATGCAATTATGAATATTACTAAGATCAGGCCATAAGACCAAGAGATTGACATAAAAACTAGTCTAATCAACCACTCGCAAACACTTCTTCAGCCATTCTTCTCATGGTACAGACCCCTGCAAATAATCATGGAACACCTGGGACCACACTACAAGCACTGGTGCCACCAAACAAATCAAAAAATGGCTAGAAAACCATAAATTCTAGGTACCTCCTATCGCTACAAACCCCTCTACAAATTTGAATTTGAATTCCAACGGTCAAGTTTATGGTGCTAGTGACAAATCAGCGGTCACAATGTAAACTAGGGTCAACTTTAAATCAGCACCATCAGATTCGTTTACTTTTCTCAGGCCTGTGCACTTTACATTTCTTTGAAAACTGTGGCCCCACTTCACAACTCCGCGACCACGACACCATCAGTGGTTGCATAACTGCAAAGCCCGGAAAAGGGCTATGTGAACACGCGACAGACCGCCAACATTCACCACCACTGCTTTCCCTTGGGTACCGGACCTGTGACATATATATCCACCTCAGTGCTTGCCGGCCAATCAAAAATCAACACCTCATAACACCGAGAAAGTGGTCCCAGCTAAACTTAGCGAATTGGCGACAAAGGCTATCGTCAGTTATCCAAAAACACCCTGCCTCCACTAAAAACTTTAGCAATCTCGCGACCACCCTTCGCTGAATCGCCAAATGAACTAGGGCATCACCAAAACATTACACGAACTAGTGAACAAGGAGAAAACTTGTCAGGCCACCACATTTATCCACACCGCCAAAAGCACCAAGAAGTCACACTAGGCCTGCCAAGGAAAATCGACGACCGATCGCATGATCGCATGGATCGGCAAGATTCCACACGATCACATGACCACCGTCCATCTGGAATCCTACTAATAGTACCTAGGCCCATTCGCCATTATGCCACCTCAGACCAATCGGAAGATGCCACATTACCACCTGCCACCGAGCCCAAGGGACACGTGTCAACCGGTCATATGATCGCATGTCAAAAAAATTTGACATGCAATCATGTAACAGCCAACCCCAGCCTGCCACATCACCACTAGCGGGACCACCAAACTGCATTCACCGATGGGCCATAGCATAAAAAGGTAACCGGTCACATGGTCGCATGTCAGAAAACTTTGACATGTGATCATGCGACAACCAATAAGAACATGCCCCCCTCTGGCACTGGGCCCACTTCACCGAAGAAACATTTGGAACAAACAAAATCAATGGTAGGCGCATGATCGTATGGGGTGAGAATATTCCATGCGATCACACGCTGACCATTGATCTCCTCCCTCTACCGCTTGAAGAATTTGGCCCCACCAACCATCGCACCTACGCACTAAAGACTGATGAATAAGGAGTGCCGATAGAAAAGAAGAAATGCAAGGTCGAAAACACATAGGGTTTTCGGTGAAAGATCGAAAACATCCAAGGTTTTCACAATGGTGAATGATCGAAAACACATAGGATTTCTGACACCAAAAGATAAGCACACAAAAGCCGGAAGGCACAGGTAAAAAATAACAAGGGCTTTCACATAGAGCGAAAACATCATGAATTTTCAAAAATACTGTGGGTTTTCGACACTGTGGAAAATTTTGAAATTGTTTCCTGCAGACCTTAAATCTTAAATATCTTTTTGGATTTTTTGATTTAGCACGTGCAAATTGGACTAGAGCAAGGTGATACATTGAAGAGCATGGGGCTAGGAGCACAAACCATGAAATCAAGTGGATATTCTTTGCAAGATAAAACTATGACTGCAGGTCGAGCAGGACAACTTAACAAAGCTTGCAAGGAAAATAGGCCATTTTCATAGGATTTTTTCACGAACAGGAAAATGGAATAACATAATGGTACTTAAAGTTTGATATTTTTATGACTCAGAAAGGCTTTACACACTACGAATCAGACCCATGTGTATACCTCAAAAGGCTTCCGACTGGTGAGTTTGTGATACTATTATTGTATGTTGATGATATGTTGACTGCTAGTAACAGTATGAGAGTCATTCATGAGTTGAAGACACATTTGTCTCTCCGCTTTGCAATGAAAGATTTAGGGGTAGTGAAGAGGATTCTTGGGATGGATATAATCCATAGTAGGCATAGAAAAGAAATCAAGTTATCTCAAGAAAAATATATTCTTAAAGTTTTAGAGAAGTTTAATATGACAAGTGCAAAATTAGTTGCCACTCCATTGGCTGAACATTTCAAATTGTCTTCAAAAATGTGTCATTCTACTCCAGAAGAAAAACAAGAGATGGATGGTATTCCTTATTCTTCAGCAGTTGGTAGTTTGATGTACGCCATGGTTAGCACATGTCCAGATATTGCCCAAGCAGTGGGAGTTGAGAGTGGTTTTATGAGTAATCCTGGTAAAACTCATTGGTAGGCAGTTCAATGGACACTTCGTTATTTGAGAGGCACTTATTCTCATGTTTTGTGTTTTAACAGTCGGGCACCTTATATTTGTGGATATGCTGATTTTGATATGGCTGGAGATTTAGATACAAGGAGGTCAACAACAGGCTATGTGTTTACTTTTTCCAGAGCAATGATTAGCTGGACTTCTCGAACGCAACAAGTGGTTTCTCTTTCCTCCACCGAGGCTGAATACATTGCTCTAACTGAGGGAGCTAAAGAGTTGATGTGGTTACAATGATTATTTGGAGAGTTGGGATTTAAACAATCCAAATTCACATTATTTTCAGATAGCAATAGCACCATTCAATTGGCCAAAAATTCAACTTTCCACAGTCACACAAAGCATATTGAGACCAGATTTCATTTCATACATCATGCTCTCGAAGAGGGAAGATACAAAGATCAATCCGGCTGATATGTTCACCAAGATAGTACCTCGAGAGAAGTTCAAATTATGTAGAGCTTCTCTCGACATCATGACGACATAGCCATAAGCTCCAAGCTGGGGATATCAGCAAGCAGCTCAACTCACAGGTTCGGATTGGACTTCAAGTGGGAGATTGTAACGGTTCTATCTTTTCTGTGGATGTCAGTATTTGGGGAAGGCCAATCCTTTACTCTGCCTGCACTTTGTTTATTCCTTTGCTGTTACATTTCATATTCTTGGACTGCAATGCTAAATAAGATTATTCAGTGAATGTAAATTCATATCTTGAGAGCTATTGCTGTAACTTTGAATGTTGATATAATAAAACTGATATGCCCTGGCTTGTAGAATAGATGTAGTTCATTTTATGAACGAACCACTATAAATCTCTTTGTTCTTTATTGAGTACTTAAATCTCTGTATTTTTATTTCGGTTTTATATTTTGTCTACAATTACTTTTTCAACAAGCTAAACATCACAACACATCTAGAACACACATCATCTTGAACAATATCTTCAAATCTTTGGCATCTATGTTACTCCACAAATACGAAATTCAACATAGAGATTTCAGTCAAGCATGAAAAGCAACATTTGTTCTGGGATATGATTGTGCATTTCTAAAAAAATTGTATTGTTTTATTTTTCTCTTTTTTTACACATGTTCAGGAAGGCTATTACCTTCTATACCAATTTATTTAAAAAATGAAAGTATCAATATTTTTTTTCATTAATAAACCATTCTTCACTTATGGTCCCACGAATTGACAGGTGCTATTGAGATCCAGAGTAGCTTTATTATTACGATAATTGCTTCTATAGTACGTATCTAAAGGAAAACTCTGGACAAACGACAAGCATAACATGGGTCATATTAAAAATATTGCTTCATTATTACCTATCATTGTTTTCTTTTTCTTCCACATGCTGATTGCTACATGAGAATAATTAGTTGTAATAGCTCTTAAATAGATACTATTGTATTCAATTTATTTATTTTTAATTAATATTTGTTAAATAAATTAATCATTGATTTACGTTATTTATGTTAATCATTGCAGAGACATTACTGGCATTGGACTTGCAGTTCCATGTGGGGAAATAAAAATGCTATCAACAACTGTTCAAACTTGCTAGTTTTGTACTTTTAGATAGGTATAGAGCTCATGAGGATAAAAGACTTGAGTATATTGTCACTAGCATGAATGTCAAAAACTTCAATGTCAAGATCTAAATTTATACAAATAAAATGACTATCTTTTACTATTAATTAGATTGTTTTTTAAAAATTACTTTAAGCAAATATCTTACATAGTCTATGAAAAATATCAAATATGGCTCAAAATAATTTAGAATTATATTATTTTAAGTTTTTATATATTTAAGAAATATTATTATTTGTATATTTTGTATCCTTGAATAAATGCAAGTTTTAATTTTTTTATTTTTAACTCAAAATAAAATTCATTAATGCTACTAGAAAGTGTTTGTAATGTATTTATATATTATTTTCTTAAGCTTTCATTTGTGTTCATTAATATATCTTTATATGTATAATTTTGCATGTACATTTTGTTTTCTACCTATATATGTGTGTGTGTGTGTTTGGGGGGTGTGTGACAAAAGTGGGTGGAGACCTATTCTATATTATTATATAGTATTTATATTTTTTATTATGTTGGTTATAATTTTAATTCAATACTTGTTTTAGCAAAAGGTTAAAGACCACAATATTTATATTATAATACGAACATAATTACAAGTAAGAAAAGACCACAAAATAATTACAAGAAGAAGAGCCACCATGGACTCAATTTGAGAATCAAAAGGAAGTGTTAAACGAAAAACCCAATGGATTGCTAATTCTTAAAGGAGCTATGAATCATAGTAATATTTGCATATAGGTGATGCCATATCAAAAAGACTACTACTACAACCACTTGAAATTAGCATAAGCATACAACTTCTAATACATAAAGTATTTTTAAAGAGACCATTGATAGTGATAAATCATCAAACCAAAAATTCCAAGTAGGAAACCATGAAATGTTTAGGAATTAGAGCCATTCACAAAGAAAAACCATGATACCCAAAATTAAAGTAGGAAACCAAAACCTACCTCACCTACAAAAACATGAGGTCCCTAAAATTTCCCCATGATCAAGATCTTTGTGTTTATTAGAGTGGACTACAAAAGTTCCTACGCCATGGTCATGAGGGTCCTCTCGCACATCCATAATTGAATGAAGAGGTGGTGTCACCATAGGCCTATGCATCAACAACTTGTGGAGGGATAGAAACATGAGAGAAAAAATCAACATTGTATGGGGGGATAGAAAATCAAATAAGAAAATTAAGTCTTTCTTAATGTAGCCACAATTTTCATTCACAAGGACAATTTTAATTGCATCAAAAACCTTGACATACTATGGCTTTTTTCTCAAGTACTAGGTAGAGTAGTAGATTGGATGGAAGGGTGCCTCTATTGGTGCTTGGAGATTGGTTTTGTGCTATTCCAAAACTCAAATGCTTCAGATGTTCCTCAACCATCTTGTTGTAAATAAGTATGTCATCAAAGAACACTAGTAGAAACTTACGTAGTTGCTTGTTGAAGATGTGATTCATGTAGGACTGGAAGGTGGTTGGAGCATTGGTCAACCCAAATGGTATGACCAGGACCTCATAGCCTATTCATAGTGGCAAAAAAATTATTTCTTCTTGACATCTTTCTCCCTCATGCAAATCTGGTGGTAGTCATAGTGTAGATCAATCTTGGAGAATTAGACTACTCCATGTAGTTCATCCAAAAACTTGTTGATTGCAAAAATGGGATATATATTTTTTATGGTCTTCTTGTTCAATTCTTGGTAGTCGACACACATCCTAAGGGTCTCATCCTTATTGTTTACCAATACTACAAAGGATGCAAAGGGATTGGAGTTAGGTCTGATCCATCATTTGTCAAGGAGATCTTAGATCGAGTCTTTTGTACATCTGATCTTTGAACTTCTTGTAATGGGTGTGGTAATAATAGGCTATGTGCCCTCTTCCAATATGATGTTGTCCTCAAAACCTTGATGTGGGGGTATACCAGGTCGAATATTTGTGAAGACCAAACTATGCTCATTCAACAACACCTGAAGCTCATTATCCTAGTAGTAAGCTTTTTTCCCACTGAAATGTTTGGTCAAGACTAAGTAGTATGCTGCCTAGATGACATCATCATGTCTAAAACTTGCTTCCATCTATTTCATTAAAATCTCCCTCAAACCACCATTCGAAATTCTTCTCACTACCACCTTCTTTCATTCACTTCGAATGGGAATTCCATCCTTTTGAAACTCTGTATGTATTGGTCAAGGGTTTCCATCTATTAAATGCCTAATATGACATCCATATCATCTAGGTATACCACAAAGACATAATATTTCATTTTTTAGTTCTCCATGGTGATGTTGAGTTATGAAACCAAATGTATACATGAAAATAGATTTCCTCCCATCACCTTGATTTCAAAACCTCCATGTTCCTTCGTACACAAACCCCTCTTGGCGATGAGTGACAAGTTGATAAAGTTGAGAGTGCTTATGCTGTCCAACATGACTATGACTTGTTGTCCATGGAGTGTACCACGAACCCAAAACAAACTACACCTTGGAGTTCCAGATAGTGCCGCAATGACACCTCCCCTCCGTACAAGTGTGGAAAACCTCTTTTCTTGGTTTGTGTCTTCTTTAGCCTCCTCCTCTTCATATAACTCAGTCTCTTCATTCTCCTCACCATTGGACACAACTTCAATATAGTATTTTTTTCTGTTCCCTAAGAATTAGTGTCTTGGTTCCTATGGATTATTGCAAGCGTAGCAAAGCTTTATCCTACTGAGCACCTGGCTTGTTTTCTTTCTCCTTTGGTATGAGGGGTGGTTTTTCATATTTGTAACTCTTGGAAGAATAGGATTAGGAAGCATGTCATGCTCCTTCTTAATCAATTATGTGAGCATGTTTTGGTTGAACCCTTTCACCCAACCCTTTAGGTGTTCCATCAATCCATCCATCAATAACACAACCAATGTCTTCTCCGAGATGCCAGTAACCAACATTGACAATCTCTGAAATTCTATGATGTAACTATCCACCACATTGATCTACTTTAGTTGAGCCAACTCCTTAAAATTGAGCTCTGGATCCTTTCCATCAAAGTATTCTATAAGTCTCTCCATGAAGTTGGCAAAAAAAGTGACTCAATAATGATCGAGGGAGACCATCCCATGGTGTCATCATTCCTGAGAAACTCCTTCTAAGTGAAGCTTTGCAAACGTGATTACCTCTTCTTTAGGCATTGGCTTGAGCTGGAAGTAGGTATCTTCTTTATGTACCATGCTCGTACTGATATTTTCCTGGACCCATCAAAGGATGATAAATTTATCTTGCCAATCTTCCGTCTGATATTATCATTCTAATGGCCATGTATTTTAGAATATCTCAAATTCAAAAATCCACATAACCCTTAAAGGGTAGTTTTGTTCCAAATCTAGCATCAAACTAGTCTTTCTCTAACTGATATTGCATCTCCAAGAAGGTAGGCTCTTGTTCTCCATGGTGTTCATTCCTTTTAGGAAAAGTTGACACCATTTGGCATATGTGGGAATGTGGAGTATTAGATCTCTCATTTATAGAATCATCATCGTGTCCATTATCATTTTTGTTTGTCCTTTCTTTTGCTGAAAGTTGTAGTGTTTCACTCATTTGTTATTGTCCTTTCTCCAAGGTCAACATTGAGCTTTTGTTGTCCTCTTATTATCTCCCTTAGCAGTGTCATCATCTTAGTGCTTGATTCCCCCATTCTGTCTGTTGATTGGGATCTTGTTAGCATCCAAAGTTATCCAATGAGATGGCATGATTACTAACTATGATACCACTATAATATTCCTAGCTATGTGTGGTCCTGTCAAAATTCACAAACAACCTATATTTAACCTTTGTATAATGCACTATTGCACCCTTCATAAGGCACACTATGCACCCTTCATACAATCTATTGCACTCCTATGATAATTAAAGTGTGTACAATATGCTCCTTCACTTTAATGATTGAGCAACTCCATAAACCATATGGTCAACTCCCACGCTTCCCTCCACACAATACACTCTTGTACACCCAAATTAGTCACCGTACAACCAAGGCAGGGTCCCACCACCCGTATAACCAAGTTTCATATGACCAATCTACTCCCACCGTACACTATTTTGCATCATTATAGAATATATTATGATTGATAAATTAATAGGGAATCAATACAAGCAAGTAGACACCAATGGAATGAATCACTGGGAACAAAGTTTGTATTTTCAAATATATGTCAGATTACATCAATTTTGGACCAACATGTAGAATATGGTTAGGAGTGACTCCCATTGAAACTACAAATACATAATAGAGAGGACCTTACACCTCTGAAACAGCAACAATGTTGAGCTCCAACTGGAATTTCTAATTACAAAGGAAACATAAAATTCATTGTACCTACTAAAATGCCAAACCTGGCCTTATAAAAGGCTTCAGATGGGCTTGTAAGATATTATTGATTTCCGGCCCATACAAACAATTAATTTAATTGAATTATTCAATTATTTCAAAGACATTACACCTTTTTACCATTCTCCTTTATCTTTTTTGTATATTATATTGGCTTTTTTCAATGTATGCAAATTTCACTAGGATATATTGACTACAAAAATATATTGGGTGATATCAATTTTACTATAAAGACTTATAAATCATTTTTGTGGACATGAAGCACTAGTTAAACATACCATTATTGTTGTGTTGACAAATAGTCAAACCTTCCCTAAACTATTAAGCTCACAAATCTATATTATTATTAGATAATTGAAATAATTACTTAGAAAAAAGACATCTCACATCAATACTTAAATATAAATAAATATCCATGTATCCAAAGTTAAAATACAAACATAGATACTTCTAGACTAACATATTTATCGAATAGATATATTATCTACGGAATATCTCTATTAAATCTTAGAAAGTCACTATATAATAAAAGTAGGAAGGTAATCTAAAATTTCAAAGTTGCTACGTAAGTCAAAGCATTCGTCGTTTCAAAGAAAAAAAAGCTTATTTAAATAGTATCACAATGATAAAAGGGAAATGTAGGTTTCAATAGTGTTAATTCGTAAAAATAAATTAACTTTATAAAACTGAATACATTAAATCTTTTATTGATTTTATTAGCATTAATTTTTTTATCTATCTAATTTTAAAATTTAATTAAATTCAGAAGCACAATGCAAATATAACAGAAAGAAAATTGTTTACAACTTGTATATATCCAATGAAATTGAATTACTTCAGTCATAGAGCAAACATATAAAAACAATAGATTATTATCATCAGATTTCCTTCAGTTGATATAAACATTACTTAATTATTTCTGAATTGATTAATGTCTATTCTTTGAAGATGTGATCCATCCTCAGAAAGTATAAAATTGTATATTATCTTTGATAAACTTTCATTTGAAAAACTCTCTCGAAGGGCTTGAAATTGGAGACATTCAGTACTAATTATGGAACATAATCTTATAAAAAAACTTTGGTGAAAATCCATGAAGCTCTTTTGAAAATGCTTTGGTGAGAAGACAATATTTTACGAAGCGGAAAAATTTCCGATAGAACAATAAAAAACCCTCTGCAACGACAAGGCGTGCTTGTTAAAAATCTTCACGATTGTACTATAATTTTCTATATCCAAAATCACTACGAAACAAGATAGCGTGGTTGACTGGGGGAACTAAGCTGACCGCTGTAAGATTATTCCATGGGATGTAACTATTTCTTCCATTATATCACTCCCACATATCCTCAGCAGCCCTTCAAAGAGAGCAGATGAGTCTGCGAGATAAAAGTGAAAACGTCCTGACCATTAATGGTATATTTTAGGTGGAGCAAGGAATATATTAGGCGGAAGAATACGGCCGAAGAATACAACACATCTAACAAACCCATGTTTTTCAATAAACAAATATTAAATTTAGTGTCTTATTTATTCTAATCAATATCAGACTTAACAGTCAAACAATCCTTAGTAATTTCATATACTCTGAAAAATGATAATCAAAACTAAATTTCATCTAATCTGAAAAAACATCAAAACTAAACTTTGATTGTCGAATTAGATTTCCTTACACGAAGGGCGGCAGTTGAATATTAAGAGTTGTCTAAGAAGCATTTTGTTCAGATTTTTTATTTTCTATCTTTCTACGTTATTAGTCAAACACAAAGTTTGGGCGCTTGCACACGCATGGTCCCACGAACTGACAAGCACTGGTGAGTTCCAGAATACCACTTAGTTGGTGAAAAAAGTAATAGAAAGTGCAGGGAGATGAGATGCCTTACCTGCTTGAGAAATGTTCCTGAAATTGTGTGCCACAGAAGGATCAACTGTCATTGTGAAGGGATTATTACATCATTTTTGACATGTCAGGACAACATAATATATTGAAATATATAGGCTAGTATGCACCCAGATAGCTTTGATAATTATGTTCTAATTGAGTAAATTATATCATGATGTTTTTCTTAGATGATACAATCTTTTATTAGTACATATTATTTGAACATTTGGTTTTACCATGTTTATGACCTTATATTCTAGTGAAGAACTATCAAAATAAATAGCAAAACTAAATATAAATACATAATACATTGTACATCGACTATGCAACTTTGTTCTCTAGCAAATTCATTATAACTTGACACAATATGTTACACAGACATAAGACTTTGTGTTAAGACAAAATATCATTTCTCCAAAAGTAAATCTCACATACCAGAACAACTTCTTGTTAATTTTATGATTATTATGAAAAAAGGGATCCCATTTTAGCCAGAATTAGGGATGTCTAGCAAATTCTTACAATAAAATAACCGTCCAAAATATTATAGAAAACAGTTTTATTAAAATTTGTTATTTGAAACCCATCAAACAGTTCTATTCCTCCTCTTTCACTTGTATGTCTCTACACATGCTCAATCTGTATATTCTAAGCACTGCTAACATCTTAAAAAATACATAAAACACACAAGAAAACAGATATAATCGCTACGTTCATGTAAATTAAGAATATGTTCTTATGAATAGGACATAATGAACTGGAGGAATTTCCCATTCTTGTGCATTTTCCGTTCTGGATTGTATTTCCCAGCATCCCTTGCCAGTATTAAAGATATTTCAGATGGTAAATTTCTATTCAGAATAGGAGATATAAACGATGAAAACATATATATTGGATAGTTAGATCTGAAAAGTAACGAAATTGTAGGGAAAATAATATTCATTAAGCTTTCTACAAATCTCTGACCTTTTCAATCCGCAGATTTCACCATCTACTTCTGACACATCAGTGATAATAATGGAGCGACCCTTGCTCGGAATCCTTTTATTACAATTCTACACCATTGCCCATTGCATTAAACCCTCCTATAGAACAACCCTAATCTGTTTACACAGGCAATGAGTGCATGGTAACAATCTTCATCATTGAAATCTAATTGCCTATATCCAAATGCCCAATAACATTACAAGATTTTGTGGGAATCTCAGTAAACAAAGCTGGCTGCTGTAAGATTGTTCCAAGGAATGTAAGCACTAGTTCCACTATTTCCTGTCCAGGCATGGACTTGTAAATAACCTCCCCTTATGTAGGTGTCACCCAAATGCTCAACAGTCCTCAGAAGGTAGTTGATAAATCTGCGAGCTAAAAGAGAGAATTGCTTGAGCATTAATGGTAGGTTTCTGGTGGAGGAAGGAATGTATGCAACTGAACAACACAATACATCTAACACACGCATCATCTTCAATGATATCTTCAAATCCCTGAATCCCTGACTTCTCAAATATGATTTCCTTACACACGAGGATAGTTTTCTCTGCATGAGAAGCAAGATTCATTCTGGGAAATCAAGATTATGATTCTGCATTTCTAATATTTTTGTTTTGTTTTATCTTTCCCTTCTATTCCTCAGCTGAGGCAAAACTATTGTCTGCTACACACCAAAACAAGTAGGTTTGCCCAGTTTATTAAAAAAGGAAATCATCATTTTCTGCTTTCATTAATAATCTATTTTTCCTTTGTATTTATTTTTTGAACTACAAATTTTTTGATTTGTTTCTTGTTTATACGTCACTTTCAAAGGTTGGCCATTTTTACATCTATGGTCCCACGAACTGGCTGGCACCAATTAGTTTCAGAAAATGTGGACAAATCTAGAAGCATAACATGGGTCATATTAGGTATGAGCTCATTACTAGCAATAGGTTGATTGCTTTCTTCCCTATACTGATTGTTACATGTGCTTACGTACTTGCCCTTAAAAATATATATTATTCTATTCAATTTATTTATTTTTAATTAACATTTCTTAAATAAATTAACTGAAGATTTATTGTAGGCTATTTATGTTAATGATCACTGCAGAGACACGGGACAGAAGACTTGCAGTTCCATGTGGAGCCTCTCCATGTTATCTGTTAACAATTCGACTGTTAAAATATGTGATAAATAAATGAACAGTAAAGCCTTCCTCTTATACAAAATAGATATTGAATATTAATCTACACAACAACAACATATATGGTTTATTAAATTGTTTACATTCATGGGAAAGTGAGTCTCTACTTGTATTAATTATACTCATAAATTAGATATAGACAATAGTTATTGTAATTGAAGTAGTAAAAGAATTTTTATTTTTATTTTGTAGTGTTGTAATTTAAATATCAATTGAACTTTGAATTTGTTTCTGATTTTTAAATAAGGTCATATATTAGAATATATGTGAATATGTATTCTTATAGTCCTGATAATTATATAACTATTTTAAGTTTTAATTGATTAAATTATGTCATACTATTTTTTCTTGATAGTACAATGGTTTACTAGTACATATTGTTTGAATGTTTCTCTCTATTTCTTTGTAATGTTTGTGATATTGGTTATTATTTTAGGGTAAGATCTTAGAGTCTAATAAAAGACTACCAAACCAAGTAGAAAACCAAAGTACAAATATAAAACATGGTGTGCATAGATAAATGGAGCAAAATTTTCAACAACATACATTTGTTCTAACAGCCAAATTCATTAGAACTTGGTATATAAGCATAAAATTTGTTGCAAAGGCTTATTACTTTGTGTTTGGCTAAATATCACTTTTCCAACAAAAATCATTCATACCAAAGCAGCTAGTTGCAACTTCAAGATCATCAACAAATGAATGGCCCCAATTTAAGGAGATTTTGATGTCTTTAGAAGGGTTAGGAAGAACTTCTTGAATATCTAAATGATGTTTTAATCTTAAAAAAGAAAAATTAAACATAGTATTATTGTTGGCTTCATCAAGATTCAAACCCTATCTAGAATATTAAACTCAAAAGTTTTTTGTCCTTATTAGTACTTGGTGATAGGCTAGCAAGTACTATTGCATCACTTTTTGGATTTCTTCCATTAACTAGTGAACATTTTAAAGTTTTTGAAAATTTTAATTGATTTGGTTTAAGTTTTGTTACAATATTTTTTACCAAAAGTCTAATGTCTAATGTGTAATTTGTATCATATTATATTAAAATAATATTGACTATTTTTGTTATATTATAAAATATTTAATATTTTTTGAATTTATTTTAATATATATTATATAAATTTAGATTTAATAAATAACATTATAATATAGCTGAAAATTAGATTTTTCCCTAAATATTTAATATTAAAATTAATTATAAGTAGAACTATTTTATAATTATTTATAATTAAATAATTACTTTACATATAAATTAAAATTAAAATTAAACTTAGTTATAAATTATTATAATTAAAAATTCACTTTACATATAAATCAAAATTAAAATTAAATTTATTTATAAAACTAAAGACAAGTACTTGGCGGCACTTGTTGAATATTGAAGTAGTAATTTTGAACTAATTGCATGAATGTGAAAAGAAATATCTAATTTCCCATCTTTATTGCTATAAGCCCCATCTAAAGAAACTAATACTAATACTTAAAACTAAATATTAATATCTATATATTTAAAGTAAAAATTCAAACGTAAATATTTGTAGACTAATATCTCTGTTAAATAAATAGATTATATATAGAACATGGCCACAATATAATAAAAGTAAGAATACAAACTAAAATTTATCCTCACAATTTTAGAAATGTAAAAGATATAAAATTTTTAGTTACACTTCATGAACTTCCACGTAGAAAACCTTACAATTTTAAAAGTGCAGAAAGATGTAAAACTGTGAGTTATCCTTAGAAGCGTCGCTTAAAAAACTTCACAGGTCTAAAAATCCAGGAAGATGTAAAATGGTTAGTTATCCTTGTTAAACATCCATCCACTTGGGAAACTCTCTCCCAGGACTTGAAAGAGAGCTCCTATAGAACAACACTAAACTCTCTACACAGACAAGGCGCCCTTGGTAACAATCTTCACTCTTGTTCTACAATTTTCTAGATCTGAAGTCACCAAAGTAAGATCAGGGAACCAAGCTGACCACTGTAAGATTATTCCAGGGGATGTAACCACTTCTACCGTTATATCCCACCCAGAAGTGGTGTTGAAGATCAGATCGCCTCATATAAGAATCCCGCGTATCCTCAGCACTCCTTAGAAGACAGGTGAAGAGTCTGCGAGCTAAGAGAGAGAACTGTCTGAGCATTAATGGTATGTTTCTAGTGGAGGAACGGATGTATTCAGCTGAAGAATACAACACATCTAACACACGCATCATTATCAATAATATCTTCAAATCCGTGATCTTTATTTCTTATTCTACAAATATAAAATTTATGTTTACATTATTCTAATTAAATACCAGACAGTCAAACAATCAATAGTAATTTCATCTACTCTGAAAAATATAATCAAAACTATCCATAGTAATTTCATCTACACTGAAAAATGACATTTCATCTATTCTGAGAAGACATCAAAACTTATCTTTCGTTATTGAATTGAATAATGTTAAAAAATAACCGATAGATTTCCTTAGGAAGGGCGGCAGTTGAATATAAAGAGTTGTCTAAGAAGCAGGATTGGTTGAGATGTTTTATTATCGACCTTTTTAGGTTATCCATCGATCTCAAAGTATTGGAATTTCTACACGCATGGTTCCACGAATTCACAAGCACTAGTAAGCTTCAGAATACGTGGAGTTCGATTATCTATTTAGTATAATTTCCAGAGGAAGTACGGGAAAGAAAATATGGACATATTTATTTTTATTGAAGAAAGCTCATTAAAAAAATACATAAGAAATATATATTCAACTGTACACTTGGTTTTACTTTCTCCATGTCTAATGTTTACATGTAAGTATCTCATATCTCATATTAATATAAATTTGTGATCTATTTTTATATAATGGCAGATTTAATTTTTAGATTATGCAATTATTTATATAGGTTATTTAGCTCATGTAAAACAATAGAAATGAGTAAAGTTAAAATGATGAAAGTTGTGAGTTCCTTTTTAATAATTTTGTTTTTTTGGTAATGGAAAGCACTTCAGAATTTTAGAGCAATTTATCTTATTTTTGTGAACTTTTTTTTTATTTTTGTTGTTTTTTTAATATATTTTATTGTAAGGATTAAGTGTACTTTTTATTTTTTTATCTATGTATTTATTAAATTGTTTTGTATGTATTTTTCAAGAATCAACAATTATATAGTCAATTGTATATAAACATCATGCAATTTCCTAACATTCCCCTGCAACAAATTTATCTTCTACATAAAAACCAAATTAAAAATTAATGTAAAAACATATTCATTTTAAAATTTCCTATTTTAAATTGAAAAAAGAAAATCTATAAGCTCATCATTGTTTAAGTTTTGTTAAAAATTTAATTATATTATTAATTTGTTATATAAATTTATTATTGTCAAGTGACATTGATTTGACATATGAAACTTATTTGGTAGGTGACCTCCATACAAATTTTTCTTTCATTTTACTTACTACATGGTGTACATGCACCTCTATCATTTGTCCCATTTAAGATTAAACCTATATTTATATTATCCGTATATAAATAACATCACCATTTCCTCCTCATAGCCTCATGAGAGCTAAACATATGGAGATGTATTTTTAAATTAATATATTTTTACCAACCCACTTATCCGTTACACTCAACTCCCACATGACAAGTATTAGTATGATTACTATATCTACCCCTAATATATAGTCATATGCCTATCTATTTTTAATATTAAATAAATCAATACTAATTCATGTTATATGATATTGTCTATGGAAAAATCTTTTAATTTTTTATAATTTTTTTTAGTGGATGATATGTATCAAAAATTTAGATTTTATGTACATTGAGACATAACTTATTCATAATTAACTCCTATAAATGACTATATTATTTTATTGGAAGGGGTGGTTAATACCATTTCAGAAGTATGTCACAAATTTTTAAGGTACAAAATTGGTTGCTTAAAAATATCTACCTTGAGTTCCTCCACTCTTTTTCATATTCATCCTCAAAGTTTTATGCTTTCCCTTGATTTAATTTCACTTGTAGAATCAACCCCTTTTCAAGAAAAAATGTTTTTAGTTATTAAAGAGGATGAATTATACATAGACCTTAGAGTCTAAATCTATTTCTTGATTCAAACTTTTCAGAACCTAAACCTTACTTTACTATTATAGAAAGTGTAAAAAGTCATTGCAGATTGTTTTTATAAAAAATAAAAAATAAAAAATAATAAAAAATGCACATAATATATATATGTCAATAAATATATTTTATGGATTGTACACACATTATATAATGCATGCACCTTAACTTGATTTTGAAGGGAAAATAATAAAAATTTCCATATCTTAGGAGAAGGTCACCTTGGGTGTCCATACCATGGTTAATGGTTAGATTGTTTGAAAAAGAACTTTCAACATGTATAATCTTGCTCCAAAATTAATACTAAAAAATTCTCGGTGATGTAAAAAAGAAAGGTTTCCTCTATCATTTTGATATCACACTAAATCAATCACCATGAATTAAATTATACTTTTACCTTCAAGCATTGAAGTCCTCAAGAGAAAGTGATCAAGCGTCAAAGCATTGAAGATAAGGATTAATTCTAGATCTAAAGCATTCATGATGGAATTCATGATATTGTTTTCCTAAAATCAATTCTATATGATCAACATCAACATCTTCATGAGAATTTCCATAAAAAGAAGGCCTATGAAGGTATAAACATTTTACTTTCACATCTAGCTTCTACTACAAACCACCTCAATTTTATTTCTATTTTAAATTAGTTTCAATTTCAAGGTTAAGTCCTCAAACAAGGTTTGACTTAGACGAACCCTTTTCTACATAATATTTTACTTCTTTTGTGTGTAGTCAAATAGATGTTGGACACAAAGTAATAAATCAAGAATTCAAAGATATATAGGATGCAATTTGTTTTGTCTAAAGTTTTAGGGAGCAAGTTGCCCAAGGAAACTTGCTCTTTGGAGAAAATCTCCCCAACCAACTCTTCTACCTCCACTTTTACTATAAATTCAAATCATAGGTTAAGTATGAGTTATACATCCTAGAGCCTCTACTAGAATTCACATGTTATACTTATACTGTATCCATGTAAATGCTAATAGTCATCATTTATCCTTATTTTGACTTAGATTTTCATCTACCTTCATTAACTTCATAGTCATCTTCCACTCCCCATGAAGAATTACTCAATTGAACTTATTCGTAAGAATCCTTGAGCTGATTGGATCAGTTTCCTTCCAATGGTGTTGAATGTGGAAATAGGACTAAGCTTTCTAGCTTTATTCCCATACAAGCTAGTGAACCGTATTTCCTCACATTACACCTCTAAATAATTGACCAACTAGGAGGACATCCATTTTTATAGCAAGAGATGTTTTAGTACTAGAAAGTTTTCTTTAAACTACCCTCTTGGCTTAGGAGGTTCATCTTACTGAACCTAGAAGATGAATTATCTTATTCTTTCTTTACCTTTCTAATTTACATGATGATTCCACTTCCTTAAAAAAACTCTCCTCCTGCCTATTTAGCTCCTATAACATGATTTTATTCTACTATTCCAAAGTGAGTTTTGTTGTTTCTACTATTCTTACTAATCATCCCCATGCTCGCGTGGTTGTTGTTGTTTATTCCTAGATTTTTGTTGGTAAGATTGATACCCCAACCAACTATTTCTCAAGTTTCTTATTAGCTTATAATTGTTTCCTTTGACCATACAATGGATGGTTCTTGTGATGATATTATGATTCATGTTCTTCTTTATTTCCCACTTAGTTTAGTCGAAATTTCACCTTTAGATGAGACTTCTAGTGGTTTTTTTTCTTCCCCTTCTCATGGCCCAACCTATCAAGAAGACAACTCTAGTTTGATAGTTGTTCAAGGAAACAATATAAAAATATATAAGATGGTTGTAATGTTGTTGGGTAACTTTGTAGAGGAACTAAATGGAAATTTTCATAAGGATGGATTTATTTTTGTCTAGTTACATCTTCAATTATTTCGTTGTTATGTCCTTGTAACAACCTTTTATTCTTATATTTTTTTAAACTAATGTGTAAAGTATTAGAGGCATTTCATCTATGTACATTAATAAAAAATAATTCTTGAAATAGTAAATGAATAAAAATAGATATTGTTACCCCTAATTGTATTAAGTGTTGTCATTAGTGTCACATGTATATTTGGTAAAGGAAAGCAAATAGAGAGGTTGGTCAAACTAATAAGTATAGTAACCGAGGAAAGAAATAAGGAGAATGATATGTTAAAACTGAGCACAGACTTGACTGAGCATCTACACCGAGCCTCATGATTACTAAGCACACCGAGTATAGTGATAACCGAGTATACTTGGTTACCGAACATCAATATTTATTGAGGAAAAGATATAGTGTTTACCGAGCAATGCATATCGACATAAAAGTTTGTAATGACATAGTAAAAAAAGGAAAATGGTTTTTACCGAGATAGAAAATAGTTTACATAAAATTGATGGGTGACCCCACAATAGTGGGTTACACATTTTTAGACATGCTAATTTTTGTTGAAATAACACATTTTTAAGAAAATATGATGATTTAAGCTTTAAGAGGTTCCATTTGAAGGAATTAATTGTAAATGGTTAGCTCAAAACCTCTTAGATGAAAAAAAAACATTGATATAACATCTATACTCCTCATTCAAACCTACAATGTAGTCTCCTTTGCACCTATTGTAATGCTAAGAAAAAATCACTTCAACTTTATCTTTTGCCGGCTTAAATGAATCCATTTGAAAAACCTATCTATGTAGTAAGGTACTACAGAGAAAAATATTTGCAATGATTATAATGTTAATATATATTAGTTTATTATGACTTTGTAAATTTAGTTTTACTAAAGATAGATATTTCACTATATATCTACCTCTATGTTTGACATTTATGGAAAAATAGTAAATGAGAGAAAAAAAAATCTTAAAAAATCTATGCCCTAGGTATTGAAGTTCTCTTTCTATCAAAAAAATAAAAATAAAATTGGAAAAATACACGATAAGTTATAAGCTATGTAGTCAAGGTATGCCAAAATTATGGCTAAGTCAACTTCAAATGTTAATAAAATATGAAATAATATAATGATAATGTCATGAAAAAAATTGCACACCCTCTATATGGATGTTACAAAACTAAATTTGAAAGAATCACATTGATATATATTTTATAAAATATGTTATGCTCTATGGAAACAATGCAACTCTTTGAAACTGACATTTTCAGAAAAATACCTATTTTTTTGGGACAAAGAAAAAACCATTCAAATCAATTCAAAAATAAAAATGAAAAATATATTTACAATATAGAGAGAAAATCCTAAAAGACTCTAGTTTACTTCATCATCCGATTTCAAATGGTTTGATGATAATATCCATCTGAATCTAAAAGGTTTTTTCAAAATGTAGAGTTCAGTGTCCATTCAGGCAAAAAAGTGTAACCCACTATTGTAGATTTCAAAAGGATTGGTGATGATCCCTATACAGATTTGAATTAGGTTTTTCATATGGATCATTGATCAAATTTTATCTAGATGATTCCATGACCCTAATTAGGTCTAAATAAGTATAATTTAGGAACTGCCAAGATGTCAGATTAGTATGAACAATGATAAGTAGTAGCTGTCTATAGGAGACATCTGAAGATCAGACAAGGTTATGATTCTAAGTATTGAATAAGTATTCAGGATTGTATTAGAAGAAGACCAGAGGCTATCGAGCAGTATTTGAAGGAGATATCTATCATAGCAAGGCGATTTCAGTTAAGGACTAAGAAAATATGATATTCTACAAACTAAGTTATAACATCCAAATAATTTATGTTGTTACTTTCTAAAAATTGTAGTAGGAATCTCTTAACAGAGTAGACTTAACCATCTCATTGTAAATATCTTAACCAAGTGCACACTTAATGAGTGTTGAAAAATACTCTTACAAGGTAGATATTAAAAGGTCTTATATGTTACTCCTAACTAGGTAAGATCATCAAAAGTGATCAAAATTGTGAAACTTTGCGGGTTTCAACCCCACTGCAATTTTTTCCTTCTAACAAGAGTTTCTGCGTTACCAAAATCTTTGTGTCAAATGTATGAAGTTTCATGAATGCTTATCTGATAGATTACAAGTATTTTACATTTTAGTTATGTTCATGCATGAATGGTTATTATGAATATGACAGTTAGTTTATGAAGTACATTATCTTGTGGATTGAGAATAAAAGTGTTTTATGATTAATGATTCACCCCTCCCCTCTCAGTAACTCACCTTTCCATAATCCCAACAATTGGTATAAGAGCTAGGTTCTCTTATTAAAGAATTTTAATTACCAAAAAGGAAAAATCCATCAAGATGGAAAGGTACAAGCTTGACAAGATATTTGAAAATAAAAAATTCAAGTTGCAGATTACCCTAGAACAACTTAAGGATATCAAAGAAAAGTTGAGAGAGTCATTTAGAAAGAGAAAGGAATTAACATTTCAACAAAATGATACTTAGTATCAGGAAGAAGAGATTGAGGAATTGTCATAAGGATCTAGAAGTGTATCTAATGCATCTAAAGCAACAATCTTAGATATGTCAAGAAAGAATCAACACCTCACCGAACAGCTGAAAGCACTACAATTTTGACAAGAAACATAAATGGTAAGAATTATTGAATTTATGAACATTACAAGCCAAGATGAATAAGAGAGAAACATGGCTATTGAAGACAAAAGATAAATGACTTAAAATTTGGAAGAAAAGGAATCATAAATACTAAGGCTGGTCGATCATCACTTTAAAATTTTTAATCCAATGGTTATCATAGGTCAAGAAGTTAATAGGGTAAATAATGAGCTTTCTAGGAAATTGGAAGACATTGGTGAATTAAGGGATGAAAATGAAATATTGAAAAAATGAATTGAAGATGTAACAAAAAAATAATGAATTAACAAAGAAAGCTGAGGAAAGCATAAAAAAAGGATGAATTCTTAAGGAGTCGGAGAAGACTAGACAACACCACTCGATTAGGATATATCAAGAAAGGAGAGTCATCAAAGAAAGAAGAGAAAAGGAATATCTATGCAAATTCAAACCAGAGAAGCTCTCATGCCATCATTGTGGGAAACTAGATCATACAAAAAATGTCTATAGGAGTAAAGTTAGTAAAGCTAAAGGTACTACCAATGCTATTCCTAAATTTGATGGTTATTGCTATAATTGCAACAAATATGGACATCAAGCATTTGAATGTAGATCAAATATCAACAAGACAGGTAAGAATCACTACATGGATAGTCACTATCTGGTGCAGGAGAACCCTTTTAAGGGCTCCCATCATTGAAATTTTTTTTGTACTTTTCTTCTGTATGAAGCCTTGTAATTAAAATAAGAGCCATGAGGTTAGTGTGGTTTTTTTAGGTCCTAGTTTGGGTCCTAAGCTCACAGTCTACCTTAGCCATTTGTAGATGCTGAGGGACTCAGTGGATGATCTCATCCTAATGTCACCTGGCCTTAGGTTTTATAGTGGTCTAAAAGTATGGGTCTGTGGTTATTTAGTACATGTGTGAATTGATTTTGGCCTATGTGAGGCCTAGAAATGTGGAAAGAGAAAAAATTTCTCAAGCAACAAAAGTTTGTCAAAAAGTTGCATAGCAACTTTTCAAAGTTTCTTATAAACTTTTCTTAATATAGGTTAGAACCCTGCCCAATAGCTAAGAGCCCTAACCAAACACATACCCTAAGGATAAGACCATAAATTCTTGGGAAAACCCTAATCTAGGGATTGGATGCTAGATTGTACAACTTTGAGAAAGAATCTTTAGACCGTGACTGTTTCTAGTGTGCCAGTTTGCACATATTGAATGAAGTATGAAGGATATTGGTTGAAACTTATTGATTATTATGTTTTGGATCTTTCTTACTGTATATTCTTTGATTTCCATTTCATAGCTTAGCTTTATCTACAAGTTTGTGTAAGGTTTTGTAAATAGTTTGGAGTTACTATCTCCCTGGCCAATTTTGACTGGTTTGTAAAGATGGGCCTATAGTTCCTATCCCCACTATGGAAACTCCATGAAACCATGGGATATGGAAGTGTAGTCCCTATGCATATTTTCATTTCAAGAAGGGCCTTAGAATATGCAAGAAACCATTTTTTAGACCAAGCCCTAGGCGAGCCTGTACTATGTCCAGCTAGGTAAGATTAGCGTTGTGAAGGTTCTAAAAAGAATGGGTGAAGATTGCAGAAGAAATCCTTTGGAGGATTTCAAGAAGGGACAAAGAAGAATCATTGGTGATTAGGAGAGGCTTCCACCAATCTAGATAAGGTGGTGAAATAAACAAACCAGTCTTGTGACCCTGTCAAGCTCAAAAACACCTAGAAACCCTCATTTTTGGTTAGGGCACTATACAGACACTTGGAGTCCTAAAACCTTGAAAATCCTTAATAGTTAGGGAATTGAATAAGAGTCTCTTTGGAAGAATAACCAAGATTTGGTGAAGGTTGTAGGTAAAAGTCCTATAAATCTAGAAAGGAGGCCTAATTGGGGCTCTTTCCTTCTAGCCCTATTTTGGGAGAAAATGGTGAGATTGGGTAACAAGTTAGATTTCCAAAACCCTTGGAGTCACATGGAAGGTTGTAAAAACACCTTAGGACCTATCTCCATCCTTTCTAGAGCCTGAGAAGCTATGGAAGTAGTGAAGCCCTTATAAGCTTATGTAAGGGTTTGAAGCCAAGTAGTGTGAAGGAGAGCTTAGGAGGAGTGCTCATTATTGGTGGTTAGTGTTGGGAGTTACCTTTGATCTTCAACTTGTAGATTTATACTTTGATGGATAACTTTAATAATACTTTGACTCTATCACCACTCCAAAGTCTACAAGGAAGAGGGCCAATTAACAAGGATCAAAAGAGATCCTCCTACACTTTGAGCCTTAAAACTCAGGTGGGTGTACCCTTGATTCACTTCTTCAAAGGAATCATAAAATAATATACAACTATACCCCTTACTAATTGATTGAAGATTTTATCATTTAATTTATGTGTGTGTGATTGATGATGATGGACTGCCTCTAGAGAAGAGATCAGTGCCTTATCCCAGGGCAAAGAGTCACTAAATAACATATATCACCCTAAAACCTTAACTCAAATACATATGAACTCAGAGTAAGTTCTTTTCCTATTACTCCCCGCACTCCCAAACATGATCATCAAATTCCAATCTAACAATGAACTCACTCAAATCACCCTAAAGGCTTTAATTCTAACTTTGTTAGGAACTCCAAGCTGATCTCACAATACTCTTTGTTTACCATATGCTAATCAACTTTGTGACCTTAACATATATGAATCCATAGTCAAAAAAGAAGACAATCAGAGATTTGAAACATGAATTCAAGTGTATTCTCATTAATTTTCAGAAATCAATACATTACCAAGAAACAAAATACCAAAGGAAAAGACCCAAAATCCAGGCTCTCCTTGATCAATATGATACCACCAACAACAACCAAGGACCAAAAAGAAAGTTTTGGAACCAGCCTTAAGTCAAAAATTTTGCTACTTATGCTACCACTAGTCACCTTGGAATCCTCAAAGAGAATGCAACAAGATACAAATGACTAGGGTTAGGGTTTCACCCACTAAACCCACTAGAAACGGTCACAAATTAATTGCAGGGAATGAAAACCAGTCGGCCATGCCTAAGAAAGATTTACACTTATGATAGATCCCTGGGAAAGTACTGCAAATCATGAAAATTTGAATTTGTCAACCTATTTGGCCATCTACAACATGCCTCGAGCACAAAACCACAGAGTACAGACCCCTATAGATGATCACGACACACCTTGGACCACACTGCAACAGCAAGTGCCACCAAACAAAACAAATCTAGTCATGAAAGCATTCAATTTTAGTCCTTCTGGTCATAGGAAACCCTCTGCAAATTCAAATTTGAAATCAAATGGTCACCTTAGGGTGCTGGTAGCGAATCAGTGGCCCACATTTAAATCTGAGCTATCTTTAAGTCGTGGCTGTCTGATTCCTCTCTTTCATAGTTTTTTAAGTCTTAACTCAACCTGATACCTTGGGTTTACCACAACCGAATGTGCGACAAAAGATTTCCTTATTCACAGAATGAAATCTTAATTCGCCACTTAACCCCACGAACCAATGACTATAGGAAAATAAACTTATCCCAGTTATATTTGGTGAACTAGCGACAAAAGGTTTCTACCAGTTCGTGAAACACTTTATAATACCGCCAGAAAGTTTAACGATTATGCAAACACTTGTTTGCTAAACCACTAAAACATTTAGAGAGCTGCCACTTTACTTTGTAAACGAGTGAACCCATTGAAATCTATCAGAACCGCTAAACACTTTTGTCCAGACTGCTAAGACCTTTGATAACCCTGGGCCCACTTGAAAACCTAACACATGTCACCACATCATTCACTACAATCGCTCAGTCATCACTGACAAAGGACCCACCACAAATCTTTCCCCTTTAGTGAAGATCGATGGCTGTCGCTACACCGTTGACTTATGCATCGTACAACTCCGATCAACGGTATCACGACAACTATTAGATCCTGCAGCATATTAACTTCCCTGAAACTAGCAGACCCGCTGAAAAGTCCAACTCAGCACACTTGGACCAATCACAGTTCACCAACTAAGTATACGTACCAGTCGACCCGCCGAAAGAAAAGGTTATGTCACACAAAAGAATCAACAGTTGTCTCAAAATCTCATATATCTGACACACCCCTTGCAAAAACATGACCACCATCGATCCTCTATAGATGTCAGGACCCTCTGACACATCGGCAACCCAAGACCCACTAAAAACTACCAAATCATAAATAGGTGGACCAATGAGAGACTGCCAATCGTGCACACCTATGGGAAGGTCCCACTTCTTTGAAATGTTGCGTCATCAGGAAAGCTCAACGATTGGCATAAGATCTCAAGCTTTTGACAAATCCTATAAGAACTTATGCTAACGGTCAGATGGAGATGTTGTCAGAAGACCGGACCCAAAAAATATTAAGCTGAAACATAGGAAAAATTAAACGCTGAGACTTAGGCTTTAAGGAAAAATTTAGGCGTAGAGGACTTAGGAAAATTAAAGGCCACCTAGGGTATAAAACCTTTAGTCGCAAGATCGCATAACATGAAAAAAGTTCATGCAATCATGTGACAAAGGGATAAAAAATTAGCACATGCAAATTAGGACCTTTAAGTGACCCAAAAAGTTAACTTGAAATTAGAACAGGGCCAGGGTTTTACAAAGGGTAACAGCTAGTTTTTTTAATATTCTACTTAGGGCTTTAGCCAGAGACATAAAATATGATACAAAGACTAGTGGAAAGATAATGAAGCCATAAAAAAAATTTGTACATGCTAGTAGTGGCTCTGTCTTGGGATGTATGCCTCCTATGCAGGCATAGCAAGGACTTGAAATCACTGGATTAAAGTAGACCATCCCACTAGAAAAGACTGATAATAAAGAGCAATAGGACCAAAACCCTATAGACAAAATGTACAAACCTAACTATTGTTCATGGAAAATAGAATACTTCAAAAGAAGTATTTCTTCAAGAATTGTCCATCAACTGGCAATTCCTGAAATTCACCATTTAATTCTTTTACAATATATGAATCTTGGCCCCATTTCTCATGAATTAGATATGGCCCTAACCAGATGGGATCAAATTTACCATGTTTCGGGTATGTGCAAGATCATGAGGGGCCAAAAAGTGGCGATGTCAGTTCAAAACTTTGACAATGTAGCTGATGACTTTTTTTTCACCTCAATTTGATAAAATGAAAAGGGTATCTTAAGGAGATTATCAACTTTCTATCGATATAATTGCTGTCAAATTTTGAATTCGGTAAGTAATTATTAGTTATTTTCTAATTGAGCTACCTCTAAAGTGATGATTTATATACTGATTGAAAAATGACTCTAACTTTCAAACGGTATAACATTTTTGAAATCCAAAAAATGCATCACATTCGATGCTTCACCTACTATAAGGAAAATAAAATAAAATTGAATTTTGTAAAGTTTTGAATGAGTTAAGGTGGTTAGACACAGGAGTTTTTTTTATTCTGAAAACGTTGTAGCAAAAAATTCATAATTAATTATTTTTTTGCAATAAAATTACAAAAAAATAGGCGTCACATCCAAGCATGAGTCTACTACTTATATATAAAATCTTATAATAAAATATTATCATTTGATTATGATTAAGGTGGTCAGACATACACGTACTTCTTTTTTTTTCCTAAAATTTTTGTACTGCTGCATTGAAATCTATACTTTTCACCAATCATACTAACTCTTTCTCAAAAAATGCCTAGTAGTTTAAAAACTACATTCAATTTTATATAGATTCTATTCTTAAAATTTTTTGATATTAGGTTCATAGCTAATTGAAATTTTCACGTCAAGTTGACTAACCCTGATTTGCTGATTTTTCATTGCCACTTAAGGGCATAGTTTGGCCCCTCATGATCTTGCACATACCCTTTTCCTTTATCCTCCAGTCTGGCATCCAAATTAACACCAAATCACCAGGTTCAAACTTCCTATCAACAGTCTTCTTGTCATATAAATTCTTAACTTGCAACTGCAATTTGACATTCCTTGCAACTAACTCTCTTCTGGTTTCATCCATTCTAATGAGGTCCTCAATTCTCAACTGCATCTCATCATCTATGTCATCATCATATAACTGAAAAAATTTATACATTTCCAACAAGTTATTCTGAGGCATTCTAGCATGTATTCCATATACTAAGTCAAATGGTGCACAACCAATCCCTCTTTACAATCACCCTATCAGCCCATAGAACTAATGGTAGCTTTCAATTCCATGCCCTCTTATTCTTTTCAAGGATCCTCTTGAGGATCTTAATCAAACTCTTATTAGTAGATTTTGCCTGTCCATTTCCTTGTGGAGGATAAGGTGAGGAATTAGAAATCTGAATTCCTAAACCTTTGCATAATTCCTTGTATTTAGTAGACCTAAAGCACATGGCATTGTCACTAACTATCCTCTCAGGGCAACCAAACCTTGTAACAATGTTATTCAACAGAAAATCAATTACCACCTTACTAAAGCATTTCTTGTAGGTATAGCCTCTAGCCACTTTGTAAAGTAATCAGTGGCAACTAAGATCCATGAGTTTCCTCCACTAGACTTGTTTGGTATCTCCCCTGTGAAATCAATTCCCCATTGTTGGAAAGGAGCCTGAACTTCTACTGGTTTTAATGGCACATTACCTAAAAATTTAAGCTTACTAGAGAACCTTTGACATGCATCACACCTCCTTACCAATTGTTCTACATCCTTGAAGATTGTGGGCCACCAGAATCATGCTCTCAAGATCTTATGAGTAGTTGTTTTACCCATATAATGCCCACCACAAACTCCCTCATGCATTTCCTTTAACAACTTACTAGCCTAATCTTCATCTACACATTTCAATAGTATGCAATCTAAATTCTTTCTATACAATTTACATTTCACAATTACATACTTGATGGCCTGTAATTTTAATGTCCTCTTCTGATTATCATTCATGTTTACTGGACATCTCATGTTTCTTAGATAATAGATAATATCTTGATACCAAACACAATTATCCATATCACATGTATAATCAATTTCAGAATGATTTACCTGATTAGCATCAAGATTGGATTGGACCATTAGTTTTTCCAATCCTTGTCCCCTAACCAACTTAGTAATCTAGATGTCAACATTGAATTCTTGGATCCTATTGATCCATCTGCATCTTCTCCCAGACACCTCCTGCTATGAGAAAATACCTTTCACAGCTGCACTTGGCACAAAAGCAATCACAACTACCCCCATGAAGTAACACCTAAAAGCCTTGATTGCCTTCACAAGTGCATATGCTTGTTTTTCATTTATGTCATACTTCAATTCAACAGCCTACAAAGTTTTACTAAAAAGTGCAATAGGCTACTCAAAACCATCCTTATTCTTTTGTAACAAAACTGCAGCAATAGTGTGAAAAGATGTAAAGGAAAAGATGTGCATTGGGACATTATAATCAGGTGCCTTAAGCATTGGTGCATCTTTGATAGCCTGCTTGATATTTTTGAAAGCCTCATCAGGCTCACCCTCCCAATTGATTGCAGATCCCTTCTTCAACGTCTTAGAAATAGGTATAGTAACCTCTACAAAATTTGTCACAAACCTCCTTAAGAAATTGACCTAACCAAAGAAGGACTAAATTCCTTTAACATTCTTTGGCCTCTAAATTTTATCAATGGTTGCTACCCTCTTAGGGTCAATTCTCACTCCTTGCTTCCCAGCTAAGTGGCCAAGCAGCTTACCCTTAGTGACACCAAAAGAACATTTCCTTAGGTTTAATGAAATACCATATTCCAAAGCCCTCACAAATATCTTTTCTAAATGAATACAGTGGTCTTCTTCCTTCTTGGAATAGGCAGTCATATCATCTTGATATACAACAAGGAAATCATTTATGAAATCTGAAAAGGCAACATCCATTGCCCTCTGAAAAGTAGCACCAGCATTTGTGAGACCAAAAGGCATTCTCACATAAACATATGTCCCCCAAGGTGTTGTGAAAGCTATCTTGAATTGTTCTAATTCTTTGACAATTACCTTATTGTAACCAGAGAAACCATCCATTATAGACATTAATTTTGATCTGGTTACTCTCTGCAACATAGCTTCCATATTGGGCAGACAATAGTTATGCTTTAATGAGTTGATGTTCAAATTCTTGAAGTCCACACAAAGCCTGATGTCACCATTCTTCTTTCTCATAAGAACAAGGTTTGAAACCCAAGAAGAGTTCCTTATAGGCTTGATAATTCTAGCATCTCTCAACTTCATTAACTCTTATTGCATCTTAGGTGCCAAAGTAGGATTAATAGGCCTTTGTTTTTGCTGGAAAGGTTTAGCATCTTCTTTCAATGGAATAATATGCTGAAACAAATCTTCTCTATAAACCTTTAGGTCATCATATGACCATGCAAAAACATGCCTAAACTTTCTCAATAATTCAATCAAAGATTTCTTTACCTTTTGAGATATATCTCTACCAATGTATACTTTCTTAGGTGCTTCATGTGTTCCAAGATTTATCTCCTCTGGATTAGCATGATCTTCTCTTTTGATATTCTTTTGAACTCTATCCTGGTTATCAAAGAAAGTCTCCAAAACAACAAGCCCCTTGGGAACCTTGTTAGTTCTAAGCTGAATGACCTCATTGCCAAAGTGTTGCCTGACTTTCAGTCACCCATTTTTTTTGACAATGTTGGAGTCATGTGGTCTTGTCAAGTCTGGTGTCTAGGTCTAGCTATTCTAAGATAGGCTATTCTTGTTAGGGTTACTTGCCTTCTTGCTTCAAGCTGGGTGGGTTTCTTTGAAAATCTTGTCATCATGGGTAGGTGATAGACCCCAACCTGGCAAGGATAATATGTTTTGATTGGTAACCTTTCTCAGGTGAAATGGTGATTGTGGACCATGATCTTCATGGCACTTGCAAGGAATCAGAAGAAATTTTTCTTGTGATACATTGACTGAAATTGGCATTGAAAGACTCAGATTTTATTCCTTGTAATAGTGTGTGCATTCAGTTGTTGAAGCCTTTTCTTATACTAAATGAATTTGCATATGTCAATATGGTATCTATTGGTTGATTCAACTTTCAGAAGCAAAGTTTGGACAGTCATGAATTGAATTGCATTTAAGATCATTTGAAATCTTTTGAGCAAGGTTCAATGATGAGATTTTGGAAAGGAGTTTGTTTAGATTCAATTTTCTGAGAACTTCTTGATGCAAGATGATTAAGAAGCAATTAAAAAGACAAACACATGCAAGTGAAATGGTTCTTATTGAACTCAGGTCCCTCTTTTCCTAGCTTAGCATAGCCAAATACACACCTTGTAATAAATGTTTAATTGGAAATAAAGTGTGGTGCTTTTGTGATATAAAGGTTTGGATTGATTCTATAGGTCTCAATGATTCTAATGGAGAAAATAGAATGTGTTTTGGTGCTAAATTTGCAAAGAACGAGCTCGGTGGGTTTTCTCATTTTGGCTACTCCTTTCACACTCACTCAGTTCTTTTTCCACAAGTTTAAAGATTTATCATGTTTGGTGAAATCAACGGTCATCACTTTCTTGGGATGGTGCCAAATTACCTTTGCGGTTTAGCAAAACACTACCATGTGGAAAGAGTGGTCGCATGATCGCATAAAGTTAAAAACTGTCTTGCGATCATGTGACAAGGCAAAAAAGGAACCTATGTACGCCAACGGTGCAGATCCACTCTGCTATGACCCATGAATTTTAACGGTGCAATCCACAATGTGCCAATGATAAAATGGTCGCATGATCGCATGGATTATTATATTGCCATGCGATCATGCAACAATGAAGACTGTTGGGACCCGCGTGCACCAATAGTGCAGATATGACAAAATGGGCAAGTGAAGGTTTAACATCTAATATTATATTGCATGGAAAAATAGAGTGGTCACATGATCGCATGGATTATTATATTGCCATGCGCTCATGCAACAACATAAGTCATCATGCTTGGTGGGATGAAGACACGTAGCCTGGTGGGTCCGGAAAGGGTTTGCTTGCGATGCCAAATCAACGGTAGTCACTTAGTCACTATGGGAAGGAAGATGCTTTGCGAATTTGCGAGATGCATATGCATGTCCCTGTGGGTCTGAGGAAAGTCGCTTACGGTGGTGGGGCTAATATTCTAAGTTTTCGGCCATGATAAAGTGCAAAAGGATTATGACCGACTGCCATCTGTCCTGTGGACTCGGCTAGTGTTGAGTGCTGTCGGATGTAGGGGATCTATGGTTGGCATATGATCATGAGGAATATTCTTTCCTCTCGTGATCATATGACCACCGTCTGATGAGAAACTTGTCAGGTGGGACCTAAGACTTAAGGAAAATAAAGAGATTGAAAGACGATGTAAATTTTCAACTGTCATAAATGAATAAGTCAAAGGTGACTAAGAATCGAGGATGATATGGATGATCGACCTATCAACTGAGGTCATGGGTAGGAAAAGAAAGAAGAATATAATGCTAAAGATGATGTATGCTATAGCTTGCGGTCCAGTAGATGCAACAAGGGTTGCCACAGGTAGTAGTGATGATAAAGCCCTTATGTCAAATAAGGCCGTCTGAACTATTTGAAAAAGGTTGGATGCAATGGTATATCAGATGGACTGTTGTTTGAAAGATAACTTGACTCCGAGAAGCCCAATGGACTTTGGCTTGACAGGTGTTGTTCAAAGAAGATGAAGGATTCAAATTGAAGTGTCACAGTTCTGATATCTTTTCCAATTCCTATATCGATGATTGGCTTTTCAAATTTTGTTATCAAAAATATTCCTTCTTTGTGCCTTGTCTCTTTGTATTCAAGGAAGTAGGAAGGTCATGAATTCTAAGGAACTTTATGTATTGTAAAATCTATAAATTCTGAAATGAAACTCAGTAAAAGGGTCGGCAAACTTGTAAGGGTAGGATAGGTGTGTATGCAAATTAGATGTCTAACAACTAGAAATGATAAATTAACTATAAAATCCAATGAATCTATCTAATGCAAACACAATGAAGAATGAAAATTAACTATGAAATGATTAAACTAATTTAATTACCTTCACCTACCATGAAGCTTGTCTCCATTGTCCTTCTAGCTTTGATTTCTTGAAGATGTTGAGCTCTCAGATTTCCAATATGAAGCCTTCTTCCAAGATGCTACCAAAGTGTGGAGATTGAATGAAATTGAGCACACAATAGCTTATGCAAACTAATGGATGAAATGGTATGAAATACTTGATTGCTTGAATACTTGGATGCTTGAATTCTTGAATGCTTGAATGCTTGGATGCTTGTTATAAAAATACCTATTAGCTCTCAAATGGGAAATGAGGCTCCTTTTATAGAGTTTTAGAGGATATAGGCCTAGGTGGCACAATCCTATGGTTGAGAATGAAAGGTGGAAGATCCTAGGGCTAGGATTGGCTTGGTTGAAGGAGTTGAGAGAAAAGGGGATGTAGTTGGAATGTGAGAGGAAGAATAGGGATGATGTTCCTCTCACATTGACATGGAGGAGAAGAAGGTGAAAGGGAAAGACACATGTCAAGTGTCTCACAAAGACCAAAGAGAGAAAGAGGGAGAGACCTTTTCCTCATGAGGACTCTTTGCACAAGTGTCCTATGAGTCACCCTTGACCCTTAGAGGTGGCTTGAGAAGCTCCTTAGGAATAGGGAATGTCCCTTGACTTGGTTGTTGAGAGGACATGTGGTCATGAGACCATGTCCTATGAGGCCACATAGCCCTTAAGAATAGGACATGTGTGGGTGAGGATAAATATGAATAAATAATTAATAATAATTATTTATTTTAGCCAAGGTGATGTGTCAGGTGACTAGGTGGATGAAGTGAATTAGAAGACTTAGTCATATTTAGGTGATTGCGTATTTAATTAAATTACTTAAATAGACTATTTAGAAGACTTAGGATATAGAATTAGACTATAGTGAATTTATTAAATAAATTGAATAATTTACTTAATAAATAGAAGAAATAAATATTAATTAAATAATAAATATTTAATTAATTTATCAAGTCAATAGTAATTAAATAATAAATATTTAATTAATAAATGAAGCCATTTTTAAGTGTATACAAGGTGATTCCATTTGCTTTGCTAGGTTTTCATGTTTGTTGAACCAGTAGTTTTCATCTGCATTTGAATAGAAATGACAGTTATGTATGAAGTTGTGATTACATATTGAATTCCATTTCATGTCTATGGTTGCAGTAAGTAATTCCATTTTCTTGTCATATGTAACTCTTCTCCTATTCATCTTGTTTTTTAGATTCATTCTAGATAGAAAGTACAATTGTGTATGAAGCTGTGATTTTCGCTTGGATTCCATTTCATGTCAGAGGTTGTAGTGAGGGCAATTCCATTTGTTGTTCGTATATGATTTTGCTCCTATTCTCTCTAAGTAGAATTTGCATGATTAGAGCAGTTAGATTAAACTTAGGAGATAGAATATATACCCTTGCCTGAATTGTTTGTGTCTATGAGCAATTCGGTTAAAACACATCAGAGACAACTTGGTGATCAGTTTAAAAACATATTCATTGAACACCATACACAATCAGGGAGCTGTACCTGTTAATTCAGAGGGTAGTGATTGAAGATATACACTGACCCAATTGTTGGTAACATCCTTTTGTTCTCTTACCTAGGGTGATTTGGGAGTCAAAGATTGAAAATCTTAGAAGAGGACAAATTGTTAACCAACATAAAGACAACCTCTTTTCCTTCCACTGACTCAACCAAGGCTAAACAATCAAATTCCTAACCATGATATTGATCTTCACAATTCTTAAACTTCAAGATATCATTATCATCATCAAAAACTTGCCAATTTTCAATATTATCTAGTATACTAGGCCTAGCTTGAATGTCAACTTTAGAGATACCAGCAAAAGTAATATCAGTGGGATTGATTGCAATATTGGCCAACAAGTTAGCCATCTTGTTATTAGTCCTATCCTTCCACTCAATATTGAAAGCATCAAAATGTTCAATCAAATCCCAAACTGCATTCCTATATTGTTTCAACCTCTTGTTCTTGGAAGCATATACTGATCTGACTTGGGACACCACCAACTTAGAATCACCAACAACACTTATGCATTTAATACCATGTTTTTGTGCCAGCCTCAGTCCTAACAAAAATGCCTCATATTCTTCTCTACTATTGGTACAAAATAAATTCAATGTGAAAGAAAATTTGTAGGTGTTTCCATCAGAAGAAATAAGTAAAATCCCTGCTCCTGCTCCATCTTTGCAATTTGCACCATCAAAGTACATTACCCACAAATCACCCTTCATAGAATTAACACTTACCTCAATAGAGATAGGTGATAGAATAGGTTCATTTTCAAGTATAGGGATCTCTGCCCTAAAAGCATTAATATCAGTATCCACAAAACATGTAGTTTCATTATCAATATTTCTCTCAATCATGTGGCATACTCTTGGCTCTTTATCAATCTTGACAAACTGATCATCAATCTTGAAAGTAGCATAGGACAGATCACACTGTAAACTTCCACCCATGGCAGCACTCCACCTTCTAGATAGTAGCATCCCATAATGAGGAGGGATGTCCACCACCAAAACAATCATGGTTAACTCTTTCTCCGGATATGCTGCCAGCCTATATGGCATTGCATTGATAGTCCCAATAACTAGTGCCTCCCTCTGATCCATTGCACAACATCTACCTTGAACTATATCAACTTTAAGGCCCAACTTTTCCACGATTTTAAAAGGCATGATAGTATTAGAGGCAGCACTATCAATCATACAATTCCTTAGTTTCATTCCTTTCACAAGAACACTTAAAAAGAATGGATCAATGTTTTCAAGGCTGGCATTGACAGAACTATCCAAATATATTGGAGGAATTTTAGATACAATTCCCTAAGTAGCAACACCTTTCAAAGCTTTATCCTGAGATCCATTGCATGAAACATCATTGTTATGAACATTATCTACCCATGCAATAGCTCTATCTTTGTGTTCAGGGATCCTCAACAATTTTGACAATGGAACCTTCACTGTAATTTGGGACAATACAGCTAACATATCAACAGGAGTAGAAGAAGGAATTTCAATCTACATTTCCTTAGCATCCTTTTTCTTATCTGATACATTAGGTATATTGGCCACCCTCACTTTTTCAATCTTAGCCATTGTGTTAACTGGCTTCTCAATCTCACTAGAAATTCTTTCAACTCCAACTCCCTTAGGCTTACAATTCTTACCTTTTACATTCTTGAATTTCACCATGTGATCACCTTTTGATTTGTTCTCATTAAGCTCTCCGAAGTTGGTACTTTTTATAAACATTCCTGCAACTTTCTCATTTGTATTACATGCCACCATGCCTTTGGTTTGCACTTGGGCAATCATTTCTACAGTAATCCTATCCATCTCTTCTCTAAAAGGTCTTCTTAAATTTACTGGTGCAGAAGAAGAGTTCATGTTACATGTTTTTTTATAAATATCTTCACTGTCAGAAAAAACCTCTTGATGAAAAAGGGCCTCATTGTGTCTCCTCACATTTACATCTATCTCTTCATCAAAATCAGAATCATCCTCATATCCTAGATATGAAGTAGCTATGTTGCATCCAACATCATCTTGATCTTCTTCTTGATCTATCTCCTCATCACCACAATCTTGATTTGCAGCCATAGAGTGTGCAACCACACAATGCTCTGGAAAATGAGGGGACTGGCATGCAACACACCAAGGTATGTCCTTCATGACATTTATTGAAGATTTTTGTAGAGGGTTAGGGACACCTCTGTCATTGTTTGCAATAGGGACAATAGGCTTGCCATCCTTCCATTGGGTGTTGTAGGGGTAGTTCTGAAATCTATTCTACTTATTGAAATTGTTGTTGAACTGAGACCTTTCATTGGCAGGAGCACTGATGTTCCTATTTGTAGGTGCCTTCAAATCCTTCAATGCATTGAGCACCTTATCCAATTTGTCTTCTTCCTGCCTCTTAGTTCCAACATTCCTATCATTTTCTTTTTTGTATTTCTTGTCCCCAAACAACTTAGGGTCATCTCTCTTCCCACCCAACTTCCCTGATATTTTCATATTGTTCTCAATATTGATAGCAATCCTAAAAGCATCTCTAAGATTTCTTGGTTCTTTATCCCTCAACAAGTATCCCATATTTCCATCAAATGCATTGAAGTATGTGGTCAAAAAAACATTGTCATCTAACCACATAACTTGGAACAACTTATGCATACCCTTCTGAAATCTCATGTTGAATTCAACTGTAGACTCATTCTGATTTTTTCTTATGGTATTGAATTCATTTAACATGAAACTAGCATTAGGCCTATCACCATACTGCTCTTTGAAACATCTCTCAAAAGAATCCCAAGTATCAATACATTTATTAGGAAGTCTCTTAAACCAATCTCTAGCATCCTCCATTAGAGATTGAACAAATAATTTCATGACTACATCCTCATGGTCTACCTCATAATGATTAAGCATATCAACAAATAACCTAAGATGCTCCTCAAAGCTAATAGCATTATTGCCAGCAAACTTGGTACCTTATCTCTTATATCATTTGGAAAAGCATTCAGGTAACCAGGAATTCCATCAAAACTAATTTTCCTATAGCCTTCTAATTGCATAGGTCTTCTTTGAAAACTTGAACTAGTGTTAACCCTAGGATTAACATTTGCATTTACATTTCTATCTATTTGTGCATTTGACTGATGTCTAGGATTAGCACCTATCCTAGCAGATGAAGAAGGAATTGAACTAGTAGCATTACTAAGTGGAATAGTAGTAGTCATAGATGGCATACCTAGTTCAGTAGTAGATGGACCAAGAGCATTAGTTGATGAAGCCTTCAAGAACTGGATCTTTCTTCTCTTTTTTGCAATGGAAGCTTCAATTTCAGCCTTTTCTAATTCTCTTGCAAGGTCCTCATCTTCTTTTCTTCTTCTTTCTATTTTTGTGTCATTATTTGAATTGGGTGGTGGGACCCCTGGTATTTTCAATGATCTACTTGTTTGATGTCCCACCATCCTTTTCTTTCCTTTCTCACCAGTAGCAATAGGAGGCCTAGTGATCTCATGCCCATCTTTATCTTTAGGGAGGGAAGCACCTGTCAAACCACAAGGCCCTCCTGATCAAATTCTTGATCTTGCAGTAGGCGCTCTTGCTCACTCCTTAAATCCTCAAGATCACCAAAGACATCATGTTGCAAAGTCTTAGGAGCAGAAGAAAGCATCTTATTTCTCTCCTTCATTTCATTAATATTTCTAAGGAGAGACTATCTTTCTATTAGAGCATTCACCTTTTCATCTTCTCTCTCCTCTTGTAACCTCTTATGTATGGCATCCTGTTCTGCCAACTGTAACTTTAGTGCATTTAAATCATCCAAGTCTACCATAATGTCATTAGAACCTGATGACACATCCATATCAGTAAGATTTTGATATGGGAAGTGGACCTACCTTGGTCTCATGGGATCTCTTCTGGAATTATCTTCATCAATGTCTAAATCAATCTCCAAACCCATCTCTCTAGCTTGTTCATCTTGACCTACAGGCAATGGACCCTTGTCCTAAAATATAGCCTCTGGGGTATCATAAAATCTATCTTCAGAGTGACCACCATCTGATCTAGAAACTCTATCATGTGAACCTTCCTCACTTGAGAAAACATGTGGTGCCATACCTCTGGTATTTCTTTGTTCTCTTATGGGAGCACTAGTAGACTCACCATGCCTTCTAATCCAACTCTTCTTCTCCTATCTAGGCAATTGCTCCAGAGTGACCTCTAGATTCTTTCTGACAAAGGACCTAGTATTCCTCCTCTTGTCCATGATTTACAATATGACACTGGTTCTTAACCTTTTGAGTTGCCACCCACCTAGATGGGAAATCCTTAACTAAATACAATAAGAAAAAAAGAGTGCATTTAACAACCTTTATCTCTAGACTCTCCCCAGTAGAGTCACCATTTTGTTGGTGACACAAATGGGTAAATCAATCTGGTCAACAAAAGATTTTGAATATTACAATATAGCCCCAACCAGAGATCCTAATAGATATACTACTTCATTGTTGTTCTCCCCAGCAGACTCACCATTTTGTTGGGAGTTCCCTTTGATCTTCAACTTGTAGATTTATACTTTGATGGATAACTTTAATAATACTTTGACTCTATCACCACTCCAAAGTCTACAAGGAAAAGGGCCAATTAACAAGGATCAAAAGAGATCCTCCTACACTTTGAGCCTTAAAGCTCAGGTGGGTGTACCCTTGATTCACTTCTTCAAAGGAATCATAAAATAATATACAACTATACCCCTTACTAATTGATTGAAGATTTTATCATTTAATTTATGTGTGTGTGATTGATGATGATGGACTGCCTCTAGAGAACAGATTAGTGCCTTATCCTAGGGCAAAGAGTCACTAAATAACATATATCACCCTAAAACCTTAACTCAAATACATATGAACTCGGAGTAAGTGCTTTTCCTATTACTCCCCTTACTCCCAAACATGATCATCAAATTCCAATCTAACAATGAACTCACTCAAATCACCCTAAATGCTTTAATCCTAACTTTGTTAGGAACTCCAAGCTGATCTCACAATACTCTTTGTTTACCATATGCTAATCCACTTTGTGACCTTAACATATATGAATCCACAGTCAGAAAAGAAGACAATCAGAGATTTGAAACATGAATTCAAGTGTATTCTCATTAATTTTCAGAAATCAATACATTACCAAGCAACAAAATACCAAAGGAAAAGACCCAAAATCCAGGCTCTCCTTGATCAATATGATACCACCAACAACAACCAGGGACCAAAATGAAAGTTTTGGAACCTACACTAAGTCAAAAATTCTACTACTTATACTACCACTAGTCACCTTGGAAACCTCAAAGAGAATGCAACAAGCTACAGATGACTAGGGTTAGGGTTTCACCCACTAAACCCACTAGAAATGGTCACAAATTAATTGTAGGGGAAAAAAACCAGTCGACCATGCCTAAGAAAGATTTTCACTTATGATAGATCCTTGGGAAAGTACTGCAAATCATGAAAATTCAAATTTGTCAACCTATTTGGTCATCTGCAGCATGCCTCAAGCATAAAACCACACAATACAGACCCCTGCAGATGATCACAGCACACCCTGGACCACACTACAATAGCAAGTGCCACCAAACAAATCAAATCTAGCCATGAAAGCATTCAATTTTAGTCCTTCTAGTCACTGGAAACCCTTTGCAAATTCAAATTTGAAATCAAATGGTCACCTTAGGGCGCTTGCAGTGAATTGGTGGCCCACATTTAAATTTGAGCTATCTTTAAGTCATGGTCATCTGATTCCTCCCTTTCATAGTTTTTTAAGTCTTAACTCAACCTGATACATCAGGTTTACCACAAGTGAATGCGCGACAAAGCATTTCCTTATTCACAGAATGAAATCTTAACTCACCACTTAACCCCGTGAACCAGCGACTGTAAGAAAATAAAATTATCCCAACTATATTTGGCAAACTGGTGACAAAAGGTTTTCGCCAGTTTGTGAAACACTTTATAATACTGCCAGAAAGGTTAGCGATTATGTGAACACTTGTTCATTGAACTACTAAAACATTTAGAGAACTGCCACTTTACTTTTCAAATGAGTGAACCCATTGAAATCTATCAGAACTGCTAAACACTTTTGTCTGGATTGCTAAGACCTTTGATAACCCTGGGCCCACCTAAAAACTTGCTGCATGTCACCACATCATTCACTGCAATCACTCAATCATCACTGACAAAGGACCCACCACAAAGCTTTCCCCTTTAGTGAAGATCGACAGCTGTTGCTACATCACTGACTTATCCATCGTGCAACTCTGATCAATGGTATCATGACAATGGTTAGATCCTATGGTGTATTAACTTCCCTGAAACTAGCAGACCCACTGATAAGTCCAACTCAGCACACCTGGACCAATCATAGTTTTCCAACTAAGTATACGTAGTAGTGGACCCACCGAAAGAAAAGGTTACGTCACACAAAAGAATGAATAGTTGTCTCAAAATCTCATATATATGACACACCCCTTGCAAAGACATGCCCATCATCGATCCTCTATAGATGTCAGGACCCTCTGACATGCGAACAACCTAGGACCCACTGATAACTACCAAATCATAAATAGGTGGACCAATGAGAGACTGCCAATCGTGCACACCTATCAGAAGGTCCCACTTCTTTGAAATGCTGCATCATCAGGAAAGATCAACGATTGGCATAAGATCTCAAGCTTCTGAAAAATCCTATAAGAACTTATGCTAACCATCAGATGGAGATGTTTTCAGAAGACCAGGCCCAAAAAATATTAAGCCGAAACATAGGAAAAATTAAATGCTAAGACTTAGGCTTTAAGGAAAAATTTAGGCACAGAGGAATTAGGAAAATTGAAGGCCATCGGGCATATAAAACCTTTAGTCACAAGATCACATAACATGAAAAAAGTTCATGTGATCATGTGAAAAAGGGATAAAAAATTAGCACATGTGAATTAGGACCTTTAAGTGACCCAAAAATTTAACTTGAAATTAGAACAGGGCCAAGGTTTTACAAAGGGTAACAACTAGTTTTTTGAATATTCTACTTAGGGCTTTAGCTAGAGACATGAAAAATGATACAGAGACCAGGGGAAAGATAATGAAGCCATAAATTTTTTTTGCACATGCTAATAGTTAGATTGGGTTGGGTTAGGGGATTCTATTGACAAGAGAGATCCTAAAGACCAGAGGGTGTGAGGAGAACACACTAGAGATCGAAGGAAGGGATCAAGGAGCATAGACTAGGCTAGTCTATCCCAATTTCCCCATTAGATTGGTATCATAGTAACCTTAGACTTGGGAAGTGGATAGTTGGAGAGTGTGAATGGTTCAACCTCCAGAAGAATTAGTAGGGTCATCTTAGAAGAAAAATATGGTGACTAATTCTAATTTATAAAAGAAGGTAGAAGATCAGGAGGAAGCTAATAGACTCCTGCAAGAAACATTGATTTAGTTAGAACAACTCTTGGATGATGTCCAAGCCAAAGAAGAAAAAGTCATAATAGAATGGAGGAGAAGGATGCTAAGGAAAAAGAAAACACCATTGATGATGAAGTACCTATACCTGACCCTCCAACTCAAGATGAGCAGTTCTTGATGGTAATCAAAGCTATCACTTGGAAAGCACTTGAAGGTGTTCCATTACTCACTGGTAGAATGGAAATTGAACTCGTTATGCAATGGATTGAGGGAATGGAGAATCACTTTGAATGTGAAGAGATCTCTGAACTACAAAAGGTCAAAGTGGCCAAATCCAGGTTGAGGGGCCAAGCTCTAACTTGGTGGAACTATCTCCAAGAAGAAAGGGAGAAAGAAGGGAAGAACCCAATTGCTAATTGGAAAGCAATGGTGAAAAAGGTGAGAGAAGCCTACCTACCTATAGAATTTGAAATATAGAAGCATAGAAGGAGATTGAATCTTAGACAGAAAGAGATGGATGTGGCCACCTATACAGAAGAGTTTCAGAAGTTGAGCCTGAGATCCAAAGTGAAGTAGGAGGAGAGCATTAAGGTGGAAAGGTACTTGAGTGGGTTGAAGTGAAGTATAGTAGAGGAGATGACATTGTTCACTCCTAATATAGTTCTTGGGTGTCAACATATGGCACAAAAGATAGAAGAAAAGAAGAGAAGGAAACAAGAACCCAACTCTAAAAATAGAGGCAGTGCTAGGGACTCTAGAGGGGGTCAAAGACGAGGATCTAGTGGCAAAGGAGGTGACTCAAGAAGCCAAGGAGAGAGTAGACTCCTTGAAAAAAATTTAGATACCATTATAAGAGGTACTTTCAATAGAGGAAGAGGATCTCATGGAGGGTCAAGTAGAGGAAGGAGTGCAAGAAAAAGAAGCTCGTACTTTGCCACAATGAAATGTTACCGGTGTGGTCCACTTGGACACCTTTCTTATAGGTGTCTTGATAAACCTACAAGATCTAGTAATGAGACAAGGGTAGCCTATGCCCAAGAAGATGGAGCTAGCTCATGCACCAATGAGGTTAGAAAATTAGAATCAGAAGTGGGGGAAAACCTGATGTTTAGAAGAGTATTGATTAGACAACCTACTCAAGGAGAACCCAAGCAAAGAAGAGCTTTGTTTAGAGTTAGGTGCAAGATCTTAGGCAAGGTCTGCAAGGTGATAGTTGATTCAGGATCAACTAACAACATCATATTAGTTGAAGTAGCAAAGAAATTGAAACTTGTAATACCCCAAAATTGGCACCTATTAAATTCAATCAATTTTGGTGCATTTTCATCAATTTCACATCTCCAAAGTCCTAGTTTCCTAGCCAATTTTCTCTCTCCTACCTGACTTAATTTGACTTGATGTCAATTGCAAAAACCCTAAATTGCATTAATGGAATATTAAAATTAATTCCTAAAGTCTTCAACTTTTATTAGCTAAATTACCCCTATGATAAATTAATTTAATTCTAAAGTCCTAAGTGCTTGGAATTAAATTAAAACTCACCCCATTTGGCTAATATACATGAAAATGAATTAATAATTACTTGTTATTTGAATGGACACTCATTTTTGAATTAATAATTCATAATATTCGAAAGGTCACCCTGTGTGGCAATTTCCATTCTTTTAATTAAGTAATTTATGCATTTTTGTCTCAAATGAGAATCAAGAGTCAGGAGTTTCAAATTAAGAACCCCTTCATTCTCTTCCCGAGCTTGTCTATTTAATGAGCCTCATTTCTTCATTCAAGGGAGCAATTTTTGAGAGTAATTGAACTATAGTATTTTTGTGTCTCAATTTCATTAATTCAAAGCTTTATTGCATATTAGTGTAATGTTCTCATTTTAGTTTAATATTCCATCTCATATTAGAATTAATTTGTTTAATTGCTCATAGCTTAATCTAATCTTTATTTCATGTTCTTAGAGTAAATTTGCACTTCATATTTCTTTCCAAGCTATTTAGATTAATATCATATTTCTTTCAAAGCATCTTTAGACTAAATTGCATTCATTCTAGTTTAATTTCAGTTTGTTTGTCATTATAGCTTTTGAAAATCCTCCATTGTAGAACTGGTCTTATGGTTGTTGGCTCTCATTCTAAGAGTAGTTAAACACCCCGTCTACATAGGAGGCAACAGGTCACTTCACCATGGATTTCAAATTGACTAATTCATACTCTCTCTCATAATTTGATCATGTGAGTAATGACCATGTTGCATGTGTAGTTGGATTAGAGGTCCACATTCAACCACATACATTTTGGCACCCACCGTGGGGTAGAAAGATCAATTTCTAGCCTCATTCTCATTTTTTTCTGACAGGAATTTAATCTCTACCATGCGTCCATACTATCTATGTATGGATTCTCACATGAGAATTTGGAGCATGTCGCATGAAGTTTCACTCCCTATAGCACTCTCTCGCATGAGCTGATGCATCCTCACATAGCACCCTGTACTTTCTCATGCATTGTGGAGTACTTCCTCGCATGAGATTTCGATATAGTGTTTTAAAATTTTCAATTTTTGTGTTTCTTGTTTCAGATGTCTAACAGTTTCTTGTTTGCTGTTTGTTAGTAAACAGATTTAGTCTTAATTTTATCTATTGATAATTCTTCTCTATCACCCTTTTTAAGACCAATTTTTACTAACAATTGGGTAAGTGTTGGATGCTCTCCACTTCCCTCTAAATTATTTCTTAGGTACAACTCCCTAATTGAATTTGCAATTCAAGTTTTCCTTTTCTAACAACTATTCTAGTTTTAGCTTTTGACCTGAAAGCTTATAAGGCTGCTATAACATTCTTCAGATGTTCAGCATGTAAATGATTACTTTATGAGAAAGATTTGATCAAACAGAAATCATAGTTTCCCGTTTCAAAAATATATAATTTACTAGAACTAAAATGTAATGATTTAATGACTGATTAACAAAAACCCCCAAGAATGCTGGATAAGATTTTATATACCAGAAATGAACATATCAATCAAACATGGGACATATGTTCATCCAATTCAAACTACAAAGATTCGGAACAAGTATATATATATATAAAATCAGATTGTTGTTTCCATAACATAGATCAAAAAATGCAACAGAAAATAAATCCTTATACAGCTTACTTGGAAAATTTTAGAATACTATTTCAAAGAAAACTTCTTCAAAGCCAAAAATACTAAGTCTACCTTCAAAATTTTCTAACCCCTTTTACGAAAACTAAGCTATTTAAAGTTTGAGCAAAGCCGAGAGGTCTCCCGAAAAACCTGACCTCTCGGTTAAATAGTTAAAATAGCTTAAAGAGTTAAAAGGACACCTGGCCCAATGAATTTTGAAACATGAAACTAAAAAATATTAAATGTCAATCTTTGCATCTTTCTCGGAGGCGTGCTTCTCTTCTCCGGTGATATTCTCTCCTTCCGCTACAGTCTGCTTTGTCATCTCCAACTGCTTATGTGCCTAAAGTAGTTCCTTGGCGTGCGACATGTGTGGTACCCTCAAGTTCATGATCCTAAGCATTGTAGCTTCTTTGGTCCACTTTACTTTCCTGACTTTTTCGACGATTAAAGGAAACTGGTCCACACTGAGATAGAGCATTGATTCAACTCAGGCAACCTGAGTTAAGTCTAAGGGTTTAGGGTTTAGTTTGTCCTGAAGTTTCTTCATGGTGTTTTCAAACATAGCAAGGGCTATTTTCTATTCCTGTTCTCCAATAGCAGCTGTATATGTATGAGCAAAGTTTATCACCTTAAGCTCAGTGATCATAGCCTTTTGTAACTGCTTGTTCTCAGAAATACTACTTCTGACAATGCTCAAATGCCAACTTATATTTTTCCTGAGAACAAAGAAGGTAGAGTCATCTTATACTTTGACACCCTGATCTGTGCAGAACTTTACATAGCCATACTTTTCAATTTCAAGAAACTTGGACATGGTGGCCAACCATTTTTCTTCATCCCTCTCCCATACCTGCCTTTGAGATTGCAGTTCTCCTATCAAAACTTTTGTCTCATGCAGAACCTCGTGCACCTCTTTTAAGTACTTAGAACCACTCTTAAGGATTTCAAAAATCCACTTCTCCATAGAAACTACTAGAGCACGTCCCTTTTGAACCTGAGTGAGAAAATTCTTACCTTTGGCTGATTCTAGGTCAAAGACTTGGGGAGATTGAACTAAAGGAATGGCATCAAAACTATAGAAGGTGTTAATAAATTGTGACAGAGTCACTATAGTTTGTTTCAATTCCTTCTTTTCTTTTCCATCCTACCAAGAATAGTTTAGCATTTGTAGTGCAGTCTCTTTGAATAAGTTATTTTTGCTAGCCCTATCCATGTTTCACAACTCTACTTTGGTAATCTCAAAGTCTTCAGCTTTAACCTCCTGTTCATCTTCCTTACCTTCCTTTGGTTTGTAAGTGGCAACTTTAGCGGTCCATTCTCTAGTTTTCTCATCAGTAAACATGCGAGTCGTGCTCTTAACCTTTTTTTGTCTTCGGGGTCTTTTGAACATATTTACTTACAATATCTTTAACAGGAATTGAAGTAGGAACTAAATTGCGCTTTTTACTTATAGTAGTTAATGGTCAGGGAAGTGAAACTCTAGAACTCAAGGACTGTTCAGGTGTCTTCATTGGTGTGGATATCACTTCCAATGTAGCATCATCTAGGTCGAAGAGGTTCTTTCCTATTTGTTCATTTTCTGATATATGGAAATTGATTTCTTCCATTTTATCATCATCCAGGTTTACCATCAGAGGTTCTGTATGAGACATATCTTTCTTTTTCCTTGACTTGGTTCTAGATCTTGTTATCCTTTGTGGTAAAATAGTTGGGAGAGAATCAGTTAGAATCTTATTCTTTGAGTTCTTGACTCGAGATTTCTCGGAAGCCCCTGTAGTTCCAATATGTGTAGGTGAATTAGAAATAGAAATAGAAGGATCTAAAGGAGAAAATGCAACTTCTTCTTTTTCTACTTTAATTCCTTTTCTCTTCCTTCTTCTCTATAGCCACTCATTGGTTAAGCGAATCACATGTGAAGTTCTCTCCTTAATGTCATCTTCTTCATTTTTAGACTAGTCAACAATTACTTCATTTTTCTCAATAGATTTTTTGTAACTAGGATCAAACATATCTGACCCATCATCAGTGACTCCCTCTACATTTATCTATAACCTCATGGACTGAATTTGAGAAATACACAAATGACTATGTTCTCTTTCTTCTACCTTTGATTCATCTTTGCAATCCTCCCAGAAATCTTCTAGGTGAGGGACGGGAAACATATGTGCCCTAAGGCCTAGGACTCCACTAGCATAATTCTTATTATCAAACCCCACCTATTCTGCATAAAATTTGAAGCTGAAATGATGGATACCACACCCAATGCTAACAGCATCTGCCATGGTATTACATGATAGTCTTCCTAAAGACATAGAAAAACCTTTTATCCATTCATCTTTAGGTAAAAATATTTTCAAAACTGTTGATAACTACCGGAAAATTTTAGCCAATACAAAACATTCAAGTGTGTACCTAGGAAGCCTTAACGGTTGATCTTCAAAACCCCCAACCTTGATATTGTTAAATTTTGGGAATTGAATGTAGTAGCTCCCATACTTGGTTATCAAAGTCTAAGCTTTACGACTGATTCTTTTACCTGGTGTACTAACCAGTTCATAACATAGTTTACCTAGAAAGGTATCATGGAATTTTTTATAATCTTCAATAGCTTTATTTTTTTGCAAAAGGGGGTAAAATTCATACACACTCATATTTGCAACCAAGGGTTCATGAGGGAGACCGAGCCAGGATCTACTACATGTAAGATAGTAAATGAGATATGAGGACATAAAGAAGTCACTCCCTATTAAATTGGATGTGTTAAGTTATTCCCTTAGAGAGCTTGCGATTAACTCAGCCCAATCAAGAGTTTGGGTCCCATCCAAGATAATTTGGACATAAAAATACATCCAGTCGGCAAATAAAAGGCAACCTGAGAACCACTGACCCGATGTAACATGACTATGAGGTCACTGATGTATGGGCAAACATGGGTCCTATTAAACTTCTTTGGGAGGTAGGAACCACCGCTCTGAGGATTCAGTAACTAGTTTCTAGCCATAGAGGTGCGGTTTGCATCTCTATTTTCATTAAATTTTACAATAGATTGGGCTGGCAAGAAGGCAGAGAAATCCTTTTCTGGTATTTGTAGGGCTTGAACAACTAACTCCCTCTTAATGGGTATCAGAATGCAGCCATCTTTCTTCTTTATAGATTCAGTCCTTGCATCATAACATTCAATACATTTAAAAATGAGCTCAGGACAGGCAATAGTGGGGAGAAATGTGGCTGCAGAACATAAATCACTATGTAGAATTTCTAGAGTTGGTGTGTCATCTAAAGAATTCAAGAGCCAGGAAGGTAGGTTTTCAATGTCATACCCTTCTAAATCAGTGTCTGTAATTGTAGGACCATCACACACCAGACTGAAAGAATTCCCAAACAAATGAAAAAGTGACTTCATTTTCATTGAAAGTACCCCCCAACCCTTCACAGCTGATCATAAATCTTTATAAAAAGAACAAGGACCATAGCCAACTCACCTCTGAATTGTAGACACCCCTGAGTATAAAGCTTTTCCAAGACTACCTCCATGCACTAGCTCTTGAAGAAAACTCACACTTTTGTAATAAGATGAACATAGAATTAAGCTTAAGTATACTTTTAGGGTACCTGAATTTATTACAAATCCTTGCCATTAATGCCATGTATTTGATTTGACATTTAAATCAAGAGACCGTAATCATTATTTAAACAAGTCCCAAGGCCATCACTTCTAATTATGGTTGCACAAACCAAGGAGGTACTTCATTAAGTTCGTTACATGCTAGCATTTAATTCCCCTTGTTGTGGGTCCCAACACACCACTGGCTTTAGAAAGTCATGCTCTTGCTGACATCACTGAACTCCCTTGAACATACATGAACCAAGTTCTCTGGAGTTCTCAACTATTCTTTGTTGTTCAAGACTTTTTACTATCGACAAACTTTAGGCAAAATTCCATACCTGGAATCATTAAGTTGAAACTTCTTACGATTCAAATTGCCTTATGTTTTATCCCCATTCTGTTGTTCTCAAAGAAAACAACCAATCACCTACAAAAGTGCAAACTTAATCAAAATGTTAAAAAAAAATGTGAACATCTTTGAACCTAAGGGAACATAGTTCTACACTATTTGCCAGTGTTCAGGGGTGTTCAAGACCATTCTAAGTATGAAACGTTAAGTGACCGAGAAGACCAAAGCAATGAATGAACTAATTACAAAGATCAAAGGGAAGACTATGAGAGGCATATTTTGACACAAAGACAATTCTGAGGACACACATTTGCTTAAGAAAAACCAAGGATCAAGACAGAAACTAGGACTAACATTGGCTCTGAATAGGGACTCCTTTTTAACTCAAAAGGAAGAGAACTCAGCATCTTTGGTTTCACAAAAATGAAAGGGGTAACCAACACAAAAATAGGGAAGGAAACTAACCTAATATGTATAGACAGAAAAACTTGTGGACCTTAAAATTTTACTAGCTTCATGTCCTGTCCATTATAGGAATATGGCAGGATAGAACCATCTGGATAAGCCAACCTGAAAGCATTAGATCCCAATTCTTCTCTGATTATAAAGGGCCCTTTCCACAAGGATTCAAACTTGCCATGTGTTCCCTTTGGTTCTTTCCTTTTATCCTACAATAGCACCTCATCTCCTTTCATAAACTTTCTAGGCCATGCCTTCTTGTCGAAGATATTTTTAATCCTCAGTTGATGTTCTGTAATTCTATCCACTAGAGCTTCCCTTTTAGCTTCAAGCTTCTGCAAGAACATTATCCTTTTTTCAAGATTGCAGCTTGGAGTTTGATCACTGACAATTCCAAAGGGAGGGAAACCTGTGCTCCTATACCATACACTAGCTCAAACGGTGACGTACCAATTGCCCTTTTGGGTGTGATCCTATCTACCCAAAGGGCTTCAAATAGTTTCTTATGCCAATTTCTTCCATTAACATCCACTAGCTTTTTCATGATGGCAACCAAATTCTTGTTACTGGATTCAGCTTGCCCATTTCCTTGGGGGAAATAATTAGATGAATGAGCCAAGGAAATACTATGATCATAACAGAATAATATTAGTTCTTGAGATGAAAAATAAGTGGCATTATCCATTACAATCTTCTGTGGTACACCAAAATGGACCAAAATATTGTTCTTCAAAAATTCACATACCACTTGGGAATTGGCTTTTTTAGTTGGGATAGCCTCCACCCACTTAGTGAAGTAATCAGTGGCTGTCAAAATATAAATATCTCCAGCACTAGAAGAAGGATTAACAGGACCTATAAAATTGAGTCCCCATTGTTTAAAGGGCTCTTCAATCACAACTGGTTTTAGAGGTAATGCTGCTAATTGTGGTTTCCCAATAAATAATTGGCATTTCTCATAGCTTCTAACAAAAGCATAGGCATCTTTAAACATACCCGGCCAATAAAAACAATTACGTAAAATTTTAAAAGTAGTGACTGAGGAAGAAAAATGACCTCCACATGCTTCTTCATGAAAAGCTTTACGTAATTGTTTCTGTTGTTCCTCGTCCACACACCTAAGGAAGGTTCCATCTACACCTCTCTTGAACAATGAACCTTGCCAAATCACATATTTATCTTCTTACAATCTGAGATTATGTCTCTCTTTTGGTGTCAGGCTGGTAGTAAATTCCCCATAGATTAGGTAATAAGCTATGTTACTGAACCAAGGATCTATTAGGCTTACCAACAATGCATGTGACTGCTCACCTTCTGAATTTCTTTCATGATTGGGGTTTTCAGCTATGAATTTACACAATCCTCTTCCCCTGACCAATTTGGTCAGTTTTATTATCAAGTCATACCCCTAAATCTTGGTCACCCATGCTGGTCTCTTATTCATTGCAATCTCTTGTTGTGTGAGTAGACTCTTCACAGTAGTGTTCGGAACAAAAACCTTAGAATGTGAATGCAAGATATAAAACCTAAATTTTTTAACAGCTTTAACAACTGCAAAGGCTTGTTTTTCAATGAGCGAGTACTTCAGTTCATGCTTTTTTAGGGGGGTGCTCATGAACGCAATAGGTGCTTCAGTTCCTCCATCATTATTTTGAGTGAGCATGGCAGAAAGTGAATGATCCGAGGCATAACAATAAATGAAAAAATCTTTCTTGTAATCTGGATATACCAAAGAAGGAGCACTAGCTACAGCATCTTTAATTTCTTTAAAAGATTTTTGTCCAGCCTCCGTTCATTTAAAAGGTTTTTTTTCACTCATCATCCCTACAATATGTCGGGTAAGCTCAAAGAAGTCTGGAACAAAAGCCTGTAAGAAATTGATCTGCCTGAAAAATGACTTTACACCAGTTCTTGTAGATGGAAGACTCAGCTACTGAATGGCTTTTACCCTTTTAGGGTCTATTCTTATCCCTTCCTTAGAAACAATATGACCTAATAGTTTGCCTTCGGTAACACAAAAGATTGAATTCTTAGGGTTGAGTGAGATACCATGGTCACGACACCTTTGAATTAAAGTATTAATTTCAAATCTCTAAGGTGATGTTTACACCTACGGGAGTAGACTGTTAAATCATCTAGATATATAACAATAATCTTATTCTTCATATCAGCAAAGGATGAGTCCATTGCCCTTTGGAATGTTGCCCCAACATTAATTAGGCCAAAGGGCATCCTATTGTAAGCAAAAGTTCCCCAAGGTGTGGTGAAGGTTGTTTTATGCTTATCATTCCCTATCACACTGATCTAATTATATCCAGAGAATCCATCCAACATGGACATCATCTCTGACCCGGCCACTATTTGCAACACGTGTTCCATCTTTGGGAGGGCATAGTTGTCTTTCAGACTCGCTTGATTCAGGTTACGGAAGTCAACACAAATTATTATCTCACCATTTTTCTTTCTCACTAGAACAATGTTCGCAATCCAAGTTGAGTGATCTATTGGATATATTATCCTTGCTTTTAACATTTTATCTACTTCATGCATTATAGCTTCTGACACCTTAGGGTTATAACTATGCAATTTCTGTCTAAAAAGTTTACATTCTGGTTTAAGAGGAATATTGTGGCTGAAATGCCCACCTCTAAAATCCTTCAAATCATCATAATTCCATGCAAAAACATCAGAAAAGGATGTCAACAAATATTGAAGTCTCCCCTTTTCTTGAGAACAAAGAGATTTTCCTACGCTTATCCATTTGGACTGTGTTTCATCCCCAATGTCAATCTTATCATACTCCCTAAGCGCTTCAGGGTGAGGATTTTCTTTCTTGTGAATAAAACTATCATCTTTTTTAGAAAATAAGTTTCCAAGTGTTACTAGGCCTTTAGGAATTTTGTTACCTTTTAATTGCATGATTCCATCTGACATTTGATTTTCAGAGACCAATTCTCCATGCTTTTCACTTGTCCCTTCAAAATAGGTAGATGCAAAGACTTCTACACAAGTCATGAAATCATTAATACTAGCATCACTCTCAAAAACTTGAAAATGTTCTACATTATCAGGAACTACTGGTCTGTAAATCATTTCTATCTTATAAGTGCTAGTTTTGAATTTTGGGTGAGGAAGCAATAAAGATGCTGAAACGGATAAAGAATCCACTTTCGAATTCAAACTCCTTGGAATAGCTTCTATACAAAAAGCATCAAAAGCTTCAATTTCTTTCCAGACCAATTCTCTATAATGTTTTAACCTTTCATTTTTCACCGTGAACTACCCTCTAACTTGCTTAACAATTAACTCAGCATCACCTCTTGCAATGAGAGCTATGATTCCATGAGCTTTTGCTTCTTGAAGACCTAGAAGCAAAGCTTCATATTCAGCTATATTGTTGGTATTCTTGAAATCCAACTTATAAGAAAAAGATAAACACTCCCCGCTTGGAATTTTTAGAACAACCCCAGCTCCTGACCCTACGTTAGCACAACTTCCATCAAACTCCATCGACCATAACTATGTTGTCTCACTTAAGTCTCTTTCAACTGAGGAAACATGGTCTGTCATGATCATATAATTGCCAAACTCACACTCCTGATATAAGATTTGAGCCTTTGGATTATCTAAAGGGAATACAGTATATTTATTCTTTACTTCTGGCACCAACTTCACCTTCTTCTTCCCAACAGGGATGACTGCTTCTGACCAATCCATCTTTATTTCACCATCCATATCTTGACAAAAGGTCCTACTCAATAACATTATGTAACTTGCTGGAATGTCCACCACTAAGATTGTTAGCTTCAGTCTTTTATCTGGATAGGTGGCTAGAATAGCTTGAGCATCTTTTACTTGCCCTACTAGGGGTACTTGGTTGTTGTCCATTGAATAACATCTTCCAAAACTTTTTGTCAAGGTCAGACCAAGGGCTTTGGCAATAGAGGATGGCATGATATTATCAGATGCTCCGGAGTCAACAATACAATTACTCAACTTAAGACCATTAAGGAGCAAGGAGATATAGAAAAGTTCAGGCTTTCTAGGCTCAAGTATATCACACTCGGCTTCAGGAGTGGAAGTATTAGAGGAATTATTTTGATTACTACCTGTTGGGGAAACTACCATTGGAGGTTGAACCAAATCCTCAGCTTTATTTGTCATGCATTGATTAGCATGCGATGTATTAGGGGTATCACCTTTAACATATTGAACTAGCTTGTCAAGTTCCTTAGGATTTAACTTTAGATATTCCACAGGTGAAATTTGGATAGCAAAAGATTGACAAAATTCTACTATATCAAAAGAAGGAACTTTAGCACCCCTTGGCAATATTTTGAATTTTGGAGGTTTTACAATGGAGAAAGGAGGATTACTTACAGGTACATTACTCTTGCTAGTTGTAGCCGATGACGAAGGGCTGGAATTAGAAGACCTCTGATTACGGGTAAGCATAGCACAAGTTGAATCTTCAAGAGTGGCCAAAATATCTTCTCTTTCTGAGTCTGATTCGTATTCTAGGTAAAATGAGCCAGAGTCACCAGGTCACTCTTGAAATACTTCTTCAACCTTCATTTCTCCCAATACATCTAGAGTTACCTTCATTTGCATATGTCTCATCATATCAGGGTAGGTATCACCATCATGATCCATTGTTAAGTGAAAAGAACACATAACTCCATCTCTGGAAGATCCCTCAATAGAAAGTCTAGGCTGAGCTGAAGATAAATGAGGAGTTCTATTATGGTACTATCCTGGTGGCCTTCTATTAGAGTCTTGTGACGTAGGTGAGTAAGTCACCACTTGTTTAGGTAATTGTCTTTTCAAGGCTATAACATCATTCATCAACGTTTGAACCACTGGGTCCATTGAAGAAGTTGAAGCTTGAGAAGATTGAACTTGGAGATCTTTCTTCCACTTTCCAGCCATAATAAGATCATCTTCCAACTCAATAGCCTAAGCTTGGGCTACATCCAAGTCCGCTGGTCTACTTCTTCTTAAATGAAAACCAATATCAGGGGGCATGGAATTGATAAAGAAACATTGTTGATTTTCAGGAGTTGGCCTTTTATCTGTAGGAATTTTATGGACAACTTTATTATATCTTGCCACATAGTCTCTCATAGGCTCATGAATCTCCTTTTTCATATGTGTCAATTGAGCTAGTAAAGATTGTTCATCGTCAGCACTTTTAAAATGCCCTTCAAAGGCAAGTTTCATAGAGTCCCAGCCAGTTATAGACCCAGTGCGTAGATGTCCAAACCATTTGGTAGCCCTTTCTATGAGAGTTTGGATGAAAATCCTGACTGCTACATCTTTAGTTTGAACCGCTAGTATAGCAATAGGAACATTAAAAGTGTTAAAGTGTTCATCTACAGACACTGTACCATCTCCCGTAAACTTTGGAAGTACATCTTTGGAACCCTTAGGAAGGGCATTATGCTGAGCCAAAGCTAAAGGTCCAACTACGGCACCCCATGGCTTTGCCATGATAACTATCTAGAAAATAGTTTGGAGGGGTGGGGCTTGAGTTCCTAACAAGGTTAAAGCTTGCCAATTATAGATCTTAGTAGAAGACCTAAAAGTCTCTCTAGGAGGTGAAGAAGGTCTGCTCTGGGCCTTTTTCTTGGGAGGACAAACCTTTGTGATTTCAAGATTTCTCAATTCTTCAAAGACACTATCAAAGAATCCCACCTCTCTCTGAGATCTAGTATATGGTCTCGACTCTAGCTTCACAATTTTATGGCCTTGGTATGGCTCTTTCAACAACTGCAGCTTCATGGGCAACTGGAATACCTCTCAACCATTCGCCAATTTCTTCTTCCTCTTCTAAAACTAACTGAACTTGTTGATATTGTTCATTACTTGTTCTTACTTTCTAGGCCAAGTTGTTTAAATTGGCAATAATATCTTCTTGCATGTCCTAAAAATTTAGACTGGGTTGCAAGACTAGGGGAAGTTCAACACGACTAGGTATTCTATTAGTAGGTAATACCATAGTTACACATTTAAGCCAAACATAGACAATGGCTTACTAATTCACTTCCCTAGTAGAGTCACCAAAAAATCTGTTAGTAAACAGAATTAGTCTTAATTTTATCTATTGATAATTCTTCTCTATCGCCCTTTTTAAGACCAATTTTTTCTAACAATTGGGTAAGTGTTGGATGCTCTCCACTTCCCTCTGAATTCTTTCTTAGGTATAGCTCCCTAATTGAATTTTCAATTCAACTTTTCCTTTTCTAACAACTATTTTGGTTTTAGCTTTTGACCTGAAAGCTTATAAGGCTACTATAACATTCTTCAGATGTTCAGCATGTAAATGATTACTTTATGAGAAAGATTTGATCAAACAGAAAATCACAGTTTCCCATTTCCAAAACATATAATTTAATAGAACTAAAACGTAATGATTTAATGACTGATTAACAAAAACCCCCAAGAATGCTGGATAAGATTTTATATACCAGAAATGAACATATCAATCAAACATAGGACATGTGTTTATCCAATTCAAACTGCAAAGATTTGGAACAAGTATAAATATATAATCAGATTGCTATTTCCATAACATAGATCAAAACATGCAATAGAAAATAAATCCTTATACAGCTTACTCAGAAAATTTTAGAGTACTATTTCAAAGAAAACTTTTTCAAAGCCAAAAATACTAAGTCTAACTTCAAAATTTTCTAACCCCTTTTTATGAAAACTAAGCTATTTAAAGTTTGAGCAAAGCTGAGAGGTCTCCCAAAAAACCTGACCTCTTAGTTAAATAGTTAAAATAGCTTAAAGAGTTAAAAGGACACCTGGCCCCATGAGTTTTAAAACATGAAACTGAAAAAGATTGAATGTTAATCTCTGCATCTTTCTCAGAGGTGCGCTCCTCTTCTCCGGCGATATTCTCTCCTTCCGCTACAGTTTGCTTTGTCATCTCCGGCTGCTTATGTGCCTGCAGTAGTTCCTTGGCATGCGGCATGTGCGGTACCCTCAAGTTCATGATCCTAAACATTGTGGCTTATTTGGTCCACTTTACTTTCCTAACTTTTTCAATGATTAAAGGAAACTGGTCCACACCGAGATAAAGCATTGATTCAACTCGGGAAACCTGAGTTAAGTCTGAGGGTTTAGGGTTTAGTTTGTCCTTAAGTTTCTTCATGGTGTTTTCAAACACAGCAAGGGCTATTTTATGTTCCTATTCTCCCATAGCAGCTGTATATGTATGAGCAAAGTTTATCACCTTAAGCTCAGTGATCATAGCCTTTTGTAACTGCTTGATCTCATGCTCACTGTCCTTGTTCTTAGAAATACTACTTCTGACAGTGCTCAAATGCCAAATTATATTTTTCCTGAGAATAAAGAAGGTAGAGTCATCTTGTACTTTGACACAATGATCTATGTAGAACTTTACATAGCCATACTTTTCAATTTTAAGAAACTTGGACATGGCGGCCAACCATTTTTCTTCATCCCTCTCCCATTCTTGCCTTTGAGATTGTAGCTCTCCTGTCAAAACTTCTATCTCATGCAGAACCTCATGCACCTCTTTTAAGTACTTAGAACCGCTCTTAAGGATTTCACAAATCCGCTCCTCCACAAAAACTGCTAGAGCATGTCCCTTTTGAACCTGAGTGATAAAATTCTTGCTTTCAGCTGATTCTAGGTCAAAGACTTGGGGAGATTGAACTAAAGGAATGGCATCAAAACTATAGAAGGTATTAATAAATTGTGACAGAGTCACTATAGTTTGTTTCAATTCCTTCTTTTCTTTTCCATCCTGTCAAGAAGAGTTCAGTATTTATTGTGCAGTCTCTTTGAATAAGTTATTTTTGCCAGCCCTGTCCATGTTTCCCAACTCTACTTTGGTAATCTCAAAGTCTTCATCTTTAACCTCATGTTCATCTTCCTTACCTTCCTTTGGTTTGTAAGTGGCAACTTCAGCAGTCCATTTTCTAGTTTTCTCATCAGTAAACATGTGAACCATGCTCTTAACCTTTTTTGTCTTTGGGCTCTTTTGAACATATTTACTTACAATATCTTTAACAAGAATTGAAGTAGGAACTGAATTGTGCTTTTTACTTATAGTAGTTAATAGCTAGGGAAGTGAAATTCCAAAACTCAGGGACTATTTGGGTGTCTTCATTGGTGTGGATATCACTTCCAATGTAGCATCATCCAGGTCGAAGAGGTCCTTTCCTATTTGTTCATTTTCTGATATATGGAAATTGATATCTTCCATTTTATCATCATCCCGGTTTACCATCAGAGGTTCTGTCTGAGCCATATCTTTCTTTGTCCTTGACTTGGTTCTAGATCTTGTTATCCTTTGTGGTAAAATAGTTGAGAGAGAATCAGTTACAATCTTCTTCTTTGAGTTCCTGAATCAAGATTTCTCGGAAGCCCCTGCAGTTCCAATATGTGTAGGTGAATTAGAAATAGAAATAGAAGGATCTAAAGTAGAAAATGCAACTTCTTCTTTTTCTACTCTAATTCCTTTGCTCTTCCTTCTTCTTTGTAGCCACTCATTGGTTAAGCGAATCACATGTGAAGTTCTCTCCTTAATGTCATCTTCTTCATTTTTAGACCAGTCAACAATCACTTCATTTTTCTCAATAGATTTTTTGTAACTAGGATCAAACATATCTAACCCATCATTAGTGACTCCCTCTAAATTTATTTGTAACCTCATGGACTGAATCTAAGAAATACACAAATGACTATGTTCTCTTTCTTCTACCTCTAATTCATCTTTGCAATCCTCCCAGAAATCTTCTAGGTGAGGGATGGGAAACATATGTGCCCTAAGGCCCAGGACTCCACTAGCATAATTCTTATTGTCAAACCCCACCCGTTCTGCATAAAATTTGAAGCCAAAATGATTGATACCGCAACCAATGCTAATAGCATCTGCCATGGTATTACATGATAGTCTTCCTATAGAAATAGGAAAAACTTTTATCCATTCATCTTCAGGTAAAAATCTTTTCAAAACTATTGATAACTGGCGGCAAATTTCAGCCAATACAAAACATTCAAGTGTGTACCTAGGAAGCCTTAACGGTTGATCTTCAAAACCCCCAACCCTGATATAGGTAAATTTTGGGAATTGAATGTAGTAGCTCCCATACTTTGTTATCAAAGGCTGAGCTTCAGGACTGATTCTTTTACCTGGTGTACTAACCAGTTCATAACACTGTTTACCCAGAAAGGTATCATGGACTTTTTTATAATCTTCAATAGCTTTATTTTTCTACAAAAGGGGGTAAAATTTATACACACTCATATTTGCAACCAAGGGTTCATGAGGGAGACCAAGCCAGGATCTGCTACATGCAAGATAGTAAATGAGATACGAGGACATAAAGAAGTCACTCCCTATTAACTTGGATGTGGTAAGTTGTTCCCTTAGAGAGCTTGTGATTAACTCAGCCCAATCAAGAGTTTGGGTCCCATCCAAGATAATCTAGACATAAAAATTCATCCAATCGGCAAATAAAAAGGCAACCTAAGAACCACTGACCCGGTATAACATGAATATGAGGTCACTGATGTATGGATGAACATGGGTCCTATTAAACTTCTTTGGGGGGTGAGAACCACCCCTCTGAGGATTCAATAACCAATTTCTAGCCATAGAGGTGCGGTTTGCATCTCTATTTTCATTAAATTTTACAATAGATTGGGCTGGCGAGAAGGTGGAGAAATCCTTTTCTAGTATTTGTAGGGCTTGAGCAACTAACTCCCTCTTAATGGGTATTAGAATGGAGCTGTCTTTCTTCTTTATAGATTCAGTCCTCGCATCATAACATTCAATACATTTTAAAATGAGTTCAGGATAGGCAATAGCAGGGGGAAATGTGGCTGCAGAATATAAATCACTATGTAGAATTTCTAGAGCTGGTGTGTCATCTAAAGAATTCAAGAGCCAGGAAGGTAGGTTTTCAATGTCATACCCTTCTAAATCAGAGTTTGTAATTGTAGGACGATCACACACTAGACTGGAAGAATTCCTAAACAAATGAAAAACTAACTTCATTTTCATTGAAAGTACCCCCCAACCCTTCACAGCTGATCATAAATCTTTATAGAAAGAACAAGGACCATAGGCAACTCACCTTTGAATTGTAGACACCCCTGAGTATAAAGCTTTGCCAAGACTACCTCCGTGCACCAGCTCTTGAAGAAAACTCACGCTTTTGTAATAAGATGAACACAAAATTAAGCTTAATTATACTTTTAGGGTACCTAAATTTATTACAAATCCTTGCCATTAATGCCATGGATTTGATTTGACATTTAAATCAAGAGACCGTAATCATTATTTAAACAAGTCCCGAGGCCATCACTTCTAATTATGGTTGCACAAACCAAGGAGGTACTTCATTAAGTTCGTTATGTGCTAGCATTTAATTCCCCTTGTTGTGGGTCCCAACACACCATTGGCTTTAGAAACTCATGCTCTAGCTAACATCACTGAACTCCCTTGAACATACATGAACCAAGTTCTCTAGAGTTCTCAATTGTTCTTTGTTGTTCAAGACTTTTTACTGTCGGCAAACTTTAGGCAAAATTCCATACCTGGAATCATTAAGTTGAAACTTCTTACGATTCAAATTGCCTTATGTTTTATCCCCTTTTTGGTGTTCTCAAAGAAAACAACCGATCACCTGCAAAAGTGAAAACTTAATCAAAATGTTAAAAAAAAATGTGAACATCTTTGAACCTAAGGGAACACAGTTCTACACTGTTCACCGGTGTTCAGGGGTGTTCAAGACTATTCTAAGTATGAAATGTTAAGTGACCGAGAAGGCCAAAGCAATGAATGAACTAATTACAAAGATCAAAGGGAAGACTGTGAGAGGCATATTTTGACACAGAGACAATTCTGAGGACACACATTTGCTTAAGAAAAACCAAGGATCAAGATAGAAACTGGGACTAACACTGTTGTTTACTATTTCTCTGTTATTTTTCATAGCGTAACAATTTTTTGTAGGACGTTTGACCAAGAACATAAAACACGCTAATTTTTTGATTGCAAGATGATAGTCGAAGACTTGCTAAAATGTTGTGTTTGTTTCTTTCTTTCATTCACATAGTCTAAATAGGGCTCCATTAAAATTTCTTGAGGATTTTGATAGTGAGTAGGGAATTTGGCTTTTCATTGCATAGAGGTGATGACCATGAATGAATCTAAAATCCTAATGATCTTACTAATATAACAAATTCTTGGGGAAGTGGAGAAAGGTAGTGAATCTTTACGATTCTATTTGGTAGGGGATTATGCTCTTCTCTCTTTGAGAGAAATAGAAATAAAAAATCTTGTAGATGTGGTGGAGTGAAGCTAACTCAGTGATGAATCTTCTTGATGTGTTTGGATGAAGTGATGAGGTAGAGAAGTATGTGTTATGAATGAATACTAAAGTGTTTGGCACCCATTCTGTAGCAATTGTTGTTGCATTAATGACTATGATTGTCATTGATGTCAACATAGAGTTTTACCAAAGACTTGTAGAGAAGCAGACAATGTTTTGATTAGCGCACGTGGGATATTACAGTTGGAGCTATCTAAAATTGAGGATACACTCTTTAACATATTATATGTCTATGGTTAAGAGTGTAGACAGTAATTCTTTTATTCATAAAAGTTATGATCATTTTGGTGGAAATAGTATTCAAGTAGTATTCTTGAGTAGCAATTTTTGGCAATCGGATGATATCTCCTAATCAGGATGGAATCTGACATTGCACAATTAAAGGGAAGTTAGAGAAACATTGATAGTGATGTGGATGCCAATGCAAACTTCAAAGTCACACGAGTGAAGATTTATTGTATTTGGAAGCGGACAGTTTTATGTAATTTTGGTGTAGCATGTGAAATATTTTTTTTTGTAATTGTGTGCCAACTCATTTGTAATTATTTGAGTGTGGTATAAAGGAAGGAATGTTTTTCCTTTTTGATATAGAGTGATTTGTTGATTATGAAGTTGTGAAAGTGAATTTTGAAGGAAGACATGCGAAGTACATAGATCTGAAATTGAGATCCGGTGTAGCAGTGAGTGCAGTTTGGTACAGTCAGAGAAAAGGTATCACATTATTCTATTGAATAATGAAAAGATTATTTGGACAGTGAGTTTAGTGATCTTACCCTGAAGCTGTTTGGGCATTGGGTTCTTCTATCTTCTATAACTCTTAATAGGGTTAGAATCTTTTAAGAGGGATTCAAAATATCCTATAAGGGATTTATATGTACTGAATGTATTTCATAAGACTCCTAATAGAGTCCATCCTTTCACAAGGAATATTCATATTAGTGCATCTTTTTTGGGAATCATTCCGACCAGGGTTTACTCTTTACTCAAGAGGTTCCCTAGTCAACATATCTTGTGTTATTGTGTAATTGTGTATGAATATCTTTCTATGGTTGGTAATTATATTTCTTACATGGTTTAATGTTGTTGAAGATGATAAAAGTTATAATTATATGATAATTGATTCACCCCCCCCTCTTAGTTATCTTGGTGGAATTTACTTTCTAACAATTGGTATGAGAGTGGCAGGTCCTTGAAAGAGAAGTTTAATAGCTTAAGGAGATCCATGGTGAATTTTAGGAAAGAAAGCCCTAATTTTGATGGAGTAAATTTTGACAGTTGAAAAGAAAAGATGAAGACACATCTACTATATTTAGGACCAGGTTATTGGTTGACTACAAAGAATGATAAGACTATCATTGGAGAAGATGATCTTGAGACATGCTCTAATGATGAGAGAGATCTATTCATGTGTAACATACTTGCAAGAGAACCACTTTTGATAGCACTTTCAGAGAATGAATATAGTCAGGTAAAATGTTTGAAAAAGTCTCATGAAATTTGGAAAGCTTTACACTCTACTTTTGAAGGTGATGAACATGCAAAAAGAGTTAGATTACATAATTGGATATGTGCATTTGAAGATATAAGAATGTTGGAAGATGAATCTGTTAGAACCTATATTGGTAGAATGTTAGAAATTGTTGTAGGGATAAAGTCTTGTGGAGGAAAAAAGAGAGAGAATGAAGTGATATGGAAAATTCTAAGGACACTGACTCTTGTATTTAAGTAGACAACATAGATGATTGAACAAGTTATACCTTGTACTATGAACTTTACAAGAAAGACTCTTCTTGGAACATTGGAAGCAGCAAAGATGAACCTGAGGTTATCAGGAGACTTACCTAGAATGGAGACAACATTTAGTGCTCTTAGTGTTCACCCTACATTATCAAGAAGCATTAGTGTGAGTGGAGATTATGCTGGCAGTGACAGATCTAGAAATGAAGAAGACAATAAGATTGAAGAAGGTATTGCCTTGCTTGTGAAAAGAGAACTAGATGGTAAGAACATTTTTAAATGTTGGACTTGTCAAGAATATGGTCATTTTACATCTAAATGTTCTAAGAGAGTTAAGAAGTATAGAAATAATTTCAAGCCTAGAAGATCTAAGGAATGTTATTATGCTAATGATGAAGACCTTGAAGCTGGTATTGAAAGAACTTCAAGTGAAAGTGATAATGAGAATAATGATGAAATAGGATTTGTAGAAATTAAAGAAGAAAATTTTGAAACTAATGTTAAGGAAGAAAAAGCCTTAGTTTCCCAAGTTGAAAAGAAAGATGATTGGATCATAGATAGTGGTTGTTCACATCATATGACTAGTGATATGAAAAATTTCATAAAGTTTAACAATTATGATGGAGGAGTTGTTAGAGTTGGTAACAATGCACCTTGTTTGATTAAAGGTAAAGGATCTATTACTCTTGATGGAAAGACTAATACTGATGATGTTTACTTTGTTGATGGATTGAAAAATAATCTTTTGAGTATTGGACAGTTAGTTGATAAGGTATATCAAGTTTGGTTTACTGAGAAAACTTGTGTGATAAAGGATAAAGATGGAAATCTGATTGGAACTTGATCTAGAACTAGAGGTAATGTGTTTCAGTTGAATCCTACTAAGATGACATGTTTGATTACTAAGATTGATGATAGTTGGCTATGGCATAGAAGGTTTTGTCATATAAACTTTGATAATATTGTGAAAGTGAGTACTACACTTACAGTAAGGGATTTGCCTAAAATTATGAAGCCTACTAACATGATTTGCAAAGAATGTGTGATGGCTAAGCAGAAGAGTTCTTTTCCTAGTAAGAAGTTCACATCTGTAGAGAAGTTGGAGATTGTTCATATAGACTTGAGTGATCCTACTAGGACTAGAGGATTCTATGGACAAAGGTATTTTATGATTCTTGTTGATGATTTTACAAGAATGATGTGGATTGCATTTTTGAAAGAAAAATCTAAAGCATTTGATAAGTTTAAGATCATTAAGAACAAAGTTGAGAATTAATCTAGAATGAAGATTAAATGTTTGATATTTGATAGAGGTGGTGAATTTACTTCTAGAGAGTTTAACACTTTTTGTGAAGTGAGTGGTATTAAGAGATAGTTTTCAGCCCCTAGAACACTTGAACAAAAATGGTATTGCAAAAAGAAGAAACAGATCAATGACTAAAGCAGCAAAAGCCATGTTATTTGAGAATGATTTAGCCAAGACATTTTGGAGAGAAGCAGTGTATACAATAGTATATACAATGAATAGAGTACAAATCAGAGTAGACACAGACAAGACACCTTATGAATTATGGTTTGGACATGCACCCTCAGTTAAGTATTTTAAAATTTTTGGAAGCAAATGTTATATAAAGAGAGATGATGATATTGGAAAGTTTGATCCTAGAAGTGATGAAGGAATTTTTCTTGGATATTCTTTCAAGAACAAAGTATATAGATGTTAATGTTGTCACTAGGGATTGCACCAGAGTATGGCTAAGTATGATTCCTAGCAATCCCATGAAACATGGGAATACTCTCAGGATGTGGACTGCTTCACTAAGAATAAACCTCAGGATTAAGGGTTGGCTTCCCCGTTTGTATCACCTGAAACTAAACTGAACTTGAAGGGAAAGGGAGAGAGATTGCATGCAATTGAAATAATTGAAATTAACTTAGGTGATTCACCAAACTGGATAGATCCACAAATTGAAAATAGACTCACAATATAATCCAGTACATAGCCTAAACATCACAACTCTTCCCTAATCTGATTTTTCCCTTGGAAATAACCAAGTGCTGGTTGTAAATGAGAAGGGAAAAAAGAATTCCACAAACCCAAATACATTCAAATGCACATAGATTGAGACTTTAAGAAAAAAAAGTTCTTGTAAACATCAAAATGAACAAAATATCAAGTAAAGGATCAAATTTCAATCACAATACATGACATCAAATCCACTAAAACAACTCACGAAGCTATAGGAAAAGAAGGATAACTGTTTATTAGCTAAAATAAAAGGAGCCAAAACATCAATTTGCTTCTCCTGGAGCTACAACATTCACCTCCTAGAAATGAGGGAAGGAAGAACTAGCCTTCAATCACCAAAGGTGAGAGGCATATATAGGAAATCTGTAGAATCTACATTGTAGATCACTCCTTGCCAAGAATAGAAAAATCCAGTCACTAGGACCATGATCACACCACTCTGAAATTTGAATGCCCAGTTCTCGAGAATCTAGGGGGATGAAAAAAGTGGGGACCCCTAAAAATGGATAGTCAAAGGGAGACCCAAAACCCACTAAGTCATGTTGTAACTGATATTCTGATAGTGGTTTATAAGAACACCACATGTCAAATATCTTACAAAAATAGGAGCAATGACTTATAACATTAAAACATAACCCCCACTCTCTAAAATGTGGATTTAAATATGTATTTTAGGAAAATCTCAACTCACTAAAGAGGAGAGCATCTAAAATATTTACATCTCAAATTAATCCACCTATCATAATATTCTAAACAAAATAATATCCCCACACCCCATCATACATTAAAACATGAGTGATGTAACACTTAAAACCTAAGTCAAAATGACTTCAAATGGGGACCTAGGGCATCAAATGTGATTAATATAATTACCTTCAAAAAGATAATTATATTAATAACTTATACAATATATACATGCCCAAGAATTACATATTAAAAAGGGCTAAAAAGAAAGCTCGACCCTAATAGGGGAGACAAAAGGAAAGATGCAATTTTAAAACCCTCATTTTGAAATGGAAACTCTACAAATATGGCAATAGCAACCCGACACTTGGCATCTGCTGAACTTCACTGTAACCCAGATAGTAACTTTCTATTTTGGAATTAGAAACATCAACATCATCTTCTTGATTTGGCAACAATAAGAAGTAGGCATTTCGATGGGTTTCATTTTCAATACATTGCATATTCTGAAATACATTTGGTGATGGGACTAGTTCATATTCATGATTGCATTTGAATATTATATCTTTGAATAGCATTATTGTACCCTTGGATCACTATGATTTATTTGATTTCTTGTTGCATTAATAGGCCCGATGATCATATGATAGGGCATGGATTTTTAATGCTTTGTGTAATATCTCTATTTGTGTTTCAATTCAGACCTGTGAACTTGAGGCTCATTCCTCGAGCTAGGGCACAATTTAACAAAGGTCATAATATTGTGGTTATTCTTTTTTGCAGCCCGAGATGCATATGCATTGATATCTTCAATATCTTTGAATGCTATAATATGTTGCCTCATAATTTAACCAGCCCATGCAATGTTTATCTTTATCCATTGTTTTGATTGTATTGATGCAAACATGGCTCTATTTTTGTTAACAACCAAGCCCGAGAACAATATAAACTTTGTTCATCGAGGGCATTTGAATGTTGGCACTGTTATTTGATTAGCCTCCATTGATGTTGGCACTAGTTTATGAACTTGAAAACCATAAAATTGGGACATGGCCACTGTGTTGTTCTTTCCTCACTATTGATATATACACCAGCATTATCACTAATAGGAATGTGGACCACTGCTTATTGATTATCATTACACAAATGCCTTAACATTCATATCTCTATTTTGAAAACCTCATCTTATTACTTGTAACATGTAAATTCCATAGTGTATATACCAATTCCATGCCCTGAGAAACATCATGTTGGTATTTCCCATCTAATTATGTAGCTTTGATATAATGAAACTATTGCTATCAATCCATGATCTATGCATTCTCTAAGCATTTGCCATTTGATTTGTGCCACTAGTGTATGTTTACATAACAGACCCATAGCAATCATTTTCACATGTTTAACACTTGGATTCCTACGACATGGAAGTCCTCTTTTACTAGTTCATAATTGCAAATTATCATGATTTCATGTCATAGCATCATCATAGAATGCAGATTTGAAACATATGTAAGCCCTAAATGTAATGCATTGAGTTTAATCTCTTAAACATCATTTGTTGTACCTTTTCTGAACTTGGATTGTGTTCCCCTAGCATGCATATGCCATGTGAACACCTATGCAATAGAGTGCCCTATCTAGTTCATAGATTTGTGTACTCTACCATTAGCTCTGTTCAAAACCAAATGCCAAGAAACCCTCTGTAATTTTTTTATTGATTGATGCTGGATCATCTGAATGTTCCCCCATTTGAACACACTGTGTGTGCTCTTGGTCCTTGAAGGGGTAAAAGATAGAGTACATAAGGTTCCTCTATCATTACCCACAAAAAGGACCCAGATCATTCACATAACTCTTTATGGGATCAACTTCCCTATATCTGCATGTGAAACAAACATATTGGTATAAACAATGGTATCATTTATTTCTAGAGCCTCTTTGATGCACATGCCCTGAGCACAACTCATGCCAAAGGTGTATGACTGAGTACATGTATGCATTCTCATAGATATTGTGGCACAATCATTGCTTAGATCCATTGGATCTAACTCCTTTATTTTATCTCTCTGCAGGTTTAGGATCATAGGAGCACACCGAGCACATAGAAGATCAACTCATTACTAGGCAATGTCTAGTACCCCTACATCTAGCTCCATTAATTTATGTATACTTGCACTCATTTATGAAATTCTTGCATTTTCTATGCTCGTGGCATGTGTGAGCTCATATGAATGTTTTCTTTTCAGTTCTCTTCTTCTTTATGTGTAGCATATTCAGGATATTCGTACATGTAATCTTAGATGCAATAATTTCTCTTTTCCTTTCATGTACTTTGCAATGGAAATGAACACAAATCTTAACCAAGACCACATAATAATGCAAACTAGGGTACATAACTCATATAGTAATTAGGTTTTCCAAAATGTGTAAAAATATGACAAAATTCTGGTGACCTCTATGGAGTGCTTTCCTGCTAAGCATTCTAACTAGCTAACTGATAGATCCATTAGGAAATAGAGTCCTTTAGCCACAGAACTAAACTTGGCTCCCAACCAAAACAACCCCCTTTCCTTCAACCAAACTAAAGCTAACTGCCTGAGAAGATTGCTTAGGCTTATTGGTAACCAAACCCAACTAAAAATTGAAACTTGAAAGAAAACCTTGTGCTAAGGCACTTAGGGGAAATAGGAAACAAAGCTTCTACCCTACCCTACTCTTACCAGTATCAGCAAATTGGTTAAACAAATCCATTAACTGGATTGTTGAAATAACTTCCCATTCTCCTCAAAATATTATACTTTTCACTTTTAATGTTAGCAAAGAGAATAGGGAACATAAAAGTGTACTACACCACCTGGTATATCAACTCTTGAAACTTTTAGTCTAGACAGCTCACCTCAACTAGATTATAAGCACTGTCTTTCCAAGGAGGTTGATAAGGCTGAATAAGCTCCTGGTCACCAGTGAGTGGACTCTTGATATCACTTCCCATCAAATCATTAAGTATAGATGCCTTTCCTGCACCCATCTAAGCTAGGTATCTAATAGGACACCCCCTAGAGAGCATAAAACTAGGCCTCTCTTGTAGGTCAGTGTGCAACTTACAAACATCTTCAGCATGCTGACCAAAACCTTGCCTCTCCATGATAGTCTTTCTCAACATTTCTTCTTCTACAATCTGAGGATCATCCTCTTCATCAGTTAGAACATCAAAAGCTCATTCAAGCTATCAAACTACATCAGGTCCTTAATAATTGCCCCCATCTCATAATCCAGGAAACTAGACTCCTGAGATTCATCCACCACTTTATTGCAGATGAGTTTAGATTCTACAACCGAGACATCATTAAACTCCTGAACCACAATCTTCTCTTTAAGAACATGCAAGCAATTATCCTTCTCAGGAAAATAAGGAACATCAACAAGAGTGGAGCAGAAAGCATCAATTAACAAATCAAAATCATCTTGTTGTTCAAAGCTCGCAACAACCGATTCATCTTTCTTTTCATAATCAGTGGACTCAACCAGTGGGTCATGTACTATTTCATCTTGCTTAATATAAGAAGGCATTTCTTCAAAGAAATCACCTAGACTCTCACCTTCTTTTTCTTCCTGATCCTTATCTGACTGCTCTAATTCATCAACATGCAACAAATCTACTTGTTCCTCATGATCATCATGAAAAAGTACACCTAAGAGACAAGAATCATTCTCTTCCAAGTTTCTTGAAATTTCATGAGGTGTAGGGGGCTCTTTAGGAATAGGCTCATAGGGTTTAATCTGCTACAAGATAGGCTCACTATCATATAGGAAGTCAAACATCACAGGTGACTCTTCTACAAGAATAGGATGGAGTGGCTAGAATTCTGAGATAGGGTCATGAATAGGCTCTACAGAAGTATGGAGATTAGGCTCCTTTTGACTAAGATTTTGGACTGAAGGAGAAATCCTAAAGCTTGGACTTTGAATAGGAGTGCTAGTGGACTTACCGGGTAAGAAACTTGGAATTTGAACCTTGTGAGTTTCCTGTCTAGTCTACAAAGCTTCCAGGTTATCCTCAGCAGCATGAGGCATCTCCTTCTGGATCTATGAGATTTCTTGTATAGGGGTAGCAAAAATTTCTTGATTTCCTTGCTTCGATACTTGAGCCAATAGATCCTTAATCAACCTATCTTTTTTTGTAATCTACTTGCTAAGTGTCTGATACTCATGATCATGAAATTCATCATTATATCCCAACTCTTTTCAAAGATCCTCCTCCTTGTATCTTTTGTTGGCTACAATAGGAGTATAAGTTGAGTTGTCATTAGGTGAAGAAATCACCCCACAAAAATCCTCCTTCTAAAAGTTCACCAATACTGCCTTAGGAGGCTAAACCTCACTTGTGGTGGCAACCAGACATTGCTGGCTTGGTCCTTGAACCATCTCCTATGGCATGGTTACATTATTTTGTACCATGAGGGCCTAAGCATAACCCACTAGACAAACTCCTTGAACATGTTGCTGATTGCATGGGCATCCCCATTGATAATCTTGTACCATGTTGTTTTGAGCCACAGGGACCAACTCCCTAGAGATACTAGGAGTGCTAGGATTGTAAGGTTGGCTGGCTTTTTGGTTGTAACTTCTCATTTGATTTTTCTAGCCTTGCCGGTATTGGGGCCTGTTCTGCTAATAATGATTCTAATAAGGTGGCTGGTAAGGCTGCTAATAAACTTGTGAATCCAGCTTCTTACTCACAGTAACCAAATTATTAGAGACTGTATGCAATGCTTTCTTGATATCATCTAGATCCTGGGCTTGGCTTGCAACTGGGCTAATAGCTTTTTGAGTAGGAATTGGAATAGGTGGGATAGATGCTAGAGCTGGAACTAATTTTGGGACAGGGTGTAACTCTAAAAAAATAGGCATTGGTGGTCTTGGGGCTATCTTCCCAACTTGGATTAAACTATTCTCAGCCCTTATGGCAAGATCATATGCTGCTGGAAGGTTATTCCAACCCAGTGACTGGATCATAATAGTAATATCACTATTGAGGGTTCTCAAATAATATAGGAAAGCATGTTGGCTAGATTGCCTAATGGTAGCTAGTATTCTTTGCCATGTTCTTTGAAATCTGAAATTAAAATCCATCATGTATTCTTGAGGTGCTCTTTTGATAGTAGTTAGGTGCTCAACTAATGAAAGATGGTCTGATTTATCTTCAAAATAATTGGTCAAGGCTTCACCCAACCCATCCCAATCAGTAATAAAGCCAACTAGTAAACTTTTGAACCATTGCAAAGCCTTGCCCTTAAATGAGGCTACCAACAATCTTACAACAACATTATCTTGAGTGATATTATGAAGACCACAAAGAGATGCCACATCTCTTATGTGTTCAATGGCTAACGTTTGATCTTCTCCCATAAAGATGGGCAAACTTTTAAGGGCTGAGATAGGTATATCATTATGCTACTACAAATTTAGAGGGCTACCTTGATTAAAGGCTACAAAATGGTGTGGTCTAGGCTCAGCCATTGGAGGGTTTAAGGGAGCTTGAAATACTGGTACTTGAAATGCTGGAACATGGGAAGATTTCTCATGATATGGGGGGTGATAGGGAGAATATGAATTAGGAAATGACATGCTTGCTCATCAAATGAGCTAGTAAAAAGATATTTTTTGAAACTTATCAGCACTTAAACTACTAACCAATAGATTTCTCTTAGAGTCACCATGGTGCTAGAAACAAACCACCTCTTGAAGGCTGATTACACTAAGGATCACAACAAAATCCTAGTGAATGATGGGAAACAAACAAGTCCCACTAGGTGTGCCAAAAACTATTGTCACTAGGGATTGCACCCGAGTATGGCTAAGTATGAATCCTAGAAATCCCATGAAACATGAGAATACTCTTAGGATGTGGGACTACTTCACTAAGAATAAACCTCTAAATTAAGGGCTGGCTTCCTCGTTTGTATCACCTAAAACTGAATTGAACTTGAAGGGAAAGGGAGAGAGATTGCATGAAAATGAAATAACTAAAATTAACTTAGGTGATTCACCAAACTGGATAGATCCACCAATTGAAAATAGACTCATAATATAATCCAGCACATAGCCTGAACATCACAATTCTTCCCTAATCTGATTTTTCCCTTGGAAATAACCAAGTGCTAGTTGTAAATGAGAAGGAAGAAAAGAATTCCACAAACCCAAATACATTCAAATGCACACAGATTGAGACTTTAAGAAAAACCAGTGCTTGTAAACATCAAAATGAACAAAATATCAAGTAAAGGATCAAATTTCAATAACAATACATGACATCAAATCCACTAAAACAACTCACGAAGCTATAGGAAAAGAAGGATAACTATTTATTAGCTGAAATAAAAGGAGCCAAAACATCAATTTGCTTCTCCTGGAGCTACAACATTCACCTCCTAGAAATGAGGGAAGGAGAAACTAGCCTTCAATCACCAAAGGTGAGAGGCATATATAGGAAATCTATAGAATCTACATTGAAGACCACTCCTTGCCAAGAATAGAAAAACATAGCCACTAGGACCATGATCACACCACTCTTAAATTTAGATGCCCAATTCCTGAGAATCTAGGGGGATGGAAAAAGTGGGGACCCCTAAAAATGGACAGTTAAAGGGAGACCCAAAACCCACTAAGTCATGTTGTAACTGATATTCTGACAATAGTTTATAAGAACACCACATGTTAAATATCTTACAATGATAGGAGAAATGACTTATAACATTAAAACATAACCCCCACTCACTAAAAATGTGGATTTAAATATGTATTTTAGGAAAATCTCAACTCACTAAAGAGGAGAGCATCTAAAATATTTACATCTCAAATTAAGCCACCTATCATAATATTCTAAACAAAATAATATCCCCCCACCCCATCATACATTAAAATATGAGTGATGTAACACTTAAAACCTAAGTCAAAATGACTTCAAATGGGGACCTAGGGCATCAAATGTGATTAATATAATTACCTTCAAAAAGATAATTATATTAATAACTTATACAATATATCCATGCCCGAGAATTACATATTAAAAAGGGCTAAAATGAAAGCTCAACCCTAAAAGGGGAGACAAAAGGAAAGATGAAATTTTAAAACCCTCATTTTGAAATGGTAACTCTGCAAATATGGAAATAGAAACCTAGCACTTGGCATCTGCTGAACTTCACTGCAACCCAGATAGCAACTTTCTATTTTGGAATTAGAAACATCAACATCATCTTCTTGATTCGACAACAATAAGAGGTAGGCATTTCAATTGGGTTTCATTTTCAATACATTGCATATTCCCAAATACATCTGGTGATTGGACTGGTTCATATTCATGATTGCATTTGAATACTATATCTTTGAATGGTATTGTTGTACCCTCAGATCACTGTGATTTATTTGATTTCTTGTTGCATTAATAGGCCCAATGATTGTATGATAGGGCATGGATTTTTATTGCTTTGTGTAATATCTCTGTTTGTGTTTCAATTCAGACCTATGAACTTGAGGCTCATTCCTTGAGCTAGGGCATGGTTTAACAAAGGTCATAATATTGTGGTTATTCTCTATTGCAGCCCGAGATGCATATGCATTGATATCTTCAATATCTTTGAATGTTGTAATATGTTGCCTCATAATTTATCTAGCCCATGCAATGTTTATCTTTATCCAGTATTTTGATTGTATTGATGCAAACATGGCTCTATTTTTGTTAACAACCAAGCCCAAGAATAGTATGAACTTTGTTCATCGACGACATTTGAATGTTGGCACTCTTATTTGATTAGCCTCCATTGATGTTGGCACCAGTTTATCAACCTGAGAACCATAAAATTGGGACATGGCCACTGTGTTGTTCTTTGCTTACTATTGATATATACACCAGCATCATCACTGATAGGAATGTGGACCATTGCTTATTGATTATCATTACACAAATGCCTTAACATTCATATCTCTATTTTGAAAATCTCATCTTATTACTTGTAACATGTAAATCCCACAGTGTATATACCAATGCCATGCCCTGAGAAACATCATGCTGGTATTGCCCATCTGATTATGCAACTTTGATATAAGGGTATGTGCAAGCTCATGAGTGGCCAAAAAGTGGTGATGTCAGTTCAAAACTTTGACAATGTAGTTGACGACCTTTTCTTCACCCGAATTTGATAAAACAAAAAGGGTATCTTAAAGAGATTATTAGCTTTCTATCAATATAATTGCTATCAAATTTTGAATTCAGTAATTAATTATTAGTTATTTTCTAATTGAGCTACCTCTAAAGTGGTGATTTTTATACTGATTGAAAAATGGCTATAACTTTCAGATGGTATAACATTTTTGAAATTTGAAAAATGCGTCACATTCTATGCTTCACCTACTATAAGGAAAAATAAATAAAATTGAATTTTTTAAGGTTTTGAATGAGTTAAGGTGGTCAGACACGGGAGTTTTTTTATTCTAAAAATGTTGTAGCAAAAAATTCATAATTAATTATTTTTTTGGAATAAAATTACAAAAAAATATGTGTCACATCCGAGCATGAGTCTAATACTTATATATAAAATCTTATAATAAAATATTATCATTTGATTATGATTAAGGTGGTCAGACATACACCTACTTCTTATTTTTTTCCTAAATTTTTTGTACTACTGCGTTGAAATCTATACTTTTCACCAATCACACTAACTTTTTCTCAAAAAAGGCCTAGTATTTTAGAAACTACATTTAATTTTCTATAGATTCTATTCTTACAATGTTTTGATATTAGGTTCATAGCTAGTTGAAATTTTCACGTCAAGTTGACTAACCCTGATTTGCTGATTTTTCATTGCCACTTAAGGACATAGTTTGGCCCCTCATGATCTTCCACATACCCATAATGAAACTATTGCTATCAATACCTAATCTATGCCTTCTCTAAGCATTTTCCATTTGATTTGTGCCACTACTGTATGTTTACACAATAGACCCATAGAAATGATTTTCACATGTTTATCACTTGGATTCCTAGGACATGGAAGTCCTCTTTTACTGGTTCATAATTGCAGATTATCATGATTTCATGTCATACCATCATCACAGAATGCAAATTTGAAACCCATGTATGCCCTAAATGTAATGCATTGAGTTTAATCTCTTAAACATTATTTGTTGTACCTTTTTTGAACTTGGATTGTGTGCCCCCAGCATGTATATGCCATGTGAACACCTATGCAATAGAGTGCCCTATCTAGTTCATAGATTTGTGTACTCTACCATTAGCTCTATTCAGAACCAAATGCCAAGAAACCCTCTATAATTATTTTATTGATTGATGTTGGATCATCTGAATGTTCCCCCGTTTGAACACACTGTGTGTGCTCTTGGCCCTTGAAGGGGTAATAGATAGAGTACATAAGGTTCCTCTATCATTACCCACAAAAAGGACCCAGATCATTCACATAAATTTTTATTGGATCAGCTTCCCTGTATCTGCACATGAAACAAACATATTAGTAAAAAAAATGGTATCATATATTTCTAGAGCCTCTTTGATGCACATGCCCTGAGCATAGCCTATGCCAGAGGTTTATGACTGAGTACATGTATGCATGATCATAGATGTTGTGGTACCACCATTGCTTAGATCCATTGGATCTAACTCCTTTATTTTCTCTCTTTGTAGGTTCAGGATCACAAGAGCACACCGGGCACACAGAAGATCAACTCATTACCAGGCAATGTCTGGTACCCCTGCATCTAGCTCCATTAATTTATGTATACTTGCACTCATTTATGAAATTCTTGCATTTCTATGCTCATGACATGTGTGATTTCATATGAATGTTTTCTTTTTAGTTCTCTTCTTCTTTCTGTATAGCATATTCAGGATATTGGTACATGTAATCTTAGATGCAGTAATTTCTCTTTTCCTTTCATGTACTTTGGAATGGAAATGAACAAAAATCTTAACCAAGACAACATAATAATGCAAACTAGGGTACATAGCTCATATAGTAATTAGGTTTTCCAAAATGTGTAAAAATATGACAGTAGTTACAATAAGAGAACTAAAACTATTGTTGAGAGTGCAAATGTTAAAGTTGATGAAAATTTCAAAATTCAGGAAAGAATGCTTGATTATGAATCTAATGAAGAAGCTCATCCTAAGCCTAACACTAAAACTACTAAATAATTCTATGAAATTGACAGTGAATTGTTGAATGAAAGTCATGTTGAAGAATCCAAAGAGGAATCTAGAGAAGAATCTACAGTTGAAGCAAGATCTAAGACTATGACACCAAATAGGTATTTATCAAGACATCATCCTATTGAACAAGTTACTGGAAGTTTGGACAAAGGAGTTATGACTTGGAATAAGGTACATTTATGTTTGATTTCTCAAATTGAACCTAAATCTACTAGTGAAGCTTGTGAAGATGAACATTGGATTAATGATATGAAAGAAGAACTAGATTAGATAGAAAACAATAAGACATGGGAATTGGTCCCTAGACCTAAAGATAAGAATGTGATTAGAACTAAATGGGTATTCAAAAACAAGATGAATGAACAAGGAGAAGTTGTAAGAAATAAAGCAAGACTAGTATGTAAGGGTTACTCATAGCAAGAAGGAATTGACTATGAAGAAACTTTTGCACCAGTAGCAAGAATTGAAGCAGTCAAAATGTTTTTGGCATATGCAACTTTTAAGAAATTCAAAGTGTATCGGATCGATGTGAAGTTAGCATTTATGAATGGAGAATTGGAAGAAGAAGTCTACATTGAGCAGCCTGAAGGTTTTCTTTTGACTCAAGAAGGAGACATGGTATGTAAACTAAAAAATGCATTATATGGATTAAAGCAAGCACCGAGAACTTGCTATGCAAGACTGGATAAGTATTTTTTAAAGTTGGGATTTTCTAAAGGAACAACTAATACCAATCTATACACAAAAGAAATTGAAAATGGTTTGTTGATTATAGTTATTCTTTTTTATGACATTATTTTTGGACGAGAAGATGAGGCTAGTGACAAATTTGTTGATGAAATGAAGAATGAATTTGAAATGAGTATAATTGGTGAGATGAAATACTTTTTGGGATTACAAATAACACAAAACAATGATGGTATCTTTGTAAGTCAGACAAAGCACTTGAATGATTTGTTGAAAATATTTGGAATGGAGGATTGTAAACTAGTTGGAACACCTATGGTAACCGGACATAAGTTATCTAGCATGGATGAAACACCAGCAGTTGAGCAGAAGAAATATAGATCCATGATTGGAGGATTGCAGTATTTGACACACACAAGGTCAGATATAGCACATTCAGTTGGAATTGTAGCAAGATTTCAAGTTGAACCTAGAGAATCACATTATGCAGTAGTAAAGAGGATACTAATATTTTTAAGAGGCATAATGGACTATAGATTGTGGTATGAAAAATCTAATGATTTTACCCTATGTGCATATACAGATGTTGATTGGGGAGGCAGTGTTGATGATAAGAAAAGCACCAGTGGAGGAGAATTTTTCCTTGGAGGAAGATTAGTTTCTTGGCTAAGAAAGAAGAAGAATTGTATTTCACAGAGCACAGTAGAAGTAGAGTATGTAGTAGCAGAAAACAATTGTAACCAGATAATTTGGATGAAGTAGATGCTAAAGGATATTGCAATTAAATTTGTTGAACCTATTGTTATACATTGTGACAACACCAGTATAGTTAGTATGTCTAAGAATCTTGTACTAAATTCTAAGACAAAACATATAGAGATCAAGTATCATGTTGTAAGAGAGAAAGTTTTTTAGAAAGAAGTCAGACTGGAGTACATAAGCACAAAGGAACAAATAGCAGACATATTTACAAGGCCTTTTCCTAAGGATACATTTGAATATCTAAGAGGTATACTTGGGGTTATGCCCTAGCCTAATTTTGAGTAATGATGTAGTTGGTTGCATCCATCCAGTAATATATGATCCCTATCTTTCTTCTGGACTGGATGTTGGTACTTCCTCAATGAGGGAGTATGTGTATCTGAGCTGAGTCACGAGGACTCTAGTAAATGTATTTTCTAAATAGTGTCTTTTGACATTGAATTGTTGTTGACATAGTGATGAAATTTATGTCATTGATGTCAATGGGAGAGAAGTATGCATGAAAATTAATATGAGAAAAACAATATGAGAGAACTGAATAGGATAACGAAGCAAGATTTGATTGATGAAGAAGATTCGAAGAAGCAGTGTTGCAGTATTGGATTTTTGGAACATTGCATTTTTTTCATCTATGTTGCCATCAATGCCAATGGGGGAGATTGTTAGGAATGAATGCTAAAGTGTTTGGCACCCATTCTATAGTAGTTGTTGTTGCATTCATGACTATGATTGTCATTGATGTCAACATGGTGTTTTATCAAAGACTTGCAGAGAAGCAGATAGTGTTTTGATTAGTGCACATGGGATATTCCAGTTGGAGCTATGCAATTTTGAGGATACATTATTTTATATGTTATATGTCTATGGTTAAGAGTGTAGATAGTAATTCTTTTATTCATAAAAGTTATGATCATTTTGGTAGAAGTAGTATTTAGGCAGTGTTCTTGAGTAGCGGGTTTTGGCAATCGGATGATATCTCCTAATCGGGATGGAATCTAGCTTTGTGTAGTTAAAGGGAATTTAGAGACACATTGATAGTGATGTTGATGCCAATGCAAACTTCAAAGTCACACGAGTGAAGATTTATTGTATTTGGAAGCTGACAGTTTTATGTAATTTTGGTGTAGCATGTGAAATATTTTATTTTGTAATTGTGTACCAACTCATTTGTAATTATTTGAGTGTGGTATAAAGGAAGGAATGTTTTTCCTTTTTGATATAGAGTGAGTGGTTGATTATGAAGTTGTGAAAGTGAATTGTAAAGGAAGACATGCGAAGTACATAGATCTAAAATTGAGATCTGATGTAGTAGTGAGTGCAGTTTGACATAGTCAGAGAAAAGGTATCATATTATTCTATTGAATAATGAAAAGATTATTTAGATAGTGAGTTCAGTGATCTTACCCTAAAGCTATTTGGGTAGTGGGTCCTTCTATCTTCTATAACTCTTAACAGGGTTAGAATCTTTTAAGAGGGATTCAAAATCTCCTAATAGGGATTTATATGTACTGAATGTATTTCATAAAACTCCTAACAAAGTCCATCCTTTCATAAGGAATATTCATATTAGTGCATCTTTTGTGGGCATCATTCCCACTAGGGTTTACTCTTTGATCAAGAGGTTCCCTAGTCAACATATCTTGTGTTATTGTGTAATTGTGTATGAATATCTTTCTATGGTTGGTAATTATGTTGCTTACATGGTTTAATGTTGTTGAAGATGATAAAAGTTATAATTATCTGATAACTGATTCACCCCCCCCTCTCAGTTATCTTGGTGGACTTTACTTTCTAATAGTATTCTCTTCTCTCTTTGAGAGAAACAAAAAATCAAACCCTCATATCTAAGCCAAGTTGTGTCACCTTTAGAGGGCCTGTCGAAAGTTGAACCTTTGGGAATGACCCAAGTGAGTACGCACCTTTCACCAGTGATTCTGCCTCACTCTAATAAAGAATGTTTTATTGAGTCTAAAGACTCCAAAACCATGTTAGCTTCCTTCTTAATACTTTGTCTATCATCTTGAGAAAGCTCTATCTGTTATACTGAGCGGGGCCACACCTAGCCCTGCTTGCGGGGGTGTATGACTTTCAAGTGTTGGTGTGTCCTGTGAGGCCTCAACCCTGTATCGGGGGCACTAAAGGTTAGCATGAATGGAAGCCTATTAAAAAAATTTCCTTAGCTAGTGGCCTACCTAGTTCACCTCCGAAAGGAGTCATAATCTTTGTGCAAGGAGAGGGAAGAATCTCTCCCATAGATTCCCATCATAGGCATACACCTAGATTCTTGAAGGTGATTGCAACACTGGCCCTTGCTACAAGGGTAACCTTTGAACATACACTATTGAGTCCTTGGAAACACCAAAAACACAGGTGCCCTCTAGGGGGTGACACGGATGTGTGAAGTGCACGTATGCGCATAAGCAATGGGGAAAAGGTTTTGTCTTCTCACCAATTTTTTGTAGGACTAAGCTATGTGTTTGTTATCGAGTCTTAAACATTGTCCAATCATTATCAAATAAAGACTCCCCTGATGCTATCAAGTTGCTTTGTCCTTGATAGGTCTGTTAACAACTATTTCTTGTATCATAAGTGCTTGATTTGAACCTTTGTGTCTTTAAACGAATGCTTGAAATCCAAAAATGAGATTGTTGATTAAACTATTCTTCAAACCTGTTAGGAAACTAGATTTTCTATCAGACATCAATTCAGGCTGTACCTCAGAATTTAACTTTAACCTTGAAAACTATGTCAGACTGTTAGATTTTGCACTTTTCCCACATGAAGTTTCACTCTTCAAAGCACTTTCTCACATGAGACTTTGTTCTCTCGTGTGAAGGTTGGTGTTCTATTGCATAGCCTGGTACTCTCTTGCATGAGATTGTAACCCAATTTTAAAAAATAGAGACTTATTTGCCATTGATTATTTGACTTTTTATCTGATCTGCTTTTTGTCTGAGGTCTATTTTTCTTCTTTCCTATCATTCATTGTTAGAAACTGGTTGTTTTGAGTTAGGAATCGATTGATCTTTTCTTTGACTCATGTCATCTCTCATTAGTTTATCTTATTTGTTTATGTCTTTTGTATCTCATGTTGTGATAGTCTTATCTTGGTTGTTCTAGCCTTTATCTCCTTTGTGTTATTCTTAGAGATTGAGTCTAGCATTATCCTGAGTCTTTTCTCATTTCATCTTCATCTATGACTATCACGAATAGAAGTGGCAAGACTTATCCCATTCAGAATACTGATCAAGGTAGAAGCAAACCTCCTAATCAAGAAATAGATCATCCTGAATCTATTGTGAAATCTGAACTTTGTGAGATATCCTTGATTTCCTCATTGAATACTTTGAAAGATAGTCCATCTCAACCATCACCTTCGGTGTTTCAAGAATTTTTTAATCTGTTGTGTGAAGCGTAACCTAGTTTCTCATTTCAAGACCAGGACAACTCATTCTTCCAAGAGAACTCATTATTTAACAACTTTGGAAGACCTCTTTCTCAGACTAATCCTATTATCATACCTATTGATCCTACCGAGAATAGTTCTATCATTGAACCTAGTGATACTATTGACGATATCTTCTCACCTAAATTTGTTAAATCTTTTGATCATGTTCATTCACCAAAGGTTACTATGGTTGTGCCCTTTCAACACTGGACATATCATTTCACTGAGAATTTGTATACTGCACAATCCTACAACAAGATGGGAGATCCATTTGACTTTCAACCAAGAAAGTACAGTCAAACCTTTGATCAATCTCAAAACAATCAATATCATGGTTAATCCTCTAATGGCCCATGTCATGCTCAACCTCGGAATGAGAAACCTCATGGTCAATCTCAACATGACCAAAATTAGTCCCACAATGATGATCAATCTTGAAGTAAACCTCAAGGTGATTGACAACCTGCATATTCCTATTGCCCTCCTTTGTTCGATCAAAACTAAGATGATCAGCAACAAGATCCAATTCCAAGTATTTATGAGATCCTTGGGAATGAAAATGAGGTGATAACTCAACAAGATATAGATGCTGCCAAAGCTAATAAGAGTCTTATTAAAATAATGGAGATCCTTCTCCTAGAGGAGAAAGAAAATTACTTCCTTGAGTTAGCTAAATAAGGGGCCAAGTTACCCCAAGACTATCAAGTTGAAACACTCATAGCCAAGGAAGAAGAAAATGAGACCGCAAAGTTGCAAAAGATGGTCTGAAACGTGCAAAATTAGATTAGTCAACTTGCAAAGAGTAAAGACAAATTTTCTCAACAATTCACAATGGAAAGTATTTGTCCTTTCCCTTTTGACAAAAGTCTTCATATGCCACCTTTTCCTAGAGGTGTAGAACTCCCTAAATATGACAAATACTTGGGTGCAATTGATCCCCAAGATCACTTAAGGGATTTTGGCACATTATCTATGGAATTTATGCACAATCAAACCTATCTTATGCACTTTTTTCCTTGTAGTTTGGGTGGACCAGACATGGAATGGTTCTCTAGATTGCCTACTGGTATTAAGACTTTCAAAGAAATGGCTAATCTTTTTCTCCAACACTACTTGCATAATATTCAACATCTAGTCAACATCCAGGATCTTTGCAACTTAAAATAGTGACAAGGATAATCTTTCCTAACATTTCTCCAAAGGTGGAGACAATTATGTATGAAGTGTCCTCACAAGCTACCAGAGTCTGAGATACTCGACATTTTCTTGGACAATCTTGTCCCAGACTTTGGATACCAAGTACAATTGCAAGGTCCTCTAACTTTTGATAGTATGATCAAACAATAAGTGTGAATAGAGGCCTTTATGATCAAGAAAGGAGAATTAACTTTGAATAAGGACAATAAACAAGGATTCTCCACAAACAAGGATAAAGGAAAGACTGTCAATAAGAAAAAAAGATGTAGTAAATTATGGAGTGGTGGATAATGTTACTACAAAGCCTTCAAAGCCTACTTTTAATCTCACTTCCAGTATACAAGCAGCTAAGGCTGTCGAAAAGACCACAACGAATAATCAACAAACTTCAAGATTTGCTAGGAACAAACCTTGGGCCTCTCGACCCAAGCATGATTTCACCTCTTTGGGAGAGCCTCTTGATGTGCTCTATAAAACTCTTATAGACAATCAAGTTCTTACTCCTTTAGAAAAGCATACTTATGACCCACAACCATGACCTCATTGGTGGAATGATAATGCTTACTGTGACTATCACCAAAACATTGGTCATAAGACTTCTACTTGTCTCCAAATAAAGCATAAAGTGAAAGATCTCATTGAAAATGGTGACATCCTTGTGGATAACCATAATAATAATTCAGACCATCAAGCTTTTAAGGATCCCTTCCCTCCTCATGAGAAGGGTGAGTCTTCAAATGCCAAGAATACCAATGCTAAAGTCAATTACACATACACTAATAATGACAATGTTATTGGTATGATTGAACCTATCGAGATAGAATATTGTGATGTGATCACTTCTAAAGGGAATGATGATGCTCCAAAATCTAAGACTCCTTTTTATCTTGCATAGTTCTATGTCTCATTCATCTGAATTTGAACAATCATAAGACTGTGCTAATGTTGTCACTCAATCATGAGGATGAGTTGTTTTGAAAGGTCTTGATACTTCTACGTCCACTCTGAAACAAATAGCAGATAAGAGACTTGATACTTCCACATCCACTCTAAAGAAAATTATGGATAAGACTGTTGTTGGCTCCACCAACAAGAACATGAAATCTATTCCTACAGCTAGCTCGACTAGTTATAGCATCTTAGATCAACTCTAGTGAACCAACACTCCGATTACCATTTTTGAGTTATTGAAGATCTCACCTGCTCACAGGCAGATTTTGGATAAAGCCCTTGTTAAGGAAAATGTTCCCAAGGATCTTGATCTCAACTGGTTCCAATCTATGGTGGGTTATTTGACCTTGCCTCACTAGCTATCCTTCTTTGAATAAGATGATCACTCTTTGAGTCACCTACACAACGCTCCCTTGCATATAGAGTTCATGATAGGCCCTAAGCACATCCACCCAGTTCTTTTAGACAAAAGTGCTATTGGGAATGAATGTTGAAGCCTTTGGTAGTCATTTTGTAGCAGTGATTGTTGCATTCATGACTATGATTGTCATTGATGTCAACATAGTGATATTCTAGAGTTTAGCAGAGAAGCAGGCACAATTTTGTTTTACACACATGTTATATTGAAAATTGAGTTATAAGAAATTGATGGTATGTTTTTTGGTGTGTTATTAACCTATGGTTAATAGTGCAAAAATAAATTCATTTATTCATGAAAGTTATAAGCATTTTGGTGGAAGCAGTATTCTGGCGGTGTTCCTAAGTAGTGGTTTTTGGTAATCGGAAGATATCTCCTAACCAGGATGGAATCTAATTCTGTTTAGTTAAAGGGAAGTTTGAGACTCATTGGTGGTGATGTGGTTCATAGAACAAACTTTTAGGTCACATGATTGGAAAGTTATTGTATCTGGAAGCCGACAGTTTTTATGTAATTTTGGTGTAGCGTGTTGAAATTATTATTTTGTATTTGCATGCCAACTCATTTGTAATTATTTGAATATGGTATAAAGGAAGAAATGTTTTCCTTGTTGTAATAGATTTTTAATAGTTGTGATATGAAATTTTGAAAGTTGTGATGCGAATATATCCATCAGGTGAAGACTAGAGCTAATTCAGTGGTGCAGGAAGACTTGCGAAGTACAAAGATCTGGATTTGTGATATTGTGTAGTAGAGAGTGTATTTTTGGCACAATATGAAGGAGGTAACATATTTCATATGATTTTTTTGAATAATTCTACGATCTATTGGACAGTGAGTTCAGAGATCTTGCCTTGAAGCTGTTTGGGCAGTGGGTCCTTCTGTCTTCCATAACTCCTAACAGGGTTAGAAGCTTTTAACAGGGATTCAAAATCTCCTAAAAAAGATTCATATGTACTAAATTTATTTCATAAGACTCCTAATAGGGTCCATCATCTCATAAGGAATTTTCATAGTAGTGCATCATTTTGTGGGCATCATTCCCACTGGGGTTTACTCTTTGATCAAGAGGTTCCCTAGTTAACATATCTTGTGTTATTGTGTCATTGTGTATGATTATCTTTCTATGGTTGGTTACTACATTGATTATATGGTTTAAAGCTATTGAATTTAATATTGAAGTTGATAAATGGTTTAATTATCAGATAACTGATTCACCCCCCCCCCCTCTCAGTTATCTTGGGAATCTTTTCTTTCTAACAATTGGTATCAGAGCGATAGGTCCTTGAAAGAGAAGTTTAACAACTTAAGGAGATATATGGTGAATTTTAGGAAAGAAATCCCTAAGTTTGATGGAGTAAATTTTGATAGCTGGAAAGAAAAGATGAAGACACATCTCTTGTGTTTAGGACCAAGTTATTGGTTGATTACAAAAAATGAGAGAACTATAATTGAAGAAGACGGTCTTGAATCAAGTTCTAAAGATGAGGTAGATTTATTCATGTGTAACATACTTGCAAGAGAAGCACTTTTATAAACACTTCCAAAGAATGAATACAGTTAGGTAAAAGGTTTAACTAGATCTTATGATATTTGGAAAACTTTACATTCTACTTTTGAAGGTGATGAACATGCAAAGAAAGCTAGGTTACATAATTGGATTTGTGCATTTGAAGACATAAGAGTGATGGAAGATGAATCTGTTAGAAGCTATATTGGTAGGATGTCAGAAATTGTTGTAGGAATAAAGTCTTGTGGAGGTGAAAAGACAAAGAATGAAGTAATATGGAAGATTTTGAGAACATTGACACTGGTATTCAGGAAGACTACACAAATGATTGAAAAAGTGATACCTTTTACACCAAACTTTTCAAGAGAGACTCTTCTTGGAAGATTGGAAGCAAAAGAGATGAATTTGAGATTATCAGGAGAACTACCTAGAGTGGAGACAGCATTCAGTGCTCTTAGCATCAGACCTACTTTGTCTAGAAGTACAAGTGTGAATGGAGATTATGCCAGTAGTAGCAGATCCAAATTTGATGAAGATAAGAAGATTGAAGAAGGTATTGCCTTGTGAAAAGAGAACTAGATGGTAATAAAATCTTTAAATGTTGGACATGTCAAGAATACGGTCATTTTGCATCTTAGTGTCCTAAGAGAGTTAAGAAGTATAGAAACAATTTCAATCCTAGAAGATCTAAAGAATGTTATTATGCAAATGATGAAGAAATTGAAGTGGGAATTGAAAGACATTTGAGTGATAGTGATAATGATAACTTTGATGACATAGGATTTGTAGCAATTAAGGAAGAAAATTTTGAATCTAATGTTAAGGAAGAGAAGGCCTTAGTTTCCCAAGTTGAAAAGAAAGTTGATTGGATTATAGATAGTGGTTGTTCACATCATATGACTGGTGATAAAGGAAAGTTCATAAAGTTTAACAATTATGATGGAGGAGTTGTTAGAGTTGGTAACAATGCACCTTGTTTGATTAAAGGTATAGGATCTATTACTCTTGACGGAAAGACTAATACTGATGAAGTTTACTTTGTTGATGGATTGAAACATAATCTTTTGAGTGTTGGATAGTTAGTGGATAAGGGATATCAAGTTTGGTTTACTAAGAAAACTTGTGTGATTAAGGATAAAGATGGAAATCTGATTGGAACAGGATCTAGAACTAGAGGTAATGTATTTTAGTTGAACCCTACTGAAATGACATGTTTGATGACTAAGATTGATGACATTTGGTTATGGCATAGAAGGTTCGATCATATAAACTTTGATAATATTGTGAAAGTAAGTTCTGTTAGAAATAGGAAATACTGAGAGGGGGGGGTGAATCAGTATTTCACAAACTTTTACTTTTGCCCACTTATGGATATAACATATTACTTTAGTGGATACAAAGATTATCAAGATGATTAACAAACATAGTAGTAAATAGAAAGAACTCATAACACATGATATGTTCTCGAGGAAACCCTGGCCAAGGGAAAACCCTAGTGGGGATGGTACCCACAAAGATCACTAATCAAAAGTATCTTGTTAGGGATATTGGACCCTGTTAAGAGTCAATTTACAATATATAGTATATTTTTCCTGGTTAAAGGACTTTAGGCCTTGTTAGAAGCCTTAACCCTGTTAGGAGTTAGATTACAAAACCTGATCACCAGCTGAGCTCACTACCCAAATAGGTAATACAAAATGTTTCTGACTATAGTATGGTACTACTTACAACTTGGCATCAATAGCCTTTTCTGCTATCACAATATACAACTTTCACAAGTTATCCTTTTCTTTCTTTTCACAAAACACATGTCATTATCATTACATTTCAAGTATGCCTAATATATGAGTTATTAGAGCTAATAACTTTATATGGTCGGCTTCCAAAATATTTATCCAAGAGTAAACATCTAGGATGTCATCCCTTCATAATGTTAAGTCATTATTTTGACAAGCAAAAATAATCCCTTAACTCTTTCGCTAATACTGTCTCCAAAACTGTTCTGTCTACAAAACTATCTTCGGTAAACTTTGAATAACTTCATCCGTACTACTCCAAACTTTATGCGCACTAAGATGGGGTATCCTCATACTCTGTAGAAGCTTTAGTTAACTACACAAACAAAAATATTGCTCCAGTGGATGTTGCCAACTAAATCTTCATCGGTTGTTCTGTCAGGATCACTGTATCCATACTTAGACAATTTCTTCCTTCAACTTGCCATACTTGCATTCTAGATTTTGCGCTCTTAGTAGAGATCATATATTTCCATAATGACAAAATCTATGCATCCACATTAGCCAAATTTCCAATAAGTTCTACACTTGCAGTAAGAGATTTACCTAAGATTATGAAGCCTACTAACATGATTTGCAAGGAATGTGTGATGGCTAAGCAGAAAAGGAGTTCATTTCCTAGCAAGAAGTTCACATCTACAGAAGAGTTGGAGATTGTTCATATGGACTTGAGCGGTCCTACTAGGAATAGAGGATTCTATGGAGAAAGGCATTTTATGATTCTTGTTGATGATTTTACAAGAATGATGTGGATTGCATTTCTGAATGGTGAATTGAAAGAAGAAGTCTACATTGAGTAGCCTGAAGGTTTTCCTTTGACTCAAGAAGGAGACATGGTATGTAAACTAAAGAAAGCATTGTATGGACTAAAGCAAGCACCTAGAACTTAGTATGCTAGATTGCATAAGTATTTGTTAAAGTTGGGATTTACAAAAGGAACATCTGATAGTAACTTATACACAAAAGAAATTGAGAATGGATTGTTAGTTATAGTTATTTTTGTTGATGACATTATTTTTGGAGGAGAAGATGAAGCTAGTGACAAATTTTCTGATGAAATGAAGATAGAATTTGAAATGAGTATGATTGGAGAAATGAAATACTTTTTGGGATTACATATAACACAAAATAAAGATGGTATCTTTGTAAGTCAAACAAAGTACTTGTATGATTTGTTGAAAAGATTTGGTATGGATAATTGTAAACCAGTTGGAACACCTATGGTTATAGGACATAAACTATCTACTAAAGATGAAACACCAACAATTGAGCAAAAGAAATACAAATCCATGATTGGTGGATTTCAGTACTTGACACACACTAGACCAGATATACAACATTTAGTTGGAATGGTAGCAAGATTTCAAGTTGAACCTAGAGAGTCACATTATGCAGTAGTAAAGAGGATGTTGAGATATCTTAGAGGCATAATGGACTGTGGATTGTGGTATGAAACTTCTAATGATTTTACCCTATGTGCATATACTGATTCTAATTAGGGAGGCATCATTGATGATAAGAAAAGCACCAGTGGTGGAGCCTTTTTTCTTGGAGGAAGATTAGTTTCTTGGTTGAGCAAAAAGAAGAATTGTATCTCACAGAGTACAATAGAAGTAGAGTATGTAGCAGGAGAAAACAATTGTAACCAAATAATTTGGATGAAGCAAATGTTGAAGGATATTGGAATTCAGTTTGATGAGCATGTTGTTATATAGTGTGATAACACCAGTATAGTTAGTATGTATAAGAATCATATATTACATTCTAAAACTAAGCATATAGAGATCAAGTATCATGTTGTAAGAGAGAAAGTTGCTAAGAAAGAAGTCAGACTGGAGTACATAAGCACAAAGGAGCAGATAGTAGATATATTTACAAAGCCTTTGCCTAAGGATACATTTGAGTATCTAAGAGGTATGCTTGGGGTTATACCCCAATCTACTCTTGAGTAAAGATGTAGATGGTTGCATCCATCCAGTGGTTTATGGCCCTATCTATTTTTTGGATTGGATGTTTGTACTTCCTCTATGGGGGAGTATGTGTATCTGAGCTGAGTCATGAGGACTCTTGTGAATGTACTTTCTCAACAGTATCTTTTGACATTGAGCTATTATTTGACATAGTGATGGAATTTTTGTCATTGATGTCAATGGGGGAGAGAATCATGAAAAACATTGAGGAACTACATTTGTTGGAGAGACTGAATAGAAAAATGAAGCAAGATTTGATTGATGAAAAGCAGCAGAGCAGTTGAGCAGCAGTGATTGGAGTTTTGGAACATTAGATATTTTTCATCTATGTTTCCATCAAGGCCAATGGGGGAGATTTTTAGGAATGAATGTTGAAGCCTTTGGCAGTCATTCTGTAGTAGTGGTTGTTGCATTCATGACTATGATTGTCATTGATGTCAACACAGTGATATTCTAGAGTTTAGCAGAGAAGCAGGCACAATTTTGTTTTGCACACATGTTATATTGAAAAGTGAGTTATGAAAATTTGATGATATGTTCTTTGGTGTGTTATTAACCTATGGTTAATAGCACAAAAAGAAATTCATTTATTCATGAAAGTTATAAGCATTTTGGTGGAAGCAGTATTCTAGCAGTGTTCCTAAGTAGCGGTTTTTGGTAATCAAAGGATATCTCCTAACCGAGATGGAATATGATTTTGTGTAGTTAAAGGTAAGTTTGAGACTCATTGGTGGTGACATGGTTCAAAGCAAAAACTTTGAGGTCACACAATTGGAAAGTTATTGTATCTGGAAGCTGATAATTTTTATGTAATTTTGGTGTAGCGTGTTGAAATTATTATTTTGTATTTGCATGCTGACTCATTTGTAATTATTTGAGTGTGGCATAAAGGAAGGAATTTTTTCCTTGTTGTAACAGATGTGTAATAGTTGTGATATGAAATTTTGAAATTTGTGATGTGAATATATGCATGAGGTGAAGAATAGATCTAATTCAGTGGTGAAGGAAGACTTGCGAAGTACAGAGATCTAGATTTGTGATCTTGTGTAGTAGAGAGTGTGGTTTTGGCACAATGTGAAGGAGGTAACATATTTCATATTATTTTTTTGAATAACCCTAAGATCTATTGGACAGTGAGTTCAAAGATCTTGCCTTGAAGCTATTTGGGCAGTGGGTCCTTCTATCTTCCATAACTCCTAATAGGGTTAGAATCTTTTAATAGGGATTCAAAATCTCCTAATAGAGATTCATATGTACTAAATGTATTTCATAAGACTCCTAACAGGGTCCATCCTCTCACAGGGAACTTTCATATTAGTGCATCATTTTTTGGGCATCATTCCCACTAGGGTTTACTCTTTGATCAAGAGGTTCCCTAGTTAACATATCTTGTGTTATTGTGTCATTGTGTATGATTATCTTTCTATGGTTGGTTACTACATTGATTATATGGTTTAAAGTTGTTGAAGTTGATATTGAATTTGATAAATGGTTTAATTATCAGATAACTGATTCACCCCCCCCCCCTCTTAGTTATCTTGGGGATCTTTTCTTTCTAACAGGTGCTAGTCTTAATATCTGTTTCGCTAAACTACTCATTCAGCTAGGTTCTGATGACAGTTGTATAGAACCTCACAAAAATATTACCATCAAAGCTTATGATGAGGAAGAACATAAGTCCCAAGGCTTAGTTGTGCTACCTATTCATGTAGGTCTTATTGAGAGAGATGTTACTTTCAAAGTGCTTGATATTCCTCTTGCCTATGATATCTTGTTGGGTAGGCCTTGGATTCATGAGATGCAGTCTGTTCCATCCATGTACCATTAATGCATTAAGTTTTCATTCCATGGGGTGGAATTCACTATGCCTACTAATAGCAATTTCTCTTGCAACACTCTTGCACAATCTATAGATAGGTTTGTTCTGGCTATTAGAGAATCCACTGAGTTTTATGATGCTAAGCTAAAGGAAATGGAGAAAAATTTGAGACTTAAGGATACATGCATGGGAGAATACCGAATTGAACCTATGTTATCACTAGCTTCTCTACCTCTATCTCCAAACTCTTATGGGAGACCTTCTAAGAATAACAAACTTTCTAATGCTCCTCCACAAATAGTTTATGATGGGGCCTTTGTAAAGGCCTCTGTACCTTTAGAAGATGAGGATGAAGAGAGAGCTATCAGAGCTTGGATCTATAAGGGAAAAGAAAAAACTAAAACAACTACTCCACCTCCAGATTTAGAGCAAGAACCATACAGTGAGGCCTTCAAGATCATGAAGCACTTTAGTTATAAGGGGAGTGGTCCTATAAGAAAGAATGATAATGGCTTACTAAAACCCATTGAAGCTACAATCCACCACACAAAAGATACTAGTGGCTTAGGCTTTAAAAAGACTCCCTTTCATTTGGGGACCAAGAAATTTGTGTCAGCTCCTGAGCCTAAACCTGAACAAGAAATTGAAGATGCCACTCCACAAGTGAATCTAGAGGACATCTCTAATGAAGATACATTTCCATATCCCATTCCTCCAGATCTTGTGGCACTCTTTGCCAAACCTGATGAGCCTATCATACCTATTCATATGGTAGACATAGATACAGATACTAATAATGATTCTGATAAAACTTCTTTAGTGTATCAATTTACATATGAGGAATGGAAAGCAACACGAAATGATGATCCTAATTTTCAAGGTGAATGATATAGGCCACCACATTTTCAAAAGTATTTTGAACAAGAACAACTTCAACAAGCTATTAATGCCACAAGGGATAATAATGAGTCTGATGATGTTGCTAATGAAATTCCCACATCAAGCATTGACTCACATGAATATGAGTTCAACTCTTTGTCTGATGCTACTTATGATGTAGACATAGATATTGTTCACGTGTATGAAAGACTCCTCAAAGTAGGTGAAGGGTCTAGCACTATGCCGCATGAATTAGACACCACTAATGTTAACATTTCCTCTACTTCCAGCATAAGGTCTTATAGGGATTCAAATGATCCTTTGGATGAGATTTCTCTAGGTCTTGACTTGCCCATCAATGCTTTTGAGGGTTATACCATGAACGTAATTGAACTAGTCACTACTTCCCTTTCACTCTGCCATCTTGATCTGATAAACTAGAACTCCCCTTTCAAATCCAATGAAGTCTTAATGTTCCAGAATGATTATGATCTAGCCTATTACCTCCATGCCATTGAACCTATGATGTCCTCCACTAGTGAAATTAGTGTCAACATGATAGAGGCAAATATCAAGTATCTTAGTCAAAAAATTAAAAGAAGAAAAAATAGATGCTCTGATGGTGAAAACCACTTTGTGGCAGTATCAAAGCCAAAAATAGTAAAAATAAAAGACATATCCAAGGGTGAAAACCTCTTTGAGGCACCCAAGGATGAGATACTTGATATGCTTCTAAGCCACTTTCAAGAGAGGTCATTAGTATTGATTGAGTCGACACAGCCAACAAATTTGGGTACAGAGGCTACTCCATAGATTATTCATCTAACACAATCATTGTCTGCTAAAGAAAAAGAAGAGTTTAGGAGCTTCTTTCAGAGCAAGAAAATAAACTTTGCATGGACCTACTCTGAAATGCCTAGATTAGACCCCAATCTAATCATGCACCATTTTTCCATCACACCAAGTATCAAACCTATTAAATAGAAGCTGTGAAAGATGCATCCACACGTAGTGCTTTTGGTTAAAGCAGAACTAGAAAAGCTTCTTAAGGCTGGTTTCATAAGAACTATTGATTATGCAGAATGGATTTCAAACATTGTTCCAATCACTAAGCATGACAAATCCATTCGTGTATGCACCGATTTTAGAGATCTTAATAAGGCATGTCCAAAAGATGACTTCCCACTACCTAATATTGATATGATAGTTGACATGACAGTAGGATATGAGATGTATTCCTTGATGGATGGCTTTTATGGCTATAATCAAATAAAAATTGCACCAAAAGATCAAGAAAAGACCACTTTTACATGTGCCTGGGGCACCTTTTTCTGGAATGTCATGCCTTTTGGACTTAAGAATGCTGGAGCAACATATCAGAGAGCTGTTACTACTATTTTCCATGATATGATGCATAAAATGATGGAGGATTATCTAGATGATACTTTAGCCAAAAGCATGTAGTGAAGAACTTGTCTCATAGATTTGGGTCCCATCCTTGACCACATGGAACAATTTAGTCTCAAACTTAATCCAAAGAAATGTGCTTTCGGTGTTAGTTCTAGGAAATTCTTAGGTTATATCATTTTAGCTAAATGCATAGAAGTTGATCCAGAAAAGGTGAAAGCTATTATGGACATGCCTCCACCTAAGAATATCAGTCAAATGAGAGGACTACAAGGAAGGCTACAATCTATTCGGTGCTTCATTTCATAGTTGGCCGACAAGTCACAACCCTTTACTAAAACTTTGCATAAGAATGTGACTTATGAATGGAATGAGGAATGTGACAAGGGACTTACTCAAATAAAATAGTATCTTGCTAATCCACCAATACTAATGCCTCCTATTCATGGGAAGCCTCTTATACTATACATCTCAATAATGAACACATCTTTGGGTGCTCTCCTAGCTCAAGAAGATCAAAACAACAAAGAGAGAGCCATATACTATATCAGCAGAACATTGGTTTCCTATGAAATGAACTACTTTGTCATTGAGAAGGCTTGTTTAGCAGTGGTATTTTCTTCTCATAAATTGTGGCATTATATGATAGCTCATACCACAAGGCTTATTGCAAAAATTGATCCACTAAAGTACCTATTAAGAAAGGCTACCCTCACAGGTAGATTAGCGAAATGGGTAATGATACTTAGTGAATTTGACATTGAGTATGTGGAAAGGAAAGCTATTAAGGGACAAGAAATTGCTGATCAACTGGAGGAAGCTCCTTTGAAAGATCACCAGCCTTTGAGTATTGAATTCCTAGATGAATCCATCATGCTTCTCACACATCAATCTTGGAGCATGTTCTTTGATGGATCATTCACTCAGCAAGGATCAGGTGCAAGTATTCTGTTTATAACACCTCAAAGATAATCATTGCCAAAAGCATATAAAATGTTGTTTCCCTACACAAACAACATAGCTGAATATGAAGCTCTCATTAATGGAATGAAGATAGCCCTTGAATGGTGTGTGGATGAGCTCAAAGTCTTTGGGGATTCTCAGTTAGTCATCAACCAAGTCAATGATGTCTACCAAACAAAATATGATAAGCTAATAGCTTACAAAAGAATGGTGGATGATCTCAAATAGTACTTTGCACACATTTCTTTCTAGCAGATTCCAAGGGTAGACAATAAAGCAATTGATGCTATGGCCACTCTTGCTTCAATGTTACAAATGTTGGAGAACAACTTCAAACATGAATTCCTGGTGGAGGCATTACACTACCCTGCCTATGATATTCCTAAATCCAAGATGATCAGTTCAGTCATTGGACATGATTCATCCCGCTACCACCATATCTTTTCCTACCCTCATGACTAGATCATTCCAGACACCTATACCTAGAATGAAAAGCGTCACCTAATTCATACTAATTCATGGTATGTCCTCATAGAAAATGACTTGTATAGAAGGGGTCTAGACGATACCCTCCTTAGGTGTTTAGAACTTGATGATTCCAAACATGCGCTAGCTAAGGTACATGAAGGTATCTGTGGGTCTCATTCTAGTGGTCTAATGTTAGACCGAAAACTTATTAGAGCTGATTATTACTGGCCGGACATGGAAAAAGAAGCTATTCAATATGCCAAGACTTGCAAGCAATGCCAATTTCATGGGAATCTGATTCATGCTCCTGCTAATGAGCTTAGTCCTCTCATCAATTTCTGGCCATTTCAGCAATGGGCTTTTGACTTGGTCGGTTAGATACATCCTTCTTCTTCAAGAGGACATAAGTTTATCATCACAGCTATTGATTACTTTACCAAGTGGGTTGAGGTAGTGACTCTAACTGTAGCTGATGGCAAGACTATTGCTATGTTCATACTAAACTATATCATTTGCAAATATGGTATACCCTCATCTATTATCACTAACAATGGGGTACAATTCAAAAATAAGGACCTAACAGACTTATGCACCAAGTTCAAAATTATTTAGCATTGGTCATCTATCTATTATCCTTAATTTAATGGACAAGTAGAGGCTTCTAATAAGACAATTCTAAAAATCTTGCACTGAACAGTTCATAAATCTAGTAGAGATTGGCATCTCTAGATTAATTCAGCTTTGTGGGCCTATAGAACAAGTATCCAAACACCAACAGGGGCCACTCCCTTCACCTTGGTTTATGGAGAAGAAGTAGTATTACCTATTGAGGTCAAGATTTCAACATTATGAATCTCTCTGAGGGGCCTCATCACTGATGAAGAAAATAGAATATCCCAGCTTCTAGACCTTGAGTTACTTGATGAATCTCGAAAGATGGCATTCAATCATCTAAGAGCATACCAAAAGAGGATGTCTAAAGCCTATGATAAGATAGTTAGACAAAGAGAATTCCAAGTGGGTGATCTCTTCCTAAGAGAGAACCCTAGGAATCAACAACAGGGAGTCCAAAAAGGCAAATTTGAACCAAACTGGCTTGGTCTGTATGTCATTACTGCAACATTTGGGTCTAGTGCTTATTGACTCTCCACCATTAAAGGAGAACAACTCAAAGAACCTATCAATTCTCTTCACTTGAAGAAGTTCTACAACTGAGGCATTCTCTATATGCTCATGTACATACTTATTGGTCCTGAAAAAATTCAAAAAAATATAAAATTGCAAAAAATCTTAAAAATTGCAAAAATGTCCTTAAAAAAAATGATCATCTTAGTGAAAACCTGGTAAATAGGTGCTTTGATGTATCTATTATATTGGTGAAAACTTGGTAAACAGGTGCCTTGATAATAAAAAAAAATTGAAAATTGAAAAAATACAAAAAAAGTGAAAAAATAAAAAATACAAAAAAAATGAAATATTTAAAAATACAAAAAAATCCAAAAAGAGAAAAGTACAAAAAAATTGAAAAAGAATAAAATGTGCCATTGATGAAAACCTGGTAAACAGGTATCATGGAAGAAAAAATAGAATCTCTACCAAGATGGTGAAAACTTGGTAAACATGCGCCTCTTCTTTCCTAAAGCTACATCTCATCTCAGCATCGCTCAGCTCTTAGTTTCCTACTTTATGTTGCTTTCCCACTTTCCTACTTTAGTTCATTTCCTATTTCAGTTTGTTTCCTACTTTTAGCTTGTTTCCTGCTTTAGTTTTCCAGCTCATGCACTTGCCTTCAGTTGTCTTTGAGATTTTCCTCGACTCTTCATGGATTGGAACTAGTTTACACTTGTGGGCACCTCCCTAGTCTAGGGGGCATTATCCTATCACTTTCAGAAGCTTTGTTTGTGCATCAGTCACTAGCGGTTCTCACTGTGTCTACCTGCTAATGCCTAGATACTTTTGAGATTTCTCTCCATGAGGATCTCTCATGTACCGATTGGTAGTGGTTCTCACTATGCCTACCTACTGATACTTAGCTCTCATTCGAACCTCTCTCTTTTGGGATCTCTTCCTTACATCAGTCACCAGTGGTCCTCATTGCGTCTACCTACTAATGTTTTTCTTGTGCTTTATTCTCTCTTTTGAGAATCTTCCTTGTATCGGTCACCAATGGTTCTCACTACGTTCACCTACTGATACTTGGTCTGTGCTTTGATATCTTCTTGAGACTTCATCTCTTGTGATGGTCACCAGTGGTTCTCACTATGTCTTCCTACTATTGCTATCCTATCAAGGCTTCAAATGTTGTTCACTTTTGATTTGACTTCAATCCACTTGGACACAAACGTAAACTGAAACTAAAACTAACTTTGTGTTCCTTCAAAGCATGCTGAGATTTTCCTTTGCTCGTTTGTTTGTTTTCTTTATCATTTCCCCTCGAGAGAATCTAAGATGTCTTTCTTGACTGAGAAATGTGAAGACTGGGGTCATGATCTTTCCTTTGTTTTCTATTTGCTGGTTTAGTTCCAATGATCCAAGGAATCTATCTAAGAGGGGTGTCCATCTATAAGAGCCTTCATCTCATATTGGATGGCCATGCGTACCTCAACTCCTTTTATATGGATGCTTTGGTGAGGTTGGTTCTTCTCCTTGTCTATTTTGAGTGACTTCTTTCTGCTACAATTAAAATTGCTAACGCTCGTCCTGCTAAGTGAATGTAAGCATCACTATGAGCAATCTTTAGAAAAAGAAGGAACTCTCGCATTTCTGGTGTTTCTGTTCACAAGCAACATTCAGTTCATTCTAGCAATTATGTTTTAATGCTTATGTTAACTTGCTAAATCAAAAGGAATAGGTGTTCAAGTCATTCTAGCTTCCTGTACCTTAATGCTTACATCTCATTTCAACAAATCTAAGACTTATGTCATGTTTATATTCTCATAATTTTAATGTTAGTGAGGACTGTATGACATCTTGCGATCATTAAATGAACTCAATGATGATAAATATGATGAGTTCAACAACCAAGTCCTAGGGCTTGCATTTTCATTCTAGGCTTGCATTTTAACTTAAGCTTGCATTTTCATGCTAAGCTTGCATTTGAGACAATATCTTGTTACTCTCTTGATTTATTTCTATTCATCAAAGGTTCTCATCTTTTGTCCTGATTTCATCTTGGCTGCACAAGTGTCCAGTCCTTGCTCTTGATCTTTGAAACGTATTTTTTTTATTAGTACTTGTCATATATTGCGACAATCCTGCATGAGATGATTAGTACCATATACATTACATATCATTGCATTTTCATTTCATTTTCATTTGCATTCATAAATTCATTTTGCATCTACATCTACATGTGCATCAAGCATAACTCAAATCATACATTACACATATGCATACATTCTATCCATCTATCACTGCATTTCACATCGCATCATCATAAAAATAACTATGTGCATATTCATATTCAAAATAATAACCATTTGCATTTCATACATTTCTATCCATACATCTAAGCATATAGAAACATCTCATAAACATCAATATCAAAGTGATATAGAAACAAGTACAAAGATATCAAACTATCAATCTCATATATATATCTTGAAATAATGTCATGTACAAAATAGAGGGTTTTACTCGAGCACAGTGTCAAAAATGGGCTACAATATACAAGTATATCAAATGTGCTAGCTAGGTTCGACACCACCCAGAGGAGGTGGTGGCAATGGTCTCTGTGGAAGAGGCATCAGTCACTATGGAGGTGCCTATTGTGGGGGTGCCTATGGTGCCTGTGGTGCCTGTTGTGGTAGTGGCTGTGGTGGTGGCTATGGTGGTGTTGGTGGAGATGCCTGTGGAGATCCAACATAATCAGTAAATGGAAATACTTTCTCTAATAGACCTGGAATGACCCCATAGTAAGCTACATAGTAATATGTTTCCTGAGCAGCCTCGTATCTTGTCTCAATCCTTGATCATGCCAAGTCCTCCCATATTTGCCTGATCTCAGCGTCCCTGTCAGCTACCCAGGTCTCCTCCCTAATGACTCAAGTGTGATAGTCATCTCACTCTCATTGGACCTGTCTAACTCTCTCATGGCTCTTCCTAAGAGACTCCTATAGTTGTGGTGTACCTACTCCTATCAGAATGTCAAACATATTAGTATCATCATTTGGTGGTGTCTGTTGTGATGTATTACCTGTTCGCTACCTAGTGGACCTCTTCTAGACCCCACTACTCCCAGCTCCTACATCCAAGCCCATAGTCCTAGGAGGGATGCTAATCTGTCCTAATCGGGGTCTCAACAATCTTTTTTGTTGTTGTCCCTATTGTGCAACCTACTGCTGTGCAGGCTACTGAATTGGTGGCTGTTGAGCTGGTGGCTACTGATCTGGTACTTTTTGTTTCTATGCAGGCTGCTGTTGTGCTCCCATACCAATAGGATCTATGAATCTTAGATGAGGACATGTAATCAACTAGTCCCTGTATACAGGCATCACTCCTGCATTGGTGACATCCACCATATAGTCCCATTGTGCTACTGGAATGTGTGCCTCTATCGCACACCACCCTAGATCCAGTCTATCATGCCACCCCTTCTTCTCCTCATCGGAGAAGTAGGCATAGGGGTAGTACTCATGTGATATTTCCTGCTGCCTACCAAACTGGCCTAGGATGCTAGTGAAAATGAATCTCTCAATAATGGTGACACTCCATCCAATCAGTGGACATGAAACAAACATATGTGAAAGCTTTCTCCGAGCATCATCCCATGGCTTGGTAGCCACCCAAGGTCTCTAGACTACAGCTGCCATGTCATCTAGCTGTCCTCTCCACTACTCCATCTTACCCAGTAGAGGTTGAGTCATTGAACCTATGTACCTATAAATGTAAGGCTCTAGTGCCTATCATGTATCATGGAATATAGGCTTGCAAATGAGGAGATGCTCCCAGGCCCAGATCTGTAAGACAAAGACACCTGCCGCCATCGTCCTCGTGATATGATATACTATCTCATGCATCTCATGATACATGTGGGCTAGCATGCACTCACTGAAGATGTCTATAGTCTTTTTTGACCATTAGTGTTTCACACTTAGTCATTTACCTAAGCAATGATGGTCGGTCATCACTATGACCGAGTCATTTTGTAAAGGCTAAGTTTTGTATTGTATACTTACCAAGCAATAGTACTGCCGAGTAAAGTCATGGTCACTATATGTTTGTAATATGCCAAGAGTATATTTATTACTAAGTTACATATATCAATGATTACTAAGTGACAGAGAAGTTCAATTGATGCCGAGTACAGTTGATGCCGAGTGCCAGGAATCACTTTTGCCGAGTTAGCCAAAATTGACATATAAGTTTGGAATGGCACAATGATTGAGGTAAACCATTTTTTGGTGATAATAATATTTTGTATTTTTTCTATTAAGGTAATTACAGAGGTAATTATGCATCCATATTGTTATCATTGATCCCTATGTAAAACCTCGAACCAATCAGAAAATTGTATAGTTAAGGCGGTGATAGAAATAAATCTTATTCATAGATCTTGAAATGGTAAAACATTTTTGTTGTTATATAAGGGCAAGATCTAGATCAGAGATAAGTGTGTGAATTAGATAGATAAGATTGAATTAGTATGAGAAAATGATCAAAGAAGTATATTTAGGATAGCGAAGTATTCAGATAGAGTTCAGTGGCCAAGCTAAGCAGTGTAAGGATAGAATCAAGAAAGCTCAGATAGAAGAGATCAAAATATAAATAAAAGAGGAGATCTGTAATCTACATACTAGTGCAAACTGAAAGATTAGGTACTAAGACATTTTGACTAGTGTATCAGGGTAAATCTCTTAACCAAGTAGTCTTAGCAGACTTTTGTAAATCTCTTTACCGAGTGCTTACTTTATTGTAAGTTTATAAATCCTTTAACAAGGTAGACTATACAAGTCTTTTTGCTTTTAACTGAGTAGACCTTTCACAGGGTGGATCATGATTTGATCACATTTTGTAAGCCTTAACTGACAAAAATTATTACTATAGTAGTGAATATTTGTGGGTGTCATCCCCACCCCAATTTTACCTTTCAAGGGTTTCTGGGTTACCAAAATCTTGGTGTTATGAGTAATTTCATGCATGTTGCTTTATATATTTTGTTTCTTACTATGATCAAGTTTTTTTTATGTTATGCATAAATTTTTATCAGATCAAAGGATAAAAGTAGGTAATATCTAATTCACCCCCCCTCTCAGTATTACTTTCCCACTTATATTACCAACAATTGGTATCAAACCAGCAAGGTTTCTCTTAAGGAAGTCTAACCACTTAAGGAAAAAGATCTTAAAATGGAAGCTTACAAACTGGGAAAGATCATAGAGAATCAAAAGATTGAAGTACAACTGGCATTGCAACAACTGGAAGCAGCCAGAGGAGAATTGAAGAAATCTTTGAGCAAGAGAAGAGAGATTGCAATCCAACAGAATGAGCCATAGTACAAAGAGGAAGACATCTTTGGACTATTTGACAATGGTAACTCTACCAAGAGTGATAAAGCTATAAAATAACTACTGGAGAAAAATACCATAATAAATGATGACATCAGAACTCTAATGAGAGAACAAGAAATTCAATCTGTCAAACTTTGTGAATTAGTGGAATAGAAAAAGAAAGCTGAAGATGATAAGACAATGGCTGAGGAAGACAAAAGAAAAATTGCAATCAGACTAGATGAAAGAACAAGTGACATGCAAAGATTGACTAATAATCAACTAGACATGGTAAATCAGCTACTGATGGTTAATTAGGAATTGGGCAGAAAAGATATGGAAATCAGTCAACTAAGGTCTGAGAATGATCAGTTGAAACATGATTTGAGAGCTAAGGGTATGTGCAAGATCATGAGGGGCCAAAAAGTGGTGATGTGAAAAATATTCACTTTTCACTCATCCAAAAGTGCATGAAAATGCTTGTTGACTATTTAGTAGGCTTGGGTGTTAATACACCTAGGCAAACTTGACACCAAAGCACAAGCCTAATCGGGTACCCGATACCTACATGGTCAACTATTGAAATGTCTCAAATACATATTTTTCCCCTGTTTCTCTGAGTTCCAGACTTTGACAATGTAGTTGATGACTTTTTTTTCACCCGAATTTGATAAAATGAAAAGGGTATCTTAAGGAGATTATCAGCTTTCTATCGATATAATTGCTGTCAAATTTTGAATTTGGTAAGTAATTATTAGTTATTTTCTAATTGAACTACCTCTAAAGTGTTGATTTATATACTGATTGAAAAATGACTATAACTTTCAGACAGTATAACATTTTTTAAATCTAAAAAATGTGTCACATTCTATGCTTCGCCTACTATAAGGAAAAATAAATAAAATTTGAATTTTGTAAAGTTTTGAATGAGTTAAGGTGGTCAGACACGGGAGTTTTTTAATTCTAAAAATGTTGTAGCAGAAAATTCATAATTAATTATTGTTTTGGAATAAAATTACAAAAAAATATGCATCACATCCAGGCATGAGTCTACTACTTATATATAAAATCTTATAATAAAATATTGTCATTTGATTATGATTAAGGTGGTTAGACATACACCTACTTCTTATTTTTTTCCAAAAATTTTTATACTACTACATTGAAATCTATACTTTTCACCAATCATACTAACTTTTTCTCAAAAAAAGGCCTAGTAGTTTAGAAACTACATTCAATTTTCTATAGATTCTATTGTTACAACATTTTGATATTAGGTTCATAGCTAGTTGAAATTTTCACGTCAAGTTGACTAACCTTGATTTGCTAATTTTTCATTGCCACTTAAGGGCATAGTTTGGCCCCTCATGATCTTGCACATACCCCTAAAAAAGAGATCAATGAAAGGATGAACAAACCCAATGAAGTTGCAAAATATTTTGAAGAGTTGTTAAGATCACCTAGAAGATCTAGTGATAGATCAGGACTTGGACTGAATGAACATTCATCTACTAAAGAATGAGAATCATCAATGAATGGAGAATAGAAGATGGCTAAACCAAAGAACACCAAGCCAACATGTCATCACTATGGAAAGCTAAGACATACAACCAACATATGCAGAAGAAAACATGGTAAGTTTGATTCTAAGCCTAAGTTTAATGGACATTGTTTTAGCTACAAGAAGCATGGACATCAAGCACATGAATGTAGATTGAAAGCTAGTAATTCATCCACCTCACCCAGGTTTCAAGGAAGTTGTTTCAATTGTCAAAAATATGGGCATAAAGCATTTGAATGCAGATCAAGACCAAGGTGGTCATCAAATGAGCAAACAAAGCCAGTCACAAAGCACAACTGTTACAATTGGGATTACAACACCTGGTATAATTTCCATTATTGTGGCAAGTATGGACACATCAGAGAAAATTGCATGAAGACTCACTTTAGAGGTAAATCCAAAAGCTAGATGAATGGAAGCATGGTTTGTTACAAATGTAACAAGGTCGGTCATTTAAAGAAAGATTGCAGATCACCTATGCCAAGCAATGAAAATCAGAATGGAGGTATTCATGAGAAACTAAAGAGTCAGATGGAAAAGACATGGAGGATGAAAGAACAAGAAAACTCAAGTGAACCTAGCACATCGGCGATCACCCAATCCAATGGATTAGGTGATCACACTTCTTGTAATTAAGCTTGAAAGGTATGTTCAGAACTAAGTCTTGTAAAGCCTTATCTTTCATTAGTTCCTAACATAGAACCAAGAAAAAGTCCACATCAGCATAGATAAAGATACACTAGGACATATGTGAGAAAAATAGAAAATTTCACTTTTGATGTCAAGCATTATTGTCAATGACTAAGCTATCAATGCATGCCAAGCACCTACTATGGCCAAAATGCTATGTACATTGAGCTGTATTGCAATAGTTATATTGACTGAGCTTATGAGTTTACTGAGATAGTTTTAATCTACCTAAATCTGTACGGAGCATTTATGAGGCCCTAATCCTATTTTTTCAAATTCTATAAACTGGAAAGTTGCCATTAATTTCATTTCACTAGGCTATTCAAGATTTCAAAGAGTGATTTAGAGTTTGAGAAACCAGATTAAGTAAAGCAATTCTGAATTCTCTTAGCATGCCATTGGCAAAATTCATCTACAGGGTTATTGACAAAAAGGTACTTTACCGAGAAAATATTTTCTTTTCAAAAATTACAGTTCAAAATGGCATCATCTTCATCTGCACCAGTCAAGAAACAAGGGATGGAAGTTTTAAATGTGCAACTTGTAAGGAATGAAGTTTGCAAACTGAGTGTTTTCAAGACAATGTCGGAAAGTGCTGTCAAAGGAGATTTCAATGGAGCCCTATCATCTATTCTAGAGAATGTGTTATTGATGAATGATGTTAGGTCTTGCTATATGTGCAAAATTGGAGAAATTGGTGATTATGAGATCAAGGAAGCATATGAAAAACTATGTGTCAATGGTGTACTGAAGCCAGAACATAAGGTTGTTGTCAATCAAGAGTTAGTGCATGCCCTAAATTTCCTGCAAAATTTTAATGTGGAATGGATCAAGATCGTTCTGGGTTGAGTACATGACATGTAGTTATGGTTGGAAGATGGATTTGTGAAGATCACAAAGGAAATGATACACAAGTTCACTGGTTACCCTACAATTGATGGGAAGAGAATGATGAAATGTGAAAGAAAAGAGGATATTCAAGAAAACACCCAAGTAGTTTGGAACAAACGTGACATGACAATTTCCACCATTACCGATCTGGAAATTGACTTCGATGTTAGACTCATCTCGCACAAGTTTTATCAATCCAGTCAGTTGGATAGCGTCCCCTGTATGGTAGTGGACCAGGCATGGAAGATTATTAAGAAAGGGCACACCTATGACCTTGCTGAGCTCCAGCTGAATCTGTTGGAAATTAGGAGAGACAGATACTAAGAGGGGAGGGGTGAATCGGTATCTACCAAAACTTTTCATTTAAATCCTTCATTCTGATTTAACATTCAGTACTTTAACCGATCAAATAACTTGCATCAAATTGCGTAAACAATTATATATGAAACTAACTAATCATTATACCATCAATGCAATCACATAACACAAGTATTTGGTTACATAGAAACCCCTTTTAGAAGGTAAAACTATGGTGGGGATGAGACCCACAAATCTTCACTAGTCTGCAGATAGAAAGAGTTTTCTTGTTAAGGCTACAATTGTGATCACTTCTCATGATCTTACCCTGTTAGGAGTAACAAAAGATCAACTAGATCTACCTCATTATAGGATTTTGACAACACTATTAAGTGTGCACTCAGTTAAGAGATTTACAATAGGATTGTTAAATCCACTCGGTTAAGAGATTTTGATAGTTCTATTACAATTGTTAGAAAGCAATAGAAAATGTATCTGCTGTGATTGACAACTTGATTGTCTGATAATAGATCATATAAGTACTGTATAAATATCACCTTTCCTATGTAGATCTTTTACTCTTTGATGCTCGGTTTGCTTTGTCAATTCTGAATACTTCTCTATAAACAATTCTGCTCGGTTTGGTCTATTCAGTGCTTGTATCAATTTTGTCTCATCATCTTCGTCATTCTTAGAATGATATATTTATAGTGTTTTGGATTTGCTAAACCATTTGATTTACATCCATTAGATTATGTCTCTTAACCATGTTCATAGATTATACTGTTTTACCTTTATCGGTTGATGTATCACCATCATATCTTCTTTGAATTTTGTTAGTCATCGATCTTGTAACAAACTATATTCCTTTTCATATCTTTACGCTGATTTTGAAATAATCTAGCTTACATGTGTATCAATCTGTTATAACTATCTATCTTGAAAATTGTGCCTTCACTAATTCATAAGTCATTTCTATTATCCTTGGTAGTGCTTGTTTACTCTGTTTGGTGTATGCTAGAAGACTTTGGTGTAAACTATCCATCGGTGTGAATGTGCGCTCAGTAGACTATAAGATACATCAGTGCATATAGTCAACCTACTTGCTTTGATAAGCTTTACTAATTGTTCCTGTCTCCTTGTATTTACCAACTAGTCCAGTATTTCACCGACTAATGATTTTGATACTAAGTGACAATAAATGCTCAATAGAGATAAAAATCTCCCCCTTTGGCATTAGTATCAAAACAAAAAATGTATATGCAGTAGATTCTTACATCCTTATATCTCCCAAATGTATATACATATACAAAAATATCTAAGTATATAAATACTCCCCCTTTTAATATTCTTGGTAGTGTGTAATGTACACGTAGCAAAATAGATAGCAAAATAGTCCTTCACTGTCATACATTTTCTTTCCCCCTTTTTGATATAAATGCCAAAAATGTAGAATGTATACTTACAACTTATCAAAAATGTGCTGATGGGTTTTCTTCAATGATTCCAGGAGGTTGTCCCATTCCTCTGTCAAGTTTGTAAGAGCGAGGTGCTCATAACTCACTTGAGTTCTCATGTCCATAACATTATTCAACACCGAAATGTCAGGTGTAGAGACCAATGTGCGTGCTTTATCCATATGCTATTCAAAAAATTTCAAGTGTAGGATGAGTTCTTTTTGCAACTCTATAACCTGATCTATTATTCTCTCTTTCTTCTGATTAAGATCTCTGATCAACCACCTGATTTCATGTATCTGGAGAATATACATGCCTAAATATTTTGGCTCGGTTGATGCAACTTGTGTACATGTCTGCATTTCTGCTTTAAGTTTCTTAATTTGTTCACCGACCTTAGAAGTGAACATGTCGGTAGTACACAAAGTCATCAAGGTTTGAAATATATAAGTTGTAATAATCTGACAATCAGATATTACCTTGGATAACTCTACCTTGTTCAAAGCAACTTCTGCACACAACTTTTGTGCAAGTTTCTCCTGTGCTCTGCTTTCTGCCCTTTCTTCCATTCTCTTTTCCATATCAATATCGGGCTATTGTATTTTCTATGACAAGTATGCTAGCTGATCTAGTATGGGCTTGTTGACATCAACATCAACATCATGAATGACTTTTTGTAATATGTCTCTAAAATTTGTCAGTATTTCATTCCTTTTATAGGTTTTCTTTAATCTTTCCTGAGCTACCTTCCTCTGACATAGCTCACCATATGTTTGCAATTTGGAGGGGCTCAATGTCATTGGATCAACATTCAATATTTCAATGATTTTTGTAATGTTACGGCTCCTTTTTTTGATTTCTTCTTCATGAGAGGTCCACTCCTCGATAGTATAGCAGTGCTCTTATCTTTTGGAGTCTCGGTGCTGATTGACATGCTTTTATCTTTTTGATGCTCATCAGTGCTCGATGGTTGAGCTTTGGTAGCAATGTCAGTTTGGTTCACCTCAGTAGTTTCTTCTTGTTCTTTCTATTCTTCACCTTCCTTTTTCTCCTTTGTATCCTTTTGTTCAATATCTTGTGGTGCAATAGTGGATTGTGCCTCTAGAATAGGTGAATTTGTATCTACAGGTAACATTATTTCTGGTGTTTCCTCAGCATCCTTGTGTTCATCTTGTTTCTTCTCCTCAAGTTTAATCTATGCTATAATAGCTAATGCCTCATCAATCATTGGTAGATTGCCTAGTAGTGATGCTATGTCAGTATCCTTCAAAGATATTATCTGTACATCTTCATCATCGTTATTATCAGGGTCACCATGTGATATGTCCTCAATAAGAACATCTTCATCTATTTTCTTCTTTAGTTTAATTTCAACTCTTTCTAGTGCCTGTTGTGTTATACTTATCTTTGATGTGTCCTTGGTTATGTATATTATCTCGGTATCCTATGTACCGGTGTCCTTATCTATATTGTCTGTATCACCCAAAAGTATACCTTTATCTTTTGACCTTTTCACTCTTTTTGACATTTGTAGATAAGCAGCTTGCTCTACTTTTGCTTCTTCCTTCAAGATCAAATCCCATAATGATGTATACTCAGCATCTATGTCACCGACGTTTTCATCCATAATCATGAGGGTTTTTTGTTTTATCAAAAATCTTTGTTGATACTTCTGTAAATACTTTGCTACTTCAGTCATGCTTAGATGTGTTGCTAACCTCATCAATGATCTTTCTCTTTTGTTCTTTTTTGTCTCTATTGCCATGATCCATCTTGTAGCAATTCTATCATCTAGTGCCTTTAGTAAACTGTAAGAAATTTCAATCAGTATTCTCTTGAATTTGATCATTTGTTGTACAACCACATTCTCAATGTTTATTTGATCCTCTGCACTCATGCTATCAAACTTTCCTAAAGTGGGATCATTCAAATTTACATTTTCCATTATATCTTCAATTATTTCTTCAATAGTACTATCTTTGTGTTTTACAACCTTGTATATTTTCTTTTCATCAAACTTGTCATTACCTTTGGTAACCTTTGTTTGTTTCACTTTCTTCTTCAGTAATTCTACTACTGTCTTTGTCTTTCTTTTCATATATTTTTGAGTAGGAGTTGCTACCCTTGGTTTCTTAGTTACAATCATCTCCTTTTCTGTATAATTAGTAGGAGGAACTGATAAGTTTCCCTTGTCATCATCTAACTTGGTGGCTTCACTATCATAAGATTTATCTGCAAGCTCTAGTAGCCCTTCGGTTGCGGCAACAATCGATGATTCCTTAGATAAATCATTTGGTAATTGGGAGGCATTTAGTGTAGCCTCAAGATTATCTATTAACTTCTTTCCTCTTCTGGTCATTTTACTGATAGCGATATTAGTCTCTGTTCTTGATTTAGCTTCCTCATATGTTCCAAATCTACATGCAGAAATGTCAATAGGAAGTGCTAGCAGGGCGGTAATGGATTTCAATGCAAAATCATGGCTTATCTCGTAACCCATAGGTGCTAGCCACTTGATTCTCAGTGTAACAGATTTGATCAAGCAGTGATCTATGCTAACAACAAAACATATATCATTCTCAAATTTCTTTACTAACTCACTAGGTATTTGGCTTCTCTTATGCATCTGTTCCTTGAATTTGTTAAAGTATAGATCAAATTCCTTATTCGCATTATCTCTGAGAGATTTCATATGATCACTAATATATTGTGCAATAGGTTTGTCCTTCTTCCATAAAACCTTTCCAATGCCAGGTACAAACCTTTGTATATACAATAATAAACATACAAGTAAAGAACTGAATTTACATGTATTAGACTTCTTTGATCTTATGACCTTCATGTTGTCTGCTAGCTATCGAAACATGATGTCTGCTATGTCAACTTGGTGATCCTTTTTCACAATCTTGTAGGCCATATCCATAGCATTTGTCGGTGCACTATTCAATTCACTCGACTAAAATATCTTATACCTGATAACATGAGCTACAAATTTTACAGCAGGATCTTTGATTTTCTTTATTTTCAGCGCTCTTCCATCCCATTCTACACCTATGTTTTGTTCAACTTCTTGTCTAGTAGAATTGCAAAATGCTTTCACTTTATCAATAGTGGGATACCTTGTAATAATTCTTATCATCTTCTTTGTTACTTCGATAGGCTTGCTGTCCAACCAAAATTTGCCGTCGTGATATCAGCTCAACACAATTCTTATCCATTCATTCTTAAAATCTTGAGGAAAATAGCGAATGCCAGTTAACCCTACATCTTCCAGGCATTTATACTCTAGTTTCAACTATTTGTTTAGGTCACAAACCCCTTGAAGTGCAACAATCAATTCATACATTCCTACCTCATTGATCTTGCAGTGGATATACGCTCTAACAACTTCAGTTAATAAAACCCTTTCAGGAATGCTAGAGAATGCTCCCATTAAATCAATCTGTGATGCGACTCTAGGGTGTGATTTGAATTTATCTTCTTTAAAATGTGCCCTAACTATGAATTCAACCTCTTCTTCACCTTTTTGTGATTTATTTGTGGTAGATGTGGATGCCATCAATAAAACTAGGGTTTTAGTGATTACAGTGAGGACAAGTTAAAACTATATCCAAAAAACCTACTTGATAGTTGAAGAACAATTGTTGGTTCAAGATGAAAGTGCCTTGAATCTTTGTAGAAATCTTTAGCTCAAACTCTTGGTTGCTCTAAAAAATTCATTCTCTGGTGCTCGCAATGTAAATAATGAACTCGATTCTAGCGTATTTATAGATTTTTCCAAAATTCCCTACTCAAATATTTGCAATAAATGCTTGACCTAACTTCATAGTGTATTATAGCTTTCTTATTCAGTTGACACCCAATTTCATCAGTTTACATTGTTTCCTCAGTTAACCTTGCCTTTACCGACTTGTATAACATTGTTAGCTCACACAATATAACCATAGTGCATCTTAATTCATGTAGATTTGGTATTAACTCTTCAAGTATAAGGAACTGTATGTAAAATATAATCTTTCAAAGTATCAGTTCCATACATACCTTAGTCACCTTAAGTGGAGTTACTGATGTCACCCTGTCCAGAGGATGAGGCTTCACCGATAGTATTACTTGATTTAGCAATCACCTTCTCTGCTTTCTTCCACATAGTATTCCTCATCTTCATGATATTTGCAATAGTGTATCCACTCTCAAATACATGATTCTCATCTAGTACTCAATCTCTATAGTCTTTTCTCACATGACCGACTTTATGACAGTGCATACAAGCCATCAGTGTGCTTGACCAATATCTTGAATTTCTTATGCGATGTGCCCTATAGTAGTTAGCAACAATATGTCCATACTGGCCACAAGCAGTGCAACTAGTCCATGTATTATAATTCCATACATATGCATTACCTTCCCTCTTTGGTTGATATGACTTCTTCTAATTTTTCTGCTTAGGAGTCCAGACTTGCTTCATCTTAGCTTTGCATTCACTTGTAGTGTGACCATGCTTGTTCCATGTGTACCATATCTTCCCTATAGTAGTCTTTCCGATATTGTCCTTTTTTTTAGATCTACATTCAAATGCTTGATGTCCATACTTTCCATAGTAATAGTAGTAACCATCAAATCTTGTAGTAGTAATAGGAGGATACCCTTTAGCTTTGCTTTGACATACATTAGAAGTGTATCTAGGTTTTCCATAGTGATAGCAAGTGAGTACTTTAGATTTCTGACCTTGATTGTTACTGATCTTTTCAGTAGGTTTCGATGATTCACCTTCACCAGTATAACCTATACCGGCTCTGCTTCCAAATCTTCTCTGATTGTCCAAGAAATCATCAATCTTCTTTGAAATTTCTTCAACCAACTTTTTCATCTCATTGTGTTGCTGTTGATTCTTTAGTTCATTCCTCAACTTTTCATTTTCTTCTCTCAATCTTGCCATATCTTCAAGATTCCTTGATAGTTCACCATTGGTCCGGTTTACTTCTTGATTTGCAATCAGAACCTGATTAGACACTTGAAAGTGATGATTAGTAAGTCTTTATATTTCACTTTCCTTGGCTTGTAATTGTTCAGTCACCAATCTTCTATCTTCAATGGCTAGGTTACAGTCTTGCTCAGCTTGTCTTGCATTGTTCAATATTTCTACCATTCTTACCATTTCTATTTCTTGTCCAATCTATAAAGCCTTCACTTGATTAGATAGCTAATGGTTCCTTTCAGATAGGTCAGTGATAGTACTTTCAGATCCATCAAAGATGCTTCCCGAGCTAGATCCACTATGATCAAATGCATCTTCAAAAATTTCTTCATGATAACCAATCTCACCTTATGCAATTGCAATGTTCTTTCTCTATACCAGTAAATCCTTTAATTCAGTCTTGGCTTTCTTGTACTATTCCACATACATCTACAGTTGAAGTTAGTGATTCTCAATAGACTTATCAAGCTTATATCTCTCCATGTCTTTAGATCTTTACCTTTTAGTGGTTAGACTGTTCAACAAGACAACTCAGCTCTGATACCAATTGTTGGAAATTAGGAGAAATAGATACTAAGGGGGGAGGGGTGAATCAGTATCTACCAAAACTTTTCATTTAAATCCTTCATTTTGATTTAAGATTGAGTACTTTAACCTATCAAATAACTTGCATCAAATTGCATAAACAATTATATATGAAACTAACTAATCATTATACCATCAATGCAATCACATAACACAAGTATTTGGTTATGCAAAAACCCTTGTTAGAAGGTAAAACTGCGGTGGGGATGAGACCCACAAATCTTCACTAGTCTGCATATAGAAAGAGTTTCCCTGTTAAGGCTACAATTGTGATCACTTCTCGTGATCTTACCCTGTTAGGAGTAACAAAAGATCAGCTAGATCTACCTTGTTATAGGATTTTGACAGCATTGTTAAGTGTGCACTCAGTTAAGAGATTTACAATAGGATTGTTAAATCCACTCGATTAAGAGATTTTGATAGTTCTATTACAATTGTTAGAAAGCAATAGAAAATGTATCTACTCTGATTGACAACTTGATTGTCAGATAACAGATCATATAAGTACTATATAAATATCACCTTTCCTGTGTAGATCTTCTGCTCTGTGATGCTCGGTTTGCTTTGTAAATTCTGAATACTTCACTGTAAACAATTCTGCTCGGTTTGGTCTATTTAGTGCTTGTATCAATTTTGTCTCATCATCTTCATCATTCTTAGAATGATATATTTATAGTGTTCTGGATTTGCTAAACCATTTGATTTACATCTGTTAGATTATGTCACTTAACCATGTTCATAGATTATACCGCTTTACCTTTCTCGGTTGATGTATCACCGTCAGATCTTCTTTGAATTTTACCAGTCGTCGATCTTGTAACAAACTATATTCCTTTTCATATCTTTATGCTGATTCTGAAATAATCTAGCTTACACATGTATCGGTCTATTATAACTATATGTCTTTAAAATTGTGCCTTCACTGATTCATAAGTCATTTCTGTTATCCTCGGTAGTGCTTGTTTACTTTGTTTGGTGTATGCTAGAAGACTTCGATGTAAAATATCCATCAGTGTGAATTTGTGCTCGATGGACTATATGATGTATCGGTGCATATAGTCAACTGACTTGCTTTGCTAATCTTTACCGACTATTCCTGTCTCCTTGTATTTACCGACTAGTCTAGTATTTCACTGACTAATGATTTTGATACTAAATGACAAAAAATGCTCAATAGAGATAACAGACTCAACTTTTTGAGAATTTGAACTCCATCCAGACGGTGAAGAACTCTATGTGTAAGTTCGGTTCCTTACTGATCTGTATATTCTTTTATGTTAAGAAGTGTTTTCCTACACATGTTGATGTAACATGGGATAAGAAGAAGCCCATCACAGTTCAAATTAATGATTTTATAAACTAGATTGGTGATGATTTTGAAGGGATTATGGATAATTATTTCATTGAGTTTAAGAAGAAGATGAGGAATAGGACTAGAATCCCTATGTCTTTGATTGAGAAATATAGCAAAGATATATGTTTTCTGGTAGACAAAAACTTTACCTATGCATAGGCTGTCCTACCTAGGGTGATGCAGGAGCATCCTGGGTGTAAGAGAAATCTTGCATCACCCAAAAAAATATTTCTGTTTGCTTTTCAATAAGGGCTATCTTATGCAGAGCTTCTATTTATGGAAACTTACTATTTTTAGTAAGTTGGTCATATGATCTTGGAATGTTCTGATTTCACACTTGGAGGTTCATCTCAGTCATTTCAGCCTACCAGTTGAGTTTCATTGCCACATCATCAGTATTGGTGAAGTTATTAAGGTTTTTGGGTATGAAATATTTCAGGTCCATTTTGAAGGCCTTAGAGGCTCCTGATCACGGTCGACCCCTGGCTAACTGGTGCTAGAGCATGTCAGGCATTGTATATCTCGTCATGGCATTTCTGAAAAGTGGTTACAATAGACAAATGAAGCTACAATTAGAAAGTTATGGCCTTTGAAAGTTGGGTTACCTAAAATCATATTTTGTATTTCTTTTGAGCCGACCCTATTGTAATAATTGTGAAAAAAATAAATAATTCTTTGTTTTGTTGGCCTAAAGCACTAAATTTCTAGAACCTTCTTGGGTGGTGGAAATTGCCTATATAAGAAAGGTCTATGGTGTTGTCTGAGGGAGTTCGGGATAGTTCTAGGTAGTAGATCTGGGTATTGATTTGAGGCTTTGTCCTATAGAATATTGTAAGGGAATGCCCATGTGGCTTTGCATATTGTAATTCTGAAAGTTTGTAATTCCACATTTGTGGAGATAATAAGAACCCAATTTTCTATTCTTGCATATTGTTGTTGTTTCTCTATTTCTGTTATGTGTTTGTGGTATTAAGGGGAGCTCCCTTCATCAAGTGGTATCAGAGCAGGAGATCGTCGATTGTGACGTAGTTTGCACCAGGACCGTGGGTTAGGGTTTCTATTTAAACAGATCACCAACAGTGAGGTAGTTTGCACTAGGACCATGGTTAGGGTTTCAGCGAGAAGCATGAAAATGCCTCCATGAAGGGAACGTGGTGGAAGAGTTGGTGTTGTAACACTTGAGGTTAGGGAATTGCAAAGACAAGTGCAAGCATCGTAAGAGGAGATTCGTAGAGTAATGAATCTTAATGTCAGAGATGAAAGCGAGGATGAAGTCGATGAAGAAGATCAAGAAGGAGAAGTTGAAGTTTTGAATCAAGAGGAAGAAAGGCTTTTCCGAGCCATTTCCAAGATTGGGAAAAGACCTAAGATCGAGGTTCCTACATTTTCAAGGAATCTTAACCCAGAGGAATTGATCGACTAGATCAATGAATGTGAAGAATATTTTGAGTATGAAGATATTGAGGATCCTGATTGGGTCAAGTTTGCGAAGGCTAGACTAAAAGGTCATGTGAAGATCTGGTGGCAAGAGATTCAATTGGAGAGAAATAGAAGAGGGAAAGATAAAATCACAAGATGGGATCAGATGGTGGATAAATTAAAGTGACAGTTCATTCTTGTTGATTATGAGCTTGACCTATTGAAGAAGATGCAAAGTTTGAAGCAAGCAGGAAGATCTGTTCAAGAGTATACAGAGGATTTCTATCGAATCCTCATCAGAATAGGCCATGTAGAAGTGGATAAGGAGAAAGTTTCCCATTACCTTAATGGGTTGAGGCCGAGCATTCAGGAGGAGTTGAATCTGGTTCAAATGAATAGTATTGAAGAAGCATACCAGTTTTCCCTAAAAGTAGAGGAAAAGCTGAACAAGAAGTTCGAGAGCAGACAAAATGGAAGAGGTCGCAGTGGACGATCTGGTGGACGGTCATATGGAGGCCAAAATGAAGATCCAAAAAAGAAAGACGAGGCCAATAGTAGTCAAAATTAGAGAGGAAACAATTCCAATCATTTCCAAGATCAGAATAATAGAGATCAAAGAGGAAGAGGAAGAAGACAAGGTTCAGGAAGAGGAGGCTTCTGTGGAACATGTTTTCACTGCAGAGAAGAAGGTCATAGGGCATTTTAATGTCCTCAACACCAAGGAAGGACAAATAGGAGGAATGAAGGCTAGACCAGAGTTGCACATGTAGATGAAGATGCTAGATGATCAAATTTAGAAGATATTGAAAGAGGAGAAACACTGATTAACATAAGAGTCCTGCTGAGTGGTGAGAATGAACCTGAACAAAGGAGGAGCCTATTTCACACTAGATGCAAGTGTGAGGGTAAATGTTGTGATGTGATTATTGATAGTGGAAGCAGTGACAATTTGGTGTCAGAAGAGATGGTGACAAAGTTGAAGCTCAAGAGACAGAAACACCCACATCCATATCGGATTTCCTGGGTGCAAGATGACCACAAGGTCATGGTCAGTGAATAGTGTCTAGTAAAGTTCAAGATTGGCGAGTACCAAGATGAGGTACTATGTGATATCATATCTATGGATGCATGTCATATGTTGTTGGGTAGACCTTGGCAGTTTGATAGATGTGTTGTACGTGATGGTCATACGAATACTTATTCCCTGATAAAGGATGGAGTGTGACATAAGCTAAAACCATTGAAGGAAACAAAAGAAAAGGTATTTGGTAATGCAAGAATAACTTTTGTTGATAGAGGAAAATTCTTAGATGGTATGCGGCATGAGCATATGTGTTTTACCTTAATTCCAAAGGCTAGGAAAGATGAAGTAGAAGATGTACTTGTAAAAGTTGCAAAATTATTGAATAAGTTTTAGGATATTGTATTTAATAATGTACCTGATGGATTACCACCAGTAAGAAAGATCAGTCATTAGATGGACTGGATTCTAGGAGCCAGTTTGCCAAATAAGGCAGTGCATAGAATGACACTAGAACAAAGTGAAGAGTTGAAGATAGATTTGAAGTTTAGTTCATCCTAGATTGTATATGGAAGTAGTCCCATAAATGCATTTGAGTTGAGAAAGATATTTAAAGGAGAAATAAGTAGTGCTGAAGCTAAGGATTTTGTAGAACATTTTAAGAACATCCATGAGGAGGTGAGGAACCATATTACTAATATGAATGTGTAGCATAAGGCTAAGGCAGATAAGAAAAAGAGGCATAAGGAATTTCAGGTTGGAGATGAAGTCATGGTTCATTTGTGGAAGGAGAGATTTTTGGTTAGTACATATAACAAGCTGAAAATGAAGAAGTTTGGACCATTATTTAATATTTCAAATATGATAGAGTATCATGAAGGAGGTGTTGAAGATGAGGTTACAGCAGCACAGTGGAGTATTCTAGCAACCAGTTCAGATACCAAGGAGATTGAAGATATACTAGACAGTCGTGTTGGCAAAATCATAAGGAACAAGACATATGAAGAGTATTTGATCAAATGGAAAGGAAGACCTATTGAAGATTCGTCATGGCTAACAAAGGAGGAGGTTAACCATCTTGGTTTTCCTCTGCACACCTGAGTCATGACAGGGTCACTTCTCAAATTACCTGGGGTGTTTGATGCAGGAGCATCCTGGGTGTAAGAGCAATCTTGCATCACGCAAAAATATTTTTGTTTTCTTTTCAATAAGGGCTATCTTGTGCAGAGCTGCTATTTATGGAAACTTACTATTTTTAGTAAGTTGGTCATATGATCTCGGAATGTTCTGATTTCACAGTTGGAGGTTCATCTCAGTCATTTCAGCCTACCAGTTGAGTTTCATTGCCACATCATCAGTATTGGTGAAGTTATTGAGGTTTTTGGGTATGAAATCTTTTAGGTCAATTTTGAAGGCCTTAGAGGCTCCGAATTATGGTTGATCCCTGGCTGACTAGAGCTAGCGCATGTTAGGCATTGTATATCTCATCATGGCATTTCTGAAAAGTGGTTACAATAGACAAATGGAGCTATGATTAGAAAGTTATGGCCTCCGGAAGTTGGGTTACCTAAAATCATATTTTGTATTTCTTTTGAGCCGACCCTATTGTAATAATTGTGAAAAGATGAATAATTTTTTGTTTTGTTGGCCTAAAGTGCTAAATTTCTAGAACCTTCTCGGGTGGTGGAAATTGCCTATATAAGAAAGGTTTATGGTGTTGTCTGAGGGAGTTCGGGACACTTCTGGGTAGTAGATCTAGGTATTGATTTGAGGCTTTGTCCTACAAAATACTGTAAGGGAATTCCCATGTGGCTTTGCATATTGTAATTTTGAAAGTTTGTAATTCGACATTTGTGGAGATAATAAGAAGCCAATTTTATGTTCTTGCATATTGTTGTTGTTTCTCTATTTCTGTTATGTGTTTGTGGTATTAAGGGGAGCACCCTTCATCATAGGGTTTCATGGTTAATGCCATTACCCTATGAACTATAGATGAAGCTACTACGGAAATCATGGCCCTCTTAGCTGGGGAAATTGATATAAAGGAACCCTACTTTGGAACATTTGAAGAGGCCAAATCCAAGATTTCTTTGGGATTATTGGCTGCCACCACTGAAAGGAAAAGAAAGAAAATATTGAGAAATCTAGAAGAATATGTTAAAGAATTTGAGAAGGATGCACCATTAGAGTTGACCCAAGGATTGGGAGAAGATGAATTGAGTGCAACTAGTAGTAGTGAGAAAGAAGAAGAGGAAGAGAAGAAACTAGTAATTGTCGAGTCCCCACCAAAGAGAAGAGTGTTGAAATGAAAAGTGTTAGTGACACCATCACTAAGGCCTCAAACTAGAAGAGCTACTACCAAGACTCCTAAGAAGACTCCTCCATCTGCAAAGCAAAAATCCACTCAACCCAAGGTAGTGCCGACCAAGGTTATGAAGAAGTCGAGAAGGAAACTTGTTCTAACAGAGGATGATGAAGAAACAGAAAGTGATGAAGCAATAAAGGGGAAGGCTACACAACAAGGTATACATCAACTCACTATTGATGAGTTATGTCTTAAGCTTACTAAAACAACAATAGTAGATGAGGTAAAAAGATTAAAGTTTGGCAAAATGAGTATTGGAGATAAAGGGAAAGTTGAGGATGCTATCCTTGAAATGTTATGCATTTTCAAGATGTTGCCAATTGAGATTGAAAATAGAATTCCAAAGGAATTATGCAATATGGTCACAAAGAAATGGGAGTATGCTCTGCAAATAGAGAAGGAAATCAAGGAGATTACACTAGCACAATTTGAATCCACTCTCACCCCTGCAGATATCAAACAAACAATCAAGCAATATAGAGGCAAGTTTGATCCTAAAATTAGAACCTATCACATTCTTCAACACAAGTTTGAAGATGTTGTGCAAGAAAGTTTAAAAATTTGGAAGGTATTGTATGGTTTGTTACCCACTCCGGATGATGAACATGATGAAGGAAAGGATGAAGGAAAGAATGAAGGAAAAGATGCTACCACTTCAATAGTTGTTGCATCTGACATCAAGAAAAATACAATGGAGACTGACACTCCTAAGGAAGTGAAATCACATGATACATTTGAGGTTCACATTGTTGACATACTAGAGGAGAGTCCTATTAAGAATTCATTCTTAACTAAGGATGATTTAAAGAACATGAAAGCAACTGACACACCCCTACCCAGTAGCAACACTGTACTATTACAAGTCATGGATTATCCCACCATTATGAGCACACAATCTGCCAATGATAATCCTACTCTACCTGGTGTTGCTACTGTTGATAACCCTTTTTGGTGATAATAATGTTTTGTATTTTGTCTATTGAGGTAATTACACATCCATATTGTTATCATTGATCCCTATGTAAAACCTAGAACCAATCAGAAAATTGTATAGTTAAGGCGGCAATAGAAATAAATCTAATCTGTAGATCTTGAAATGGTAAAAAAAATTTGTCGTTATATAAGGGCAAGATCTAGATCAGAGATAAGTGTGTGAATCAGAGAGATAAGATTGAATTAGTATGGGAAAATGATCAGAGAAGTATATTCAGAATAGCGAAGTATTTAGACAAAGTTTAGTGGCCGAGCTAAGCAGTGAAAGGACATAATCAAGAAAGATTAGATAGAAGAGATCAAAATATAAAGAAAAGAGATCTGTAATTTGCATACTAGTGCAAACTAAAAGATTAGGTACTGAGACATTTTGACCAATGTATCAGGGTAAATCTCTTAACCGAGTAGTCTTAGCAGACTTTTGGAAATCTCTTTACCGAGTGCTTACTTTATTGTAAGTTTATAAATCCTTTAACAAGGTAGACTATACAAGTCTTTTTTCTTTTAACCGAGCAGACCTGTCATAGGGTAGATCATGATTTGATCACATTTTGTAAGCCTTAACAAGAAAAACTTATTACTGTAGTAGTGAAGATTTGTGGGTGTCATCCCCACCCCAGTTTTACCTTTCAAGGGTTTTTGGGTTACCAAAATCTTGGTGTTATGAGTAATTTCATGCATGTTGCTTTATATGTTTTGTTGCTTACTATGATCAAGTTTTGTTTATGTTTTGCATAAATTTTTATCAGATCAAAGGATAAAAGTAGGTAATATCTGATTCAACCCCCCCTCTCAGTATTACTTTCCCACTTATATTTCCAACACTCACCCCATCCGAACCTGATGGCTAGCCTCTCCAACATCCTCTACAACATCATACCCCAACCACACTCTAGACCATGCTAACCTCAATCTGGAACAAGGTAGTAGCTCAGAAACATAGTAAGAACAATGGAAAATGGATGAGCGCCACCATTCCCGCTAATCAAATCATCCCAAGAAATGGCCCAGCCCATCACTAGATCATCTCTAAAGATCATCCTCAAGGCTACTTTACCCTGCCATGATTGTGTCTTGTACTCCACTCGAGCACCATGGACAGGTATCCTCAGAATCCTATATATGTCCTTAGGAGTCACAGTCACCTCCCCCATAGAAAAGTTGAAAGTGTTCATCTTTGAAATGGAAACGCTCTACAAGTGCACCAAGAAGATTGTGATTTACCCTAATGTCAAGTAAATCATGCAAGAATCCCCAACTGAGTCTCTCAATGTGAGCACTCTCTGCATCTGTTAGTCTCTGCACTAATGTGGTGATAACATGATGGTGTGTCCTAAAGGAAATGTCAGGGAAATCAACTTGCAAAGCAAGTGATGACACTGGATCAGTATCTCAACATGATGGGTTTTCAACATAACAACAACAAATGCAATAAGGCATCTATCCTAGACATGACTCTGTGACACTCTACTTGGCTGATTTTATGCTAATTTGACAAATTTTGACCAAAAGAATTCAAACTTTGCATCATTTTTTCACTCAAGGAAACTGTTTCCTCACATGAGACAGGACTTTACCTTGCGTGAATAGGAGAAATCTCTCTCGGGACCAACTTTCAACTCGTGCGAGCTTACAGATAGAGCCCGGGTGAAGTAGACCTAACTCATGCAAGGAAACTACTCCCTTGTGTGAAGGGAGACCTAGGCTAGTGTGAGGAAACTAATTCCTCATCCAAGATTGGAAGAACATGACCTAAAACTATGCTAGATCATCCTAAATTGACCTAAAAAGTGATACAAATTGAAATGCAAGGATGTTTATCGACTACTTATAGGTGCGTCATACTTCACTAGCTAGGTGTGTCATTAGGAGCACTCAAATTGATGTGTATATAGTGAAAGACCCTCCATTTCTCTCTCATAGCTCAAAATCACAAGAAGACAAAGTTGAATAATGAATTGAAAATGACCCCTCTGGGCCTTATATAGCTTTTGACCTAATTTTCAAAAGTGCTCCATTTTACATGAAAATTGCACCCTTGGCTAAATCAACTGCTCTGAATCCATTTTTAGGATTGAAATCAAAATTTGACATTTCTAGATAGCTTGAAATCACATTTTTAATTCTGGGACCCTTTTGGGATCGGACGCTTGTGTAGTCAACCTTCCGACGTCATCTTCATGCCAGACCCTCATCTTTGCATCATGTTCTCAGGATCTCTACTCTTTTCATCAAAGTAAACTCTAGTCAAATCTTGTCAAACATGGTCAACCATGGTCAAACTTGGTCAACAAGACTTCTTTGCTTTGATTTGCTTCTGCAGCTTCTTGAATCTAGTCTAATTGCTTATACTCTGCAACCTCTTGTCATCAATCATCCTTCCGATATGTCATCTTTTGATTTCACTCCCAAGGGGGTAGGATGATTGCATCATTTGAATCTTGTCAAAACAATTCTTGGATCAGTCTGATCTGAATCATCAGTTCTCATTGCTAGGGGCATATCGTGCCTCGCATCTTGCTATCTTATCATCTATCTTTTAGGTATCCGAGCAATCTAACTCGGATCCTCAAGGATCAAGATTCATTCTAGAGATGGTTCTCAAAATATTTTAGGTATTGGGGAAATCTAACCCTAATTCTTGGGAGTCAAGCTTCATTCTGGAGATGGCTCTTGAAATCTCTCTTAGACCATTATCTAGGCAATCTAACCCAGGTTTCAGAGGGCTGAGCTTTGTATTGGGGTAATCTAACCCTAATTTTGGAGACAGTCCTAAGTTTTCATCTGAATCTCATTCTATGCATTGGGGCAACCTAACCCCGATTCTCATCTTCTGTTAAGACTGTTGTCTTCACAATCTAACTTGCAATCATGCTTTGATCTGTTCGATGTCTTGGCAACCTAACCTAGACTTTTGAATTCCTCATCATCTATCACTTCAGACTATTCTTTCAATCAACGTGTTGTTCGCACATCAATTCAAAGAGGGGAAAATGTAATACCCCAAAATTGGCACGTATTAAATTCAATCAATTTTGGTGCATTTTTGTTAATTTTACATCTCCAAAGTCCTAGTTTCCTAGGCAATTTTCTCTCTCCTACCTGACTTAATTCGACTTGATGTCAATTGCAAAAACCCTAAATTGCATTAATCAAATATTAAAATTAATTCCTAAAGTCTTCAACTTTTATTATCTAAATTACCCCTATGATAAATTAATTTAATTCTAAAGTCCTAAGTGCTTGGAATTAAATTAAAACTCACCCCATTTCACTAATATACATGAAAAGGAATTAATAATTACTTGTTATTTGAATAGACTCTCATTTTTGAATTAATAATTCATAATATTCGAAAGGTCACCCTGTGTGGCAATTTTCATTCTTTTAATTAAGTAATTTATGCATTTTTGTCTCAAATGAGAATGAAGAGTCAGGAGTTTCAAATCAAGAACTTGTTCATTCTCTGCTCGGGCTTGTCTATTTAATGAGCCTCATTTCTTCATTCAAGGGAGCAATTTTTGAGAGTAATTAAACTATAGTATTTTTGTGTCTCAATTTCATTAATTCAAAGCTTTATTGCATATTAGTGTAATGTTCTCATTTTAGTTTAATATTGCATCTCATATTATAATTAATTTGTTTAATTTCTCTTAGCTTAATCTAATTTTTATTTCATGTTCTTAGAGTAAATTTGCACTTCATATTTCTTTCCAAGCTATTTAGATTAATATCATATTTCCTTCAAAGCATCTTTAGACTAAATTGCATTCATTCTAGTTTAATTTTAGTTTTTTTGTCATTATAGCTTTTGAAAATCCTCCATTGTAGAACTAGTCTTATGGTTGTTGGCTCTCATTCTAAGAGTAATTAAACACCCCATCTACATAGGAGGCAACGGGTCACTTCACCATGGATTTCAAATTGAGTAATTCATACTCTCTCTCATAATTTGATCATGTGAGTAATGACCATGTTGTGTGTGTAGTTGGATTAGAGGTCCACATTCAACCACATACAAAACTCACAAAGATTTCCCACACGAACCCATACAAGGTAACTTGGTTGAATCAAGAGTAGAGTGTACTAGTCAATGAACAGACTTGGGTGGAGTTTTCCATTTGATGGTATAAGGACAAGATCCTTTGTGATGTCCTTCCCATGGATGTCTGCCATCTTCTATTAGGAAGACCCTGGTAGTTTGATAGAAAGGTGATCTATGATGGAGAAGAGAACTCCATTTCCTTTAAAGAGGATAGCAAAACATTCAAGATTTAGTCTCTGATAGAAAATGATGAAGGAGCCTCAAGGACACCTAGTGTGTTGCTTAGCAGTGATAAGGAGGATTTCTTACACCTATTCTAGGAAGAGGAAACAATGGGATGTGCCATTGTTGTGAAGCCAAAAGAAGAGGAACACAAGTTGCAAACAGAGACACCTAAGGAGGTGAAGCATATGTTGGAAGAATACAGGGACATAGTAAGTGATGGGGCACTTTCAACACTTCCTCCAAGAAGGGCTATAAGCCATCAAATAGATTTTGTACCTGGTGCATCTCTACCCAATAAGGTAGCATATAAGCTCACACCTTATCAAAACAAGGAGGTGGAAAGGCAAGTGCAAGAGTTATTGGATCAAGGATTCATTAAGAAGAGCATCAACCCATGTGTAGTCCTGGTGGTGCTAGCATCAAAGAAGGGAGACAGCTGGAAACTTTGCACTGATTCAAGGGCCATCAATAGGATTACAATTAGGTATAGATTCCCAATTCCTAGAATAGAAGACTTGATGGACTATTTAGGGGGTACGTTGTACTTTACCAAGTTGGACCTTAAGAGTGCTTATCATCAAATAAGAGTTAAGGAGGGTGATGAGTGGAAGAAAACTTTTAAGACCACAGATGGGTTTTATGAATGGCTTATGATGCCATTTGGATTTACCAATGCCCCAAGCACCTTCATGAGGTTGATGAATGAGGTCTTGAAGGACTTCACAAGCAAATTTGTGGTAGTGTATCTAGATGATATACTCATCTATATTAGAACCAAAGAAGAGCACCTTGAACATGTGAGGTTAGTCTTAAAGAGGTTGTATGAAGAGAAGTTGGCAATCAAATTAGAGAAGTGTGAATTTTTGAAGTAGGAGTTAGTCTACTTGGGGTTTGTGGTGTCCAAGAGTACCTTGAAGATGGACCCAAGCAAAGTGGAGGCAATCTTGAACTAGCCTACCCCTAAAACAAGGACTGAAGTTAGGAGTTTTCATGGCTTGGCACAATTCTATAGGAATTTTGTGAGAAACTTTAATGGCATATGTGCACCAGTACTTGACACCATTAAAGGAGGACTTAAAACTAATTTCAAGTGGACTAAGGAAGCTGATAAAGCATTCCAGCTATTGAAGCAAGAGATAGCCACCAAACCTATCCTACTCTTACCTACTTTTGACAAGCTATTCACACTAGAGTGTGATGCAAGTGGCATTGCACTAGGGGGTGTATCCAGCCAAGAGGGAAGGCCTATGGCATTTTTCAGTTGGAAAATCAATGAAGAAAAGAAGAGGTATTCAGCCTATGATCTAGAGTTGTATGCACTAGTTCAGTCTCTCAAGAAGTGGAGACATTACTTACTCCCAAAGGAATTTGTGGTGTTCACAGATAATCAGGCTTTGAGTTATATTAATACTTAAGAGAATCTTATCAAAAAACATTTTAAATGGATGGAGTACCTCCAATCCTTTACCTTTACCATCAAGCATAAGAAGGGGTAGCTCAACAAAGTGACAGATGCTTTAAGCAAGAAGTTATTGACTGTCCAAGAAGTGAAATTGCAAAGCATAGGGATAGAAAGTTTCAAGGATCTCTATAAAGAGGATGAAGACTTCTCCACAGCCTATAAGGTATGCAATGAGTTTTATAATCACTTTCATAGTGATTATGTAGATTATACACTTAAAAATGGCCTCTTGTTTAAAAGAAATCAGTTATGTGTGCCTAGAGGATCCATGAGAGAAAATCTGATATAGGAGAAGCACAATGGGAGCCTAAGTGGGCATTTTGGCATCAATAAAAAAATGGAGCTAGTACAGAGGTACTACTATTAGCCTAGGTTTCCAAGGGATGTGAGGAAGTATGTGGAACAATGTGGTGTTTTTCAAAGGGCTAAAGGAGGCTCAAGCAATGCAGGATTCTATCAACCATTACCAGTTCCAAATAGGCCCTGGGAGTGTGTGAGCATGGACTTTGTGGTTGGGCTCCCTAAGACAAAAAAAGGTATGGATAGCATATATGTGGTAGTAGATAGGTTCTCTAAGATGAGTCATTTCATTCCATGTAGACCTACTCATGATGCTAGTTATATTGCACATCTCTTCTTTAAGGAGATTGTAAGGATTCATGGACTCCAATTGAGTATTGTTTCAGATAGGGATAGAGAGTTCATGGGCCCTTTTTGGAAAACCTTATGGAAAAGGATTGGAACTAACCTATCATTCAGCTCAGCTTACCATCCACAAACTTATGGTCAAATTGAAGTTATTAATAGGGTATTAGGAAATTTTCTAAGGTGCCTAACTAAAGAGTATGGGTAGACTTGGGATCTAGTCATTGCACAAGCTAAGTATGCCTACAATGATAGTGTTAATAGGACCACATGAAGGAGTCCTTTTGAAGTTGTATATGGCAGACATCCTAGAGGGGTGTGTGAACTAAGAGAACTTGGTTCTATGGAGATGAAGAGTGGCCAAGCAGAGGACTTCACTTAAACCATCAAGGAAGTACAAGAGCAGGTCAAGAGAGCCATCCTAGAGTCTACTCAAAAATTGAAAGCTAAAGTGGATGAGAGAAGGAAAGAGGTTTATCTCAAAGTGGGTGACTATGTGATGGTCCATTTGATTTAACCTAGAATGCAAAAGGGTATGCTTACCAAGCTGCAAATGAAGAGAGTAGGGCCTTGTAAAATTCTAGCCAAATATGGTGAGAATGCTTATAAAGTGGATCTACCATTAGATTTAGCTATATCACTAGTCTTCAATGTAGCTGACCTAGTCTTATACAACGGATAAGTAGCAGGGCATAATGAGATTCAAGCCACGATACTACAGGACTTAAACAAGAATGCCATGCCTCAAGTGAAGTAGCCCATAGCAGAACATATCTTGGAGTCTAGGGTGAAGAAGTGAAAAAGGCACCAAGTTTACATGGAACACTTGGTGAAATGGGAAGGTCAACCTAAGTCTAAAGCCACTTGGGTTGAGGAGAGAAATTTCAAGAAGCTAGGTATTGATCTAGCCCTTATCACTCCCAAAGTGCCTTAAATCTATGCTAAGCGGGAGTATGGTGTAGGAGCACCCTTTTAAGGGCTCCCACCATTGACATTTTTTTTTTATTTTCTTTTTTATGAAGCCTTGTAATTAAAATAAGATCCATGAGCTCAATGTGGTTTGTTTAGGTCCTAGGTTGGGTCCTAAGCTCACAGTCTAGCTTAGCCATTTTTAGATGTTGAGGGACTTAGTGGATGATGTCATCCTAATGTCACCTATCCTTACATTTGATAGTGGTCTAAAAGTATGGTTTTGTGGTGATTTAGCACATGTGTGCATTGATTTTGGCCTATGTGAGGCCTAGAAATGTGGAAAGAGCAAAAATTGCTCAAGCAACAATAGTTGTTGAACAAGTTGCATAGAAAATTTTCTTAATATAGGTTAGAACCCTAACCCAGTGGATAACAGCCCTAACCAAACCCATACCCTAAGGATAAGACCATAAATTCTTGGGAAAACCCTAATCTAGGGGTTGGATGTCAGATTGTATGGCTTTGAGAAAGAATTTTCAGACTGTGACTGTTTCTAGTGTGCCAGTTTGCACATATTGAATAAAGAATAAAGGATAATGGTTGAAACTTATTTCATATTGTGTTGTGGATATTTCTTACTATATACTATTTGATTTCCATTTCATATCTTAGCTTTATCTGCAAGTTTGTGTAAGGTTTTGTAAATAGTTTGGAGTTATTATCTCCCTAGCCAATTTTGACTAGTTTGTAAAGATGGGCCTATAGTTCCTATCCCCAACATTGAAACTCCATGAAACCATGGGATATGGAAGTGAAATCCCTATAAATATTTTCATTTCAAGTAGGGCCCTAGAATATGCAAGAAACCATTTTTGAGACCAAGCCCTAGGTGACCCTGGCATGTGCCCAGCTAGGTAAGGTCAATGTTGTGAAGGTTCTAAAAAGAAAGGGTGAAGATTGTAGAAGAAACCCTTTGGAGGATTTAAAGAAGGGATATAGAAGCATTATTTATGAGTAGGAGAGGCTTCCACTAATCTAGATAAGGTGGTGAAACAAAAAAACCAGTCCTGTGACCCTGTCAAGCTCAAAACACCTAGAAACCCTCATTTCTGGTTAGGGCATTGTATGGACACTTGGGATCTTGAAACCTTGAAAATCCTTGAGAGTTAGGGAATTAAATAGGAGTAATTTTGGAAGAATATCCAATATTTGGTGAAGGTTTTAGGTGAAATTCCTATAAATCCGTAAAGGAGGCCTAATTGAGGCTCTTTCCTTATAGCCCTGTTTTGGGAGAAAATGGTGAGATTGGGTAACAAGTTAGATTGCCCAAGCCCTTTGAGTCACATGGAAGGTTGTAAAAACACCTTAGGACCTATCTCCATCCTTTCTAGAGGCTAAGAAGGTATGGAAGTAGTGAAGCCCTTATAAGCTTATGTAAGGGTTTGAAGCTAAGTAGTGTGAAGGAGAGCTTAGGAGAAGGAGTGATTATTATTGGTGGTTATATTGGGTTGGGTTAGGGGATTTTATTAAGAAGAAAGATCCTAGAAACCACAGGGTGTGAGGATAACACACTAGAGATCCAAGGAAGGGATCAAGGAGCATAGACTAGGCTAGTCTATCCCAATCTTCCCATCACTATCGTATTTGCAACAATCATGGTCATATATCATAACAATGTAGGGCACAATTGAAGAAAGTTTTGAAACCAAAGAGACAAAATAATACATATTAGCCAAGAAGATAAGGTAACTCTTATACTCTGGATTATGACACATGGGTTAATTGTACTTCCTATGGAAGATATGGTTATATTTCTATAAATTGTATGAGACTACATTAGAAAGAAATATCTAGAAATTGGATAAATTTAGGAATGACATGTTTACACTACCATATGGTCGGTCACTTAAGAAAAGAATACATAAACTAAGCACTAGAATAAAGTAAAGATATGAATAAAAATACCATTGATGGAATCAGAAGCCAGATGAACCAAAGGTGGAGAAGATCAATAGAAGATAATGGAGGAACAAGCATAATTGTTAGTCACACCTTATCCTATCGATTAGGTGATTTCACCACTTCTACTTAAGTTAGTCAAGTAAGTATGGAAACTAAATTTTAATCATCTATATCTTACAAAAGTTCCTTATTTCTATTGCATGAAAACCATATCAACATAAATTAAGATGCACTAGGTGGTTATATGTTATTAATTTGAAGTGAGCATAGTCGGTAAAGCTAAACTTGTTGGAAAAATGGTCAGAACTCCCCTCAGGATTCATGACATGGCTTAACCACTTCTTGTGTCTTCTATAAGTCTAGTGGTTGTATCAGGCATTAACAGGTCAATATTTTGGTGTAACAGAAACCACTACTTGTAAAAAGTGGTATCAGAGCTTGGTTAGAAGTTAGAATCCCCTCAGGTAACATTGAGGGGGATATTATTGGAAAAATGGTCAGCGATCCCCTCAAGATTCATGACATGTCTTAACTACCTCATGTGTCTTCTATAAGTTTATTGGTTGTATCGAGCATTAACAGGTTGATATTTTGGTGTAATGACAACCACTACTTGTAACAAGACCAAGTAAGTGTAAGTAGTGAAAGTAGTAAAGGTAACCAAGCTATGTAGTAGAGATGGCATCAACCAAGAATTGGTAGTGTTAACTAAGGTGAAGTATTTAATGTGACTAGAATGGAGAAAACTAAGTGATTGTTCATTGACCGAGTAGTGGTTGGAAATGAATTTATTGCACCATACTTATGTTGAAAAGAGTTTTTGGGTATAAATACATAATGAACCAATTCATTATTCACATTGCATTCAAAGAGAGAAACAGGGTGAAGATTGAGCAACTAAATTCTCAACTAATACAATGTTTTGTGAGTTCTACAGAGTGTTTGAAGGCTATTTAGGAAGGTTTGAAGCATAACCGAGTGAATTAAAGGCAATATTTCTCAAACCCTAAATTATTGACACCAATGGAATCTACATTGAAATCTATTCAATCAAAGGATAGAAAGGAAGAGAAAGTTATATTGATCTAGAACTCATCATATGAAGAACCCAACTACAAGTTACATCCAGAGATCACAACACAGATCGATGACAAAGGATCATTTTCATCAATATCACCTATGGATTTATTGGTTAAATATGTTAGGTCATATATTCACTAAAAGATTAATGGGTTAGGTTATTTTGAGGTCCAATCTACCTATTAGGAACTACATAAGGATGAAAAGCTAAAGGATGAACAAAATATTTTGGAGGTAGAAGATTTAACCAGCATAATGCATTTCCCAAAGGAGTTGAAGACCGAGTGGATAAGGATCATTGTTAGCTAAGTTCATGATGAAAACATGTGGCTAGATGAGCCAGTGAAAATTACCAAGGATGTGATTCATATGGTTATAGAGTACCCAATATGTGACAAAGAAAAATCCCTAAGGCATTCATCAAAGAATGAGATTGAGAAACTGAGTAGAGAAGAGTGGGATGGTAGAGGAATGAATATTAATATCATTGATGACCCAGAGTCTAGATTAAGTCTATAAGTTATTACATACAAGATATTTCAATCTAACGGACTGAGCAATATTCCATGTGGTGTTGTTGATATAGTGTACAAGATCATGAAGAAAGGTCTACAACTTGACCTAGCCGAACTTATGTTGAGGCAATTGGAGGAGAACATGAGAATTATCTGAGGTTCAAAGTATAACACATGCAATTTTGGATCATTATTGGTATGTATATTTTTATACTTACAAAACTCAGTTTCCTCGACCAAAAACATAGAATGGGAAGTGGATAATTGCATCATTCTTAAAATCAGTGAATTCATTAATAGTTTAGACTAGAATTTTGAACTAGTGATGGATGATTATTTCAATAAGTTTAAGGATAGAATGCATAAGGGAAGAAACATTCTAGCTCAAATTGTTGAGAAATAAAAAGATGTATGTTTCTTAGTGGACATGGACACTACAGTCATCAAGGCAGTTGAACTAAGACCTGCATGGCTACCACCAATGGAGTATGATTTGGATATTGACTGATCCACTAGGTTAGTAGACCTGCATTACAAGAAGAACCTAAGGACAAAGAGGCTACAAGGTTTGGAACATATGAACAAGCCAAGAAGATAATAAAATGGACTTATTTGGAGAAAATATTGGAAGGAAATCAAGGAAAATTATTGGAACCTTAAAGAAAAAAATTTGTGATGTAGAAGAAGAAGTAGAGAAGTTGGTTGAAGAAGCAATCGAGGAGCAGAAATCAGTCGGTGAAGAAGAAGAAGAAGAAACTAAGTCAGATAATGAAGAATAGGAGAGCCACTAAAGGCAGTAAGAGGTAAAAGAAAACAAGTTGATACAATAACATGTGCAAGGACAAGGTCTACTACAGGTAACACCCGACCTCAAAGAAGAGGAGTTGCTAAGATCACAAGGCCTACACCAACCAAGACATAACAAAAGAAGAGAGGTACACAAGCTTCAAATGAGGTAACCATAGGCAAGAAGACGAGAAGAAAAATAAAAAATAAGGATGATATTGATTCAAAGGAAGAGGAAAATAGTGAATTTAAAGTTGTATTAAATAAATTACTACAAAGCAGTAGAAATCCTTTGAAGGCCTAGTCAGTAAGGATCACATGAAGGGTTTGTTGGTCCTTAAGGATGATGATTTGGTCCTCACTACTTTGGATGTGTTGGGTTCCCAATTTCAGGAGCTGAAGTGGAAATGTTGTTCTAATGTAGATGTGGTTTCTATGTTCGTTGCATGGGCATTACAGTTTGAGCATTCAGAGATGGAGGTTAAGCATTTGGTGGAACGTCTTTTTTGACAAAGGACTATTAGTATGGCTTGAGTCCATTTTGGAATGGGCTTACCCGAGCTAGGGTTTCAACTATATGGAATGCTTTGAAGATGAAGTAGATGGGATTTTGTTCGGAAAGGTGCCTTTTTTATGTTGGAGGGGAAAGGTTGATAAACGTGCATATTGTGATGATATTTGATAGAAGTTTGAGGTGTTGAAGTTGGATTTGATCTAGGTAGAAGAGAAGGCAGCTCTCACTGATACAGTGGTGTATGTTAATGTGCTGAGGTGCAGAAGAGGCCAGCGCAGAGGGAGGTCGAACATCATGGTGTAATATTGGGGATGGCGCTGGTTTTTTGCACTGTGTTTTTTTTATTTGTGAATGCTGATGGGTGGTTTTTTTGTCAATAGGTCCTACTTTTTTCCATGATGACCCGAGCTTTTTCATGTTCTTTGGGTTAATGGGTCAAATTTTTTAAAGGGTTTTTTGGGCTCTGGTCCATTTGGGAATCATTGAATTTGTGTCGATGTTTGATCTGGGGGTTCGGGTGTGTCATTATTGCCGTAGGGCTATAGGTAGGTGTTTTTTTATGGGTTTTCCTTTCTCAGGCTTATGTAATCTGTGTATATTTTTGAAGTTTCAAACTTATGTAATCCTTGTATGATTAATAAAATATTATGTTATAGATCCAAAAAAAAATTTTACAACAAACAATTGATGAAATTACAAATGGAATAAGAGAAGAGGAGGATTAAGTTATCCAATGATTCAAAGATATACCAGTATGAGAAAAGAAGACCAAGATAAATTGGGAGAGGCCATCATTGATATGATGATTAAATTTAAAAGAGTACCAGTTGAATTTTCACATATTATTCCTAAAGAGTTGTATAATAAAGTATCAGCCAAATGGACCTATGCCTTGAATACTAAGAAAAAGATGAGATAAAGGTCACTAATTCTAGTAATGCCCAATCTATCAATTCAAAAGATTGAATTTACAATGAAAATATATGCCAACAATTTTTTGATGAAATCAAGGGCACTAAATATACTACAAGGAAAATTGCAAGAAGTTGACAAAGAAAGTATAGAGATTTGGACTATCATTCTTAGATCAAAAGATAAAATTGAGCAAACTGCATCCACAGTTAACATTGAGAAATCCATACTAGTTAGAAGAAAATAAGTCCATATAGATGTTTATTTTGACACAAAACAAGAGCCCATTCACATCTCAAACACCAAGAAGGTCTAGAAGAAGAAACATATGTTGAAGATTTCTTATCTACTACACCAACTGGAATGGAAGATATTCTCAAGATGTTGAAGAAATCAAGGGAAGAAGAATTACTAATAGAAGATATCATAGAAGGAGACCTTAATGAGAAATAAAAGGATGATGAAAATATTACTTCTTATACCGAGAATCAAGTAGAAATACAACCTGCTGGAGATAGGTAGAGCACACATACTAGGTGATTCACCTATTCTTGTACAAGCAATTGATATCGGTAATAAGAAACAAATAGAAATGGTACAAGATACAAATTCTTCAAATTTATTTAATTCTATAATTGATAATCAACTTGAATAAACCTAGGCACAAGAGAGTATACCACCCGAGAAAGAAAAGACTACAGTTGATGACAAGGGTGATAAAGCATAAAAGACACCAAGACAACTAATGCAGATGCAAATGATCAAGGAGATGAAGATGAAAATAAAGTAGATTCTTCTACTATAGGAACAAGGCCACAAGCCCTAGGACCTCAGATTGAGGGAATTTATATGGGCTAAGACAAGGAAGAAAATGTGTCTACCAAGCCACTAAAGATTCATCAAGAGCAACAGGCTCTAGTTCTAATTAATCAATCACCATTGTCAAGGAAGAAGGAGAAGAAGAAAAGAAAGAAACATGGAAGTTAAGGTCTAGTGACACTAGATGAAATCATTCAAATACCTAGGTAAAAGCATAAAGTTGTGTCACATTTTAGGCTAACTTATCAACATAGCTAAATTTGAATGTTTTTAACTAAAAATTAATTTTTTCAAACATATGGTCTAGCTAGATTAATTAGATAAATGCTTCAAATTTTCCAATTGGAAATTTCTATTAAATTCATGTTTTATACTAATTTGGGTCCAATAATGAAAGAAATAAAATTATTTCATAAAAGTGATGTTTCAATAACTCCTACTCTTTCTAATGATATTTTAAAAAAAAATTTAAAAAATATCCTTTTGTACTAGTCAGAGTCAAGATTATTGTCATAAAAATTTTATAGTATTTTGATTAGATCTAATGTATTATAATTTCAAAACACTACTTTCTAAGTAGGTATTTTAACATTCAAGAAGATGTTGATTCAAATAAAGAAAAAAATAGTAAATCATGTCATAAAAATTTAAAATTTATATTTAACACTAGAGGAGAGATTCCTCTTCAAGAATATGTAATTTTTTATCTGAATGGTGTAGATTTAATAGGGGAAATTTGATGGGAAATGAAAATTGTTGATTTCAGATAAGTTTGACTTTGAGTAGTTATTTAGGAGAAAATATACATCAAAAACTAATCCTTCTTCTTTCCTACACTAGCTATACATGTCATATAGAACATGTTTTGAAATCAGAGGAAAAAAATAGTATTTTTATATACTTGTTTGGCGGGAACTAGACCCCAATTTTCAACATTTTTTAGAAACTAAAAAATAAAATTAAAAAATTAAAAAAACTGTATCAATTCTTGTTAATTTTCTTTAAAACAAATTATAGGCATATACTTTATCCAATTTTACACATTTCATCAGTTTACATCATCTTCAATTCTAAACACAAATGCCACACTTATGTCATTAAAGTTGAATAGTTTGTGTGGTGTTGACCTTTTCCTTTGTAAATGTGTGACACAAGTTTGTACTTTTACCCACCTACTTGTGACCTAAGGACATTGGTGTTGGATATTGCTAATGCATGGGAGGTGATTAAGACATTTAATATGTTTAATCACTATGTTACTGAATGACCAATCATACTATTGTCATTTGTGTTTTTTCACTAATGTCAACATATGTTTCTATGAAGAAAATAGACTGGTAATCACAGTGTACAGATACTGTACAGATGTTTCAGATGTTGTGAAGCCAAATGAGAGTTCAGGTGGATGTTGTGATCTTATATCTAAGATCGCATCATTAGATGTTTTATATTGAGAGAATTACATCTATTTTTGTAAAGACTAGTCACTGGACTGTGATAGTGAGAATTAACAAAGTTAGTCTTTGGGTTTCTAGTATATCTTTCAAAGGATTTGGATTCAAGGTATGAGAAGTTAAAGGATGATGGATAGGGTACTGAATGATTTTCATTGGTTAGCACAAGGTATGGAATGATTGGTGACATCATCTGTGGTGTGTGCTTTGGCGATGGTTTATTCTAAAGCCGACTCAAGGAATGAAGCATGTGTTTTGTTTGGGAAGCATAAATTAAGGATGTCGGTCCTTAATTGTTGTAATGTAATCATTGTAGACTTGTTTTAGATACTGTGTGTATCTTAGCAAGGTTTTATGTAATTTTTTTTAATTAGGAAAGCCTCATGGACTGACCTGATCATGGTAATGTTAGAAATAGGGAATAATGAGAGGGGGGGCGAGTGGGGGGGTGAATTAGTATTTTGCAAACTTTTTCTTTCTCCCAATTATGGAGATAAAATATTATCTTGATACATGCATAATATAGTAAACTAAATAACATGCATATCAATAAAGAAAATGAACTCATAACACATTATTTGTTCTTGAGGAAACCTTTTCCAAGAGAAAACCCCGGTGGGGATGGTACCCACAAAGATCCACTAATCAAAAGTATCTTGTTAAGGATGTTGACCCTATTAGGAGCCTATTACAAGCATATAGTGTCTTGGTCCTGATTAAGGGACTATAGGCCTTGTTATCTAAGCCTCAATCCTGCTAAGAGTTGGTAGTACTAATTACAAATGATTACAAGATGAGCCAACTACCCAAACAAGTAATGTACAATGATTACTGAATACAAAATAGGGTAAAGTACATAACCTTAAACTACTTTATTGTCTTTCAAAACTTTGCATCAATATCTTTTTCTATATCATCTATCTCATTACAATACATCCTATCTTTCACATTTCATATACCTTACATTTATACAAGTTATTAGAAAGAATAACTTTTATAGTTGCATTTACATAACATAAAGCTTTACACAAAATACATATTTACCCAAGGGTTAACATCTAGGATGTCATCTCTTTATATTATTAAGATATTATTTTGATAAACAAAATAATCCCTTAACTCTTTACCAATTCTATCTTCATATTTTGTCTTGTCGGCTTAATAGTATCTTTGGTAAAACTGCCATAACTTCTTCTGTACATTCCATACAAACTTTCACTCTCAGGTGATTCTTCAATAGTCATCATAGTATCTATGTTAAAGTGTGCAACCACTAAACTTACTCCACTTGACATCACCAATCAAAAATGTCTCCTGGGTACACTGGGAAAATACTGCACAAACTTAGACAATTTTCTTTGCACTCTGTCATACTTTCTCTCTATCATATGTGGTCTTCATGTAGATTATATGTTTCCATAATGACAACATCTAGATATCTAGCTCAGCCAAATTTCCAAAAATCTCCCCCTTTGTCATTGGTGGCAACATATTTGAAAATTGGCTAAGTCTCAAAACTTCAAAATGCAAAATTGTGGCCATAACAAAAATATATATCCGATGTCCTGATAACTCCATAAATATTATCTATATTCTATACCCCCACTAAGAATATACTTCCTTATCATACATACATCAATTTTCTGCTATATCTCTCTCCCCCTTTGACAATAATGACAAAAAAGGGTGCCAAAAACTATGTTCAAAAAGTTATATACCTTGATTTAGTATTTCAGAGCCGGTAGGCTTGCAACACAATCTACAAAATTCACTTTAATGCTCTCTATCTCCTTCTCCCATGCCTTCTTAATGGAATCTGCAACACTGAGTAGTACACATAATCTATAAGATGCGATCTCACATGCTTGAAGGTTTGCAAAACTAAACTTCTCAAAAGATGTCTTTGATGCAAGACATTCTTCCAACTATCCTTCAACAATTCTTATCTTTATTTAAATGTGCTCCCTTAGAAGAGAGAATCTTTTCAATTTCTTGTCCTTTTCATCATTAAGAATCCTTATTTCATCATTTACTTTGCTGATTCTTTTATCAATATTCAATATCTTCACATTAGGGCTGACTAAAAGATTTGTCTTTGAATCTATTTCTACTTCTTTAGCCTTAATATTCTCATCTACTTTAGATACATGGTTTTTAGATTTTGTACAATGAATATACAAAGTTTTACCTTTGTCCAGATTTCTTCTCAAGTCTTTTATACAAACATCCAGATTGTTAATATCATTTCTGATATTCTAACTTATATCATGAAACATTTTGTCCTCATACGGTGTTTGAACCTTCACTTTAGCCATATCTGATAAGTTAGTGAACTCATTATAAAATGCATTCATAACTTTCTTAGCTCTTTCTAGTGGGTCTACTTCTGCTATCTAGTTAGTCACAACACTTTGTAACTTCTCTGTTATTTCCAGAAAAGATCCTTCAAGGATCTTCACCTTCTTGTTCTTTCCAATAATTTTGTTAAGGGTTGTGATCAATTCCATTTGATCATCATCATCTACCTCTTTCCCAAAACTTTCAAATATTAATCCAATCTGTGATTTATTTGCAATCTCAGGTGTAAGATTGATTTCTTCTTTGTTAGGGACCTCTTTCTATCCTTGAAGTTCTATGTTTGCTTGATTCTCTATTTTCTTTTCTTCCTGTTTCCTTGATTCTTTCTCTTGTTCTACAATAGATCTATCCTGTTCTTCTAAGGCTGAATTGTCAACAATGTTTTCAAGATTTTGAAAAGGATTATCATCACTATCCAATGTGATCTTAGTTCTTTCCACATGCATTGACTCATCTTCAATGTTAATTGATGGTGGAGAGGGACTCTTCTAGTGCTCAACTTCCTCTTCCTATCTTGTTAACTATGCTGCACTAGAGTATTTTTCAACACTAGATGCCATTACCTTCACTATTGCTTGCTCTATTTCCTTATTTATCTCCTCATATTTTCCTCCAATTATCTGAATGGTTCTTTTCTTTGTTCTTATATGGGTTCCAAGTTCTTTCATTATTTCTTTAAAGTGATCTTCATCTCTGATATCGCATAGTTTTCTTACAAGATTTTCTCTAATTTTATTGTCTTCTTTAGTTGCTCTCTTTTTCCCATTAACTAGCTTCTCAAATAAATCATCAGGTATCTTACCTTGAATTGTGTCAAACTTATTATTTGCTAGGATCATGTGTCTCACAACTACATTTTCCAAATTTAATCTTTCTAAATAGTTATAAAGATCATAGTACTTGTTCATCTTAGAAAAATCTCCATCATGAATAATCTGATCATTTACCTTCTCAATTTTTGGTTTCCATGTCTTCTTTCTCACTTGAATATCTTCATCATCTTTTATCTCTTCTATTTTCCTTTTTACTAGTGGCACTATTGTCTTCTATCTCTTACCTGGTCTAGTAGCTATTTCTTTCACTATTTTCCCTAGTGGAGTTGATCTTGTAGATTTCCTAACTTCTTGTTCTTCTTGCTCTACTTTCACTTTATGCTTCAAATTTTCAGTTTCAACCGCTGATAGGGGTGGAATAGATAAAAATTCCTTTTGTCCAATGTCTCTAAGTGTTTTTGTTGTATTCTTTGCAATCATAAACTCCTATTCTGTCAATCTTGTGTCCTTTAGAATTTTCTTAATTGTACTTTCTACTCTTTTCTTAGACTATTTTTCTTCCTAAATAGACTTTGCGAAGTTGAAGTTCTCCTCAAAAGTCCCAAATCTATTGCTGTGAATATCCAACTTTCTCTTAAGAAATCTCTTCACATATTCTTTTGCTTCAGTTTTAGAAATTTCATAGCCAAGAGGGTCTATGAACTCTACTCTAGGTTCAACTGCTTCAATAAATGTAAAGTCAGTGTCAACCATAAAACATATCTCATTCTTATACTTTTCAACAATTGATTAAGGGATTCTTGATTTATTTTTCATCAAATTTTGAAATGTTTTAATCACTAAAACTCCACTCTCATTGATCTTGTCAATAAGATGTCTCTTGAATACTGTGTTTATCTTTTCCATTATGGTCTTTCCATCATTCCAATCATCACCAATTGTAAATGGAAATCTTCTTAACAAATGAAAAAATATATAAGTGATCAATGATTAGAATCTAAACTGGGATTTCTTAGTCTTCTTTATCTTCTCCAAGTTCTCAAATAACTGAATTCTCAAGATTTCACACATGTCTACTTGTATCTTGTCAACACACATCCAATAGGCTACATGAATCATTCCAACTGCCATGTCATCTTCTCTTGAATTAGCACAAAATTTAGCTGTAAGGATCTTGAACAAATACCTAACATCATCCTATTATATCTTGCTAATCACTATACCTCTACCATTGTAAGATGATTTAGTGTTGTCTAATACAATTTTCTTCACATTCTTTTCATTAAATGGTATGACTCTAGATTTAGACAAACTAGTTACTTCATGAATTAGGTCTATTGTGATGTCTATCACTCTGTCATCTAAGCAAAACTTTCCATTATGTATTCTACTCAGAATTATCTTAGTTCATTCTTTATTATCAAATTCATACTATAAAGAGTACTTTATGATTTCATTATCCTTTAAATGTTCAAACCCTACTCTTAATGACATATCCGGATGGTAAAGTTTCTCATATTCCTTAGCAAAATCACTATCACTGAGGTTTTCAAGTTTACATCCCAAATAGATTCTAACATTCTCTAAATGTAGAACTCCATCTAGTATGGATGATAAAGCTAATTTAGGGTCTTCTTCCAAGGGTTTTACAGGTTCCCTTTTAGTCTTAGGTCTGATCTTATCTCTTACATTGTGAATCAATGAAATGTCCATATCTTTTGCAAATGCTCTAACTGATAAATAGATTTGCTTAGTAAAATACCTCAATTCTATGATTTAGGGTTTGCATAGATTCGACATGAAATTCCTTCACCAAATCCTTGCAAATTGCTTCCAATCATTGCTCCTTTGATCTCCTTAACACTTGTATTCACTTTAATGATCAAACAATACCGATCATAACCTTTCAACCTTTCAATCTGATTAGATTCTGATATCACATTCAATTCTTTTTTTGCTTCTTTCCAAAAAGTTGTTCCTACTTACTTGCAAAACTTAAAACTTCTTGCGATCTTGCATAACATCATATTAACTTATGTGCTCTTAACCATAGTATCAATACATCATATACTATCTTGCATTAACTATGCAAGACTCAACTCATCCTATACTAACTTCTACACTATCCTAAGTTCCTATTGTATTGTATTTTTTCATGAATTATGTACTTTGAGATGGGTTAGGTAGAGATTCACTCTTACCATTAGATACTTCACCTTTCTAATTACCTTTAGTGCTAAATGTATCTCCTTGATCTGTGGGTTTAATAAACTTTACTTCTTTTGAATTATTACAGTAACCTCCATGATTGTTGCTTGCATTTTCATTTCTCCTTGCATGACTTCTAGGGTTAGGGTTTCTCATGTTATTCATTCAAAAAAAAAAATTTGTATGAATAAATTGTTGCATATCTGAAAAACTACTCCATTTTTTCCATATCTCGGCCTAGTCTGATTGATTTGTGATCTGCAATTCCTAGCAATGTGTCCAACCTTGTTGCATCTATAACATATACTACATTTCTTCTGTTCATATCTTCAGTAGGTTTCTTATCTGCATGGTTAGTATCTCTAAACATTCTACTACTATTATTATTCTCATTAAATCAAAGGCTTCCTACATTCAATAGCTCTATGTCCAAAACCATGACAATTATAACAATAACCATTAAGAGGTTTAAATTGCTTGCTTGTACAATCTTTCTTCATATGACCAAAAGTATTACATGCAAAACATCTACCTTTAAATTCTCTCTGCATACCTTTAGGTGATTCTTCTTTTTTAGGTGGTTCTTCTTCTTTAGTTGTATCTTCAAATTTGTCAACTTCATAAGATTTCTTTTCTTCTATGTTTTCAAAAACTTTCAGATCTAGTTCCTTTCTTTCTTCACTCACTTTAGATGAGTTAAATCCAAGACTAGTTTTATCATAGAATGGCTTTTGATAAGAAATTTGTTCATCAATCTTCTCACTAGTAGAATATGGCTTCTCAAGTTGTTTCTTAAACTGAGTCAATTCACCTTTCACAATAGTATTGTACTTTTCAAGTTCAGCATACTGCAATTTGATTTTCTCAAGTTCAGATGTCACTTTACAAAGTTTAGATTTCAGATCTTCTTTCTCAGATTTCAAATTTTCATTCTCAAATTATAGATTTTCTTCATTCTTGCTATTTCCATCTTTCAAACTCAACTTCAGATTTACTATCTGTAGTTCATGTTTAACGATCTCATTTTCTTTTTCCAGATTATCATCACAATCTTCAACTTGAATTGTAGATTCTTTTTCTGATTTCAGTTCCTCCAGCTTATTCTTCAACTTTTCAATGCGGTTCTTTGCATCATCATATTTTCCTTTTAGAGTATCTCTTTCTTCAGTAAGTAAATCAATCTTTTCAAGAGCTTCTTCAATATTCTTCTATAGTTGATCCATATCCATAGAGATATTACTCAAGCTGCTAGTCTTTCTCTGAATAATTCTTTTCTGAGTAACTAAGCTTTGATACCAATTGTTAGAAATAGAGAATACTGAGAGGGGGGGATAGGTGAATCAGTATTCTACAAAATTTTTCTTGCACCCAATTATGGATATAACTAATTATCTTGATACATGCATAACATAGTAAACTAAATAACATGCATAGAAATAAAGCAAACAAACTCATAACACATTATTTGTTCTCAAGGAAACCTTGGCCAAGGGAAACCCCCGGTGGGGATGGTACCCAAAAAGATCCACTAATCAAAAGTATCCCATTAAGGATGTTGACCCTATTAGGAGTGTATTACAAGCATATAGTGTCTCAGTCCTGATTAAGGGACTATAGGCCTTGTTAGAAACCTCAACCCTACTAAGATTTGGTAGTACTGATTACAAATGATTACAAGATGATCCCACTACCCAAACAAGTAATGTACAATGATTATTGATTACAAAATAGGGTAAGGTACATAACCTTTGATGAAGGGTGCTCTCCTTAATACCACAAACACATAATAGAAACAAAGAAACAACAACAACAATATGCAAGAACAAAAAATTGGCTTCTTATTATCTCCACAAATGTGGAATTACAAACTTTTAGAATTGCAATATGCAAAGCCACATGGGCATTCCCTTACAATATTCTATAGGGAAAAGCCTCAAATCAATACCCAAAACTATCCCGAACTACCTAAGACAACAGTACAACCTTCCTTATATAGGCAATTTTCCACCACCTGGGAAGGTTCCAGAATTTTTAGCCAACAAGGCCGACCAAACTTAGAATTATTTTATTATTCAATTACATCAAAGTCAGCTCAAAATAAATTTTGAAACCCAAACATAAATTTTGAAGGAAAATCATTTTCCACCATTTCAGGTGACCCATCTTCTGAAGACCAGAAGTCATCACCCATTGACCTGATTGACTATTATAACCCCATTTTGGAAAGGGCACGAGGAGCTCTACAACACCTAAATTAAAAAATCTTCATTCAGCCCAAAATTTGACCTCATCCAGGGCCTCTAAAGCCTTCAAAACTGAGTTAAAAGTTTCTGTACCCTGCTGCCAATACTGAAAATCATCAATATCTCCAAAGCTAGACTTGATCTATCAATGAAACTTTACTGGAAGGCTGATATGACTGAGATGAACCTCCACATGTGAAATTAGGACATTCTAAGATCATATGACCAACTTACTAAAAATAGAAAGTTTCCATAAATAGTAGCTCTACAGAAGATAGCCCTTATTGAATACAAAAACAAAAATATTTTTGGGTGATGCAAGATTGCTCTTACACCCAGGATGCTCTTGCATCAACCTTATACTGCTTGCTTGTCTTTCACAACTTCACATCAATATCTTTCTCTATATCATCTATCTCATTACAATACATCCTATCTTTTGCATTTCATATGCCTTACATTTATACAAGTTATTAGAAATAATAACTTTTACAGTCGGCTTTACATAACATAAAGCTTTACACAAAATACATATTTACCCAAGGGTTAACATCTAGGATGTCATCCCTTTATATTATTAAGACAATATTTTGATAAACAAAATAATCCCTTAACTATTTACCAATTCTGTATTCATATTATGTCTTGTCGGCTTAACACTATCTTTGGTAAAACTGCCATAACTTCTTCCGTACATTCCGTATAGACTTGCACTCTCAGGTGAGTCTTCAATAGACATCATAGTATCTTTGTTCAAGTGGGAAAGAACTAAACTTACTCCAATCAACATCGCCAATCAAAATTGTCTCATGGGTACACTAGGAAAATACTGCACATACTTAGGCAATTTGCTTTGTGCTCTATCATACTTTCTCTCTATCATATGTGGTCTTCATGTAGATTATATGTTCCCATAATGACAACATATAGATATACAACTCAGCCAAATTTCCAAAAGGTAAATCATAATATGATATAAATAAAAGGTCTTTTCTTTGGAAAAGATATGGATGGAATACTGATGATATAAAGAAGTTGGAAAAGCTGCGAGCTTGTGTCTGTTGTATGTAGAATAGAGGTTTACTAGTGGACTTCGTTGGAGCTGATCAAGCAAAGATAGTTGCTAGAAAATAGTTCAAAATATTGTGTATTTTTTTATATACACCTGTTGTGAACTAGTGAGTTTTGAAGGTGGATTTAACCTTCTTTGGGCAGTGAGCCCTCTCTTTTTTTCTTGACTCCTAACAGGGTCTATCCTCTAACAAGGATGTATCATCTTAAAATGGAAGCATTTCCATGTTAAGAGCATTTATCCCTCTGATTAAGTGTTTTGGGGTCATGTCAAATGCCTTGAATTGATCTTCTCTTTGATCTGGCTTTCTCCCCGCTTTCCACTTCTTTTCTGGTTTGTTTTAGGTGAAATTAGGGTTAAGATCCTAAAGATTCTCCTTAATTTACCTCTTTCATGGCTCTATTTTCTAGGTAGGACTTAGAAATAGGTCCTCCAAGCCTTCATCATAGTCATCATAGGATTTTATGCCTATCCCTGGCATTCTATCCTTTTCTGCTATCATTTCTAGGTCTTCGGGCATCCCCGGGACCTCCTATCCTGATTCTGACTAGATCTGGGCCCACAGGGTCAAATTAGAGGTTGACCCTGACTAGGTCAAGATCAATCTCAAACTTGACTATGTTATTCCCAACCTCAAATTTTCCCCCCTCTTTCAAAATTCAATATTTCTTGATTTTCGAGTATTAGGTTTTTAGGATATTTGTTTTCCCACATTTGGGTTCACCATTTCGGGTTTCAAAATGGTAAATCCTCTAATTGCATTTAATATAGGTATATTTTCTAAAGGTTAGGATCTAATTGGGATTTAATTCTCCAAGGTGGCCCCTCTAGAGGATTGTGCCCTAGTTCACTATAAAAGGAGGCCTTCCTCTCTCATTTCTTCATCCATCATTCATATCTTTGTTGCTCTTGAGCTCTCAAGGTGATCAAGTGCAAGCATTCATTCAAGCATTCAAGTTCTTTTCTCCATCCAAGTTCTCCATTAAAGATCAAGGATTCAAGCATTCAAGATTCATCATTCAAACCCTAGATCTAGCCATCATCATGGTGTGATCTTCCTTCAAGATCCTTTTTTTCATCTTCAAGATCCATTTCATTCTCCTATCAAGGTGGATTCCAAGCATACAATCATGGAGGTTTGATTTTTCCATTGTTGTGTTCAAGCTTTCATATCAATATACTTTTCTACATTCAAAATAGAATTACATATCTATCGAATTGCATAGCTTCATTGTTAGATCTATTTCTACTACTTGCTAGCATTCTTATTTCAATTTCAATATTAAGGTTGATTCCAAACCGGAGTTTGACCAAGGCAAACCCCCCAAAAAAATTAAAAAAACCATTTTTATTGTAGGTACAGGTGTGGAATTTCAGATCTGAGAGAGGATTTGGATACCCTTTTCGATGAACTTCCAAGATCTGCAAACAAAGCCAGAATCGACCTTCAAAATAAAAATGTAGTCTTTGACCTTTTATGAGGGTCAAAGAGGAGCTCCCTTAGAGTTGGAAAATATTTATGGGTTTTGTAGATCTCGTAGTTTCAGTTCAAGAGTGTGCAATTCAAGAATTTTTGAGACTGTTTGACAGGGTTTTCAGTAGGTTCTTTTTCAGAGGTAAGTACCTTTATCTCTTCATTTCAACATTAGTCATCTACATTTACTTTCTATATCAATACAATTCAAATGTAAGTGTAAAACATTGGTTTTGGGTTCTCTTTTATGTGCAAACCATTGTTCTAGGACCCCATCCATATTTTATCCTTTACATTTTGGTGAATCTAACATACTTACCCCTTTTCTTTTGTGGATTTAGATTCCCTATTGTGTTAGATCTCCCTTTGCATCATCTTGTGTGTTCACCTTCACTATTCATTTTGGTGAACCCGACATACTTACTCTCTTTGTTTTTGGTGTTAGATCATTTGTTTTATTGCCTTAATATTAGATTTATTTTATGCTCTTGCATTTATATTTCAAAAATCCAAAAAAATTGCAAAATTTCTTTAAAAATACAAAAAAATTACATTTTCATGGTTTTAGTATTCAACATGTATGATTCTTGTTTTGAGTACTTTGATGAGGCTTTTGTCATTCAAGATGATAGATCCCTTAATGAGGTACATGGAAGTGAGGATGAAAATTGTTCGAATGAGATCTTCATTGATCCTATTCCTATTTCATCTTCCTCTACAACCTCTTCAATTGACCTTTACAAAGATAAGTTAAGGATTGATGTTAATTCTTCTCCTAATATATGTCTTTTCTATGAACCTATTTTACAATCCAATTTACCATCTTTCCCCTTTAGGGATCAAGCTTTAATAATTTATGACACTCCTACAATGTGCTTTATGGATAGGGATGATAGTCCTCCTATTTGGGATGAACCTTTGGATTTGGATGTTGATTACTCTCTTCCTCATGAAGCCATTGTGGATAATTCTACTTTTTGGGATAAACCCTTGGATAAAGACATTGATTTATCCCCTCCTTGTGAAGAATTTTTGATACAAAAGGATGACATATTCTCTACAACACACTCCCCTTATGTGAAAGAAGATAACATTATAAATCCTTAACCTCCATTTGGGATTCCTTCTAGAAATTAGGCATTAGCAAAGAAAGATATGAATTCCCTTAATGCTCTTCCTCTTAGTGGTGATCTTATGGAAAATCATGATCCTACCTCACATCCTTATTATAGTATTACTTATATCTATTCTTTTCCAACTGTGGTTCCATGTGTTCCTTCAGTTGTGTCTTCCATTCATATCACTTCCTACAGTTTTCCTAGTATTCCTAAACTTCATGATCCTAATCTAGTTCCTAATCTTCCTAATCCTAATCCTATCTTTCCTAATCTAATTCCTAATTCTCCATCTACTATTCTGAGTTCTTCCCACACTTATGTTGAGGTTCAAACTATGGTTCATGATGTAGATGTGCAAATATTCTTCAAAGTACCTTCTCCATATTATTTGATCCATAAAGATAAAAGAAAAGAAACTTATCCTTTGAGATTTATTCATAATTTTACCCCTCACTATGATATATAACATAGATCTTTTCTTCTCTAGACTGGGGGGCAAGAGGTATATTTCTTCCTATCTTTTAGAATCCATTATATTCCTGCTTTGAGCTTAATTGGTTATTCTTTCATTTATCTTGATGGTTTGTATTATGATAGTTTTTCATCCATTGCTCTTTTCTATTATTCAAGATATCTTTTCTAGGACATGTGATTTTCAAAGGTATCCCTTGCCTTTCATCCCTAGGGGGCAAGGTTCTTTCTTCTCTTTCTTTGTCTAGGGAACTACTTTCCTTAGCTTAGTGGTATTTGTTTATATTGTAATATTATTTCATCATATTGATAGATGTTTTGACTATGGATAACCTTCTTATATGAGAAGTTTTTGTCCTAAGTTGTCACTTCTTCTCTATGTTGTAAATTATGTTCTTTATAAACTTTTACCCTTTCTTGGTGTTGGATTTATTTCCCTCATTCAAAGATTCCTCTTCCTCTTTTTTTGCAAGGGGCTTGATGATTGAATCTTTGTTCCTGCTATTGAAAGATGATATTTTATCTAAATCACTCCTCTTTGGTGGGGGTCTTGTTCATAAGATCTCTTTCTTTGAGGATCCTTTTCTATGAGTGACATATCCTTTTCATGATTATCTATATTCTTGGATGTAGGGGTCAACATCCCTTGCTAAGAATATGGTGTGCATTGTTGTAAATAGGATATCTCCTTGCCTTGTGAAGTAGGTATCCTCTTCCATCTTTGTTCCTACACTTGGGGGGCAAGGATGCTATCTCCTTCTATCTTTCCAGGATTCACCTCTTTCCTTGGGTAAGTAGTATTTATCTATTATATGATATCCAATCATACATGAAAATTTTGGTTTGCATTGAGGATCTTTGTCCTTGATCATAACCTATTTTGTTTTTTGACATTGGGTTTCCATGGTGGATAAATCTCTCACCTTGGTGACTAAACAGTGTGCTATCCCTCATAAGGGTTACTTTCTTTTAACTTCTTGCATGATATCTCTTTACATTCATCCCTTCCATGGCCTCATAGGAGTTGTGACCTTCTTGGCTTGGACTGGGTGTTGTTTGTGGATATTGTCTTGATGCTAAAGAAGCTTTATCCTTGTTCTTTTCTTTACTTAACATGTTTAAATAGTATTTTTTTCCATATTAAGGAGGGGGGCATATATAAGGTCTCCCTTGTACTATATTTTTATTTATTTATTTATTTATATGCTAAATCTCAGAAGGTAATGCACATAAGTTGCTAAATCTTGAAGAGATGCATATTTTCAATTTCAAACATGCTAAATCTTGGAGGGTAACACACATAAGTTGCTAAATCCTAAAAAGACACGCATTTCTATGCTAAATCTTCTGATGGTAACACACATAAGTTGCTAAATCCTGAGCAGACACACATTTTTCAAAATTTTCAATATGCTAAATCCTCTGAAGGTAACACACATAGGTTGCTAAATCCTGAAGGGACACACATTTCCAATTTCAGATATGCCAAATCTTGGAAGGTAACACACATAAGTTGCTAAATCCTGAAAAGACATGCACCTATATGCTAAATCTTCTGAAGGTAATGCACATAAGTTGATAATTCCTAAGGAGACAAGCATTTAATATTCATAGTGATACAAGAAGGTGGATCTATGGATATTCCAAAAGTTGTCAGAAGATGCATTACAATTGTAAGCATAGTTTATGGGTGAACCTGTTGGGCTCTCTCTCTAGGGTGATTCATGGTAAGGTGGGCATCTTACTAGGTGAGGTAATCACTCTTTTCCCTTTCTCTCTTTTTTTCTTTCTTGCTAGTAGGATAGGATCATGAAGCTATGTTATTTATAGTGTTTCTCTTGTCTTTCTTATCTACTCATTTATGCTTTTATGATAGCTTTCCAAATGTGATATTAGTATGACAAATATTTCTTAGCAGGGTTTCTTATGCTAATTGATTTGGGTTGTTTAGTACTAACCCTTGTTCCTTTGGTTTTCTCTTTTCACACCCTCATGCATGTATTTTGAGTTATAATCCTTAGTCTAGGGGCTTGTGTCCTTAACTAAGTGTTGTTTTATCTCTTTGTGAATCCACTTGGGTCTCCTCTTTCTTCTCCTTTACCAAGAGTTTCCATCGAGTCCATACTCTTGCTAAAGTGGGGGCTTAATGTATCATATTAAAATGGAAGCACTTCCATGTTAAGAGAATTTAGCCCTCTGATTAAATGCTTTAGGGTCATGTCGAATGCCTTGAATTGATCTTTTCTTTGATCTGGATTTCTCCCCGCTTTCCACTTCTTTTCTGCTTTGTTCTAGGTGAAATTAGGGTTAGGATCCTGAAGATTCTCCTTAATTTCCCTCTTCCACGGCTCTATTTTATAGGTAGGACTTAAAAATAGGTCCTCATAGCCTTCATCATAGTCATTATAGGATTTTATGCCTATCCCTAGCATTATTTCCATTTCTACTATCATTTCTAGGTCTCTGGGCATCCCCGAGACCTCATGTCCTGATTCTGAATGGATCTGGGCCCATAGGGTCAAATTCAAGCTTGATCTTGACTATGTCAACATCAAGCTTGAACCTAACTAGGTCAAGATTGAGCTTGAACCTGACTAGGTCAATCCCAACCTCAATTTTGCCCCCTTCTTTCAAAATTAAGTATTCCTCAATTTTTGGGTATCGAGTTTTCAGGATATTTGTTTTCCCGCCTCCGAGTTCGCTATTTCGGGTTTTGAAATGGTAAATCCTCTAATTGCATTTAATCTAGGTATATTTTATAAAGGTTAGGACCTAATTAGGATTTAATTCTTCAAGGTGGCCCCTCTAGAGGATTGTGCCCTAGTTCCCTATAAAAGGAGGCCTTCCTCTCTCATTTCCTCATCCATCATTCATATCTTCATTGCTCTTGAGATCTCAAGGTGATCAAGTGAAAGAATTCATTAAAGAATTCAAGTTCTCTTCTCCATCCAAGTTTTCCATTGAAGATCAAGGATTAAAGCATTCAAGCCATTGAAGGGACTTGGTTCAAGCATTCAAGATTCAGCATTCAAACCCTAGATCTAGCCATCATCATGGTGTGATCTTCCTTCAAGATCCTTTTGTTCATCTTCAAGATCCATTTCATTTTCCTATCAAGGTGGATTCCAAGCATACAATCATGGAGGTTTAATTTTTCCATTGTTGTGATCAAGCTTTCATATCAATATACTTGTCTACATTCAAAATACAATCACATATCTATCAAATTGCATAGCTTCATTATTAGATCCATTTCTACTACTTGCTAGCATTCTTATTTCAATTTCAATATTAAGGTTGATTCCAAACTGGGGTTTGACCAAGGCAAACCCCCAAACAAACAAAAAAAACCATTTTTCTTGTAGGTACAAGTGCAAAATTTCAGATTTGAGAGTGGATTTGGATACCCTTTTTGGAAAACTTTCGAGATCTACGAACAAAGTCAGAATCAAACTTCAGAATAAAAATGTAACCTTTGACCTTTTATGAGGGTCAAAGATGAGATTCCTTAGAATTGGAAAAGATTTTTGGGTTTTGTAGATCTCGTAGTTTCGGTTCAAGAATGTGGAAATCAACAATTTTTGAGACTGTTTGACAGGGTTTTCAACAGGTTCTTTTTCAGAGGTAAGTAACTTTATCTCTTCATTTCAACATTAGTCATCTACATTTACTTTCTCTATCAATACAATTCAAATGTAAGTGTAAAATATTAGTTTTGGGGTCTCTTTTATGTACAAACCATTGTTCTAGGACCCCATCCATATTTTATCCCTTAGAAAGGACTATGTACTGTATTTCTTCAATAAATTCCTAAGAGGGGTATATCTTCTAACAAGGATAACTATACTCCCAGTACATCATTTGTGGGTGCTAATTCCCACTAGGATTTTCACCTTTAATAGGATTTCCCCAAGACCAAAATATTTTATTATTATGTTGGTATTTATTGTGTTCATTGGATCTGATATTGTGGAGCTTAAAGTTTAAAGTTTAATATTCTATTATACAACTGATTCACCCTGTCTCTCAGTTGTATTGTGGACTGCTATTCCTAAAAATTGGTATCAGAGCTTGTGGTCCTCAAAAATAAAGCTTAACAACTTGAGGTGATCTTGGAGATGGCATTCTATAGGAAGGATAGTCCTAAATTTGATCCTAAAAAATTCAACAATTGGAAAAATAAGATGCGAACACATTTTCTATGTTTGGGCATAGACTACTGGATGATTGTAAAGAAGAAGAAATCTCTGAAAGATGAGAATGATTTGGAGTCAGCCACTGATGATGAAAAGATTTTATTCTCATGCAACATGGTTGCAAGAGAAGCATTGATCAATACACTATCTAAGGGTGAGTTTACTAAAATTAAAGATCTGGATTTGGCACATGAAATTTGGAATAGATTAGAGGCACTTTATGAAGGAGACAAGTATACCAAACAAGAAAAGTTACAAAATTGGAAGAAAAAGATGGAGAAGCTAGAAATGAATGAAGAGGAAAGCATTAGGGCCTATGTTCAAAAGGTTACAGAAGCTATAGTCAGAATCAAGAATTGTGGAGGCACTTATGATGAAGATGAATTTATTGCAAAGATTCTCAGATCTCTAACTCCTGCTTACAAGTTCAAGACTATGTCTATTGAAGAAACTATACCTCTAACTCCAAACTTTAGTAGAGAGATGCTGATTGCAAAGCTAACTACTTTGTAAGCTGTGAAATTAGGAGAAGTTGTACCTAAAGTTTAATCTACATTTAAGGCATCTACACATAAGAAATTATCTGCACTTCTGAGCACAAGTAAAGAATACCTAAAAGAAGAGCTTAGTGAGTATGTTAAGGAATGGGAAGAGATAATGGCAGAGAAAAGAAAGATGTATGAACTTGTTGCACTGATTACTAGAAGAGAAAAAAGAGGTAAGGGAAAGTTTGAAGGCAAGTTACCATTGAAATGTTTTTATGCAATAAGGTAGGTCATTTTGCATCTAGATGTCCTACAAGAGTTTCTAAGTACAAACCTGATTATGCAAAGATTAGAAGAGACAAAGAATGTTATTATGCTAGTGAAGGAATCTCTAATGATGATGATTTAGATTATGAAGAGATTGGGATTTTTTCTATTAAAGATGAACTAGTACATGAAGAAAAAGAATTAATATCTCATGTTGACAAGAAAAATGAATGGATAATTGATAGTGGATTTTCTCATCATATGACTAGTGATAAGAACAAGTTTTTTAAATTAGTGAATTATGATGGAGGTGTTGTGAGGTTTGGGGACAATCTTGCTAAATCCATCATAGGAGTAGGATCCATTACTCTAGATGGAAAGACTAATACAAAAAATGTACTACTTGTTGAAGGACTGAAACATAATTTTTTGAGTTTTGGATAGTTAATGGATAAAGATTTTTAGTTGAGATTTTTTAATGGTAAATTTTTTATCAGAAGCAAGGAAGGAAAACTCATTGCTACAGGTTCAAAATCTAGAGGTAATGTATTTGAACTGAACACATCTGGAGCCTCTTTGTTTTGTTGTGAAGGTATATGAAAGTTGGATATGGCATAGGAAATTTTGTCATGTTAACTTTGCTAACATTGTGAAGGCAAGTATGGCTAATGCAGTAAGTGATCTACCGAAGATTGTGAAACCATCTAACACTGTATGCAAAGATTGTGTTATGGAAAAGAAGACTAGAAGAAGTCATAAAAGTAAATCATATAAATCAAAAGGAAAGTTGGATCTGGTACATACAGATCTATGTGGACCTATAAGAACAAATTCATACTATGGTGAAAGGTATTTCATACTCTTTGTTGATGACTTTTCTAGAATGATGTGGGTTACTTATTTAAGAGAAAAATCAGAAGCATTTGATAAATTCAAGTTGTTCAAAGAAAAAGTAGAAAATGAATTAGGTCTAAAGATCAAGTGTTTAAGATCAGTCAGAGGTGGATAATTTACTTTAGACTTATTCAATCCATATTGCGAAGAGCATGGGATAAAGAGACAAACATTTGCTCCTAGGACTCCACAACAGAATGGGATAGTAGAGTGAAGAAATAGGACTATACTTGATGCTGCTAGGAGAATGGTGATTGAAGGAAATGTATCTCATGTACATTGGAGAGAGGCTATTAGAACAACAATATACACATTAAACATAATTCAAATCAGAGAAGGTACTAGTAAGACTCCCCATGAACTATGGTTTGATCATACTCCTACTGTAAAATATTTCAGAATATTTGGTAGTAAATGCTATATCAAAAGGGATGATGAGATAGGGAGGTTTGATGCTAGAAGTGATGAAGGGATTTTCCTTGGTTAGTTTATTAAAATAAATTCTTACAAATGTTTCAATATAAGATTGAGAAAGATGATTGAAAGTAACAATGTGAGAATAGATGAGAAGTTTCAGATACAAGAAAGAATGTATGATAGCAATCAGATTTCATAGATAAAAGAGACTACTACTACTGCAGAAGAAGAACTTGTTGAGGAAGAAAGTGAAAAAGAGGCTTGTGATGCTGGTACAAGCAAGGCTACTGAGACTCCTAAAACTCCAAGGTATATAAAAAATAACCATCATGAAAATCAAATTATTGACAATACCAGTCAGGGAGTGCTAACTAGATCAAAAGTTAGATAAGAAATTTGTTTGATTTTTCAAGTTGAGCCAAAAACTATAGATGAAGCCTTTAAAGATGAATTTTGGATAAATGATATGAAAGAAGAATTGGATTAGATAAAGAATAATAATACTTGGGAATTGGTTCCTAGACCTAAAAATAAAAATGTAATAGGAACAAAATGGGTTTTTAGAAACAAAATGGATGAAGAAGGAACTGTTGTAAGGAACAAAGAAAGACTAGTATGTAAGGGATACTCACAACAAGAAGGCATAGAATTTGAAGATACATTTTCTCCCATTGCTATAATAGAGGAAATAAGATTATTCATATCTTATGCTGCACATAAAAACTTCAAAGTGTATCACATGGATGTTAAATCTACATTTCTAAATGGAGATCTTGAAGAAGAAGTATATATAGAACAACTAGATGGATTTCCTCTATGTGAAGACAAAGATATGGTGTGAAAATTGAGGAAAGCCTTATATGGGTTGAAGAAAGCTCCTATGGCTTTCTATGCAAGGTTGGAGAAGTATCTACTTGGGCTTGGATTCAGAAAAGATAATATGAACAATAATTTGTATCTAAGAACTACTGAAGATGCAATTTTGAATCTAGTAGAAGTATTTGTGGATGACATTATCTTTCAAGGTAATGATGATCCATGTAAGAAATTTGTTAAAGAAATGGAAAGTGAATTTTAGATGTCCATGATAGGTGAAATGAATTCTTTCTTCGATTGCAAATAACTCAGAATGAGAATGGTATTTTCATTTCTCAGACCATGTATCTCAAAGAATTGCTTAAGAAATTTGGAATGGAAGATTGTAAACCAGTAGGAACACCTATGGTGATTGGCAACAAGATAAAAATTGATGATGAATCAAAGTGTGTTTTTTAGACTTTATATAGATCAATGGTTGGAGGACTACAATATCTAACTCACACCAAAATAGATATTGCTAATGTTGTTGGAATTGTGGCTAGATATCAAGTAGAACCCAAAGAAACACATTTAGCTACTATGAAAAGGATACTAAGGTATCTAAGATGAACCATAGATTATGGCTTATCGTATGACAAAAATGATAGCTTTGAAATTCATGCCTACACTGATGCTGATTGGGTAGGGAATATTGATGAGAGAAAAATTACTAGTGGTGGTACATTTTTCCTTGGGAAAAAGTTGGTTTCTTGGCTAAGTAAGAAACAAGATTGTATAGCACAATCTACCGTTGAATCAGAATATGTTGCTGCTGCTATAAACTGCACTCAAATTATTTTGATGAAACAAATGCTGACAAACATTGGAATAATTTTTGATAAGCCCATGGTTATTCATTGTGACAACACTAGTACAGTGAATATGTCAAAGAATCCAGTGATGCATTAAAAAACTAAACATTTTTCTATCAAGTATCACTTCTTAAGAGACAAGGTGGCAGAAAAAGAAATCAAATTAGAATATATCAGTATAAATGAGTATATTGTAGACATCTTCACAAAGCCACTATAGAAAGATACCTTTGAATATCTCAAAGGTATGTTGGGGGTTCAAGCCCCTTCTAGTCATAACTAAATGATGCAAAGATGCATCAGTCTAGAGGTATTTAGAGCCTTATCATTATCTGGACTAGATGTAGGGATCTACTCCTCGGGGGGAGTGATCATGGAAGAAAGTTTATCTATGGAGGTAGCCAAAGTATCATGACACCCTTTTCCATTTTTGTCAAAGGGGGAGTGTTGCTATGAGAAAATCCTTAATGTATGAAAATATTGTTTGGTTGTAGGACATTGGATTGATATAACTTTGAGATAAGATTTTTCCATATGTTGACATCAATGCCAAAGGGGGAGATTGTTGGATATTTCTAATGCATGGGAAGTGATTAAGAAATTTAATATGTTTAATCACTATGTTACTAAATGGGCTCTCATACTGTTGTCATTTGTGTTTTGTCACTGATGTCAACATATGTTTCTATGAAGAAAATAGACTGGTAATCACAGTGTATAGATGTTTCAGATGCTATGAAGTCAGATGAGAGTTTAGGTGGATGTTGTGATCTTATATATCTGAGATCACCATTAGATGTTTTATATTGAGAGAGTTACATTTATTTTGGTAAAGACTAGTCACTGGACTATGACAATGAGAATCGATAGAGTTAGTCTTTGGGTTTCTGGTATATCTTTTAGAGGATTTGGATTCAAGGAATGCAAACTTAAAGAATGATGGACATGGTACTAAAGGATGTTCACTGGTCAGCACAAGGTATAGAATGATTGGTGACATCATCTGTGGCATGTGCTCTAGTAATGGTTTATTCTGAAGCTGACTCAGGGAATGAAGTGTGTGTTTTTTTTGGCAAGCATAAATTAAGGATGTTGATCCTTAATTATTTTAATGTAATCATTGTAGACTTGTTTTAGATACTGTGTGTATCTTAGTAAGGGTTTATGTAATTTTTTGTAATTAGGAAAGCCTCATGGGCTGACTTGGTCATTGTAAATTGTAATAAGGTATAAATAAAAGGTCTTTTCTTTGGAAAAGATATGGATGGAATAATGATGATATAAATAAGTTGGAAAAGCTACGACCTTCTGTCTATTGTATGTAGAGCAAAGGTTTACTAGTGGACTTCATTGGAACTAATCAAACAAAGATAGTTGTTGGAAAATAGTTCAAAAGATTATGTATTTCTTTATATAGACCTGTTGCGAACTAGTGAGTTCTGAAGGTGGATTTAACCTTCCATGGGAAGTGAGCCCTCTCTTTTGTTCTTGACTCCTAATAGGGTCTATCCTCTAACAAGGACTATGTACTGTAATGCTTCAATAAGCTCCTAACAGGGCTATATCTTCTAACAAGGATAACTATACTCTCAGTACATCATTTGTGGGTGCTAATTCCCACCAGGGTTTTTACCTTTAACAGGGTTTCCTCGAGACCAAAATATTATGTTATTATGTTGATTGGATCTAATATTGTGGAGCTTAAAGTTTAAAGTTTAATATTTTGTTATACAACTGACTCACCCCCCCTCTCAGTTGTATTGTGATTTGTTATTCCTAAAAATTGGACCCAAAATCTCTTAAAAAGTATGGAGACCTATGCACCAGGAAAGGAGTTCATGAGAAGATGAGACAAGAATATAAGAATGAATAGGTACTAGAAGATGTAAAATAAATTTTGATGCAAGTTGTACTAGATGGTAGTGTTGATGAGAGTACACCTATCATTGACCAACTTGCTATCTTAATTGAAAAGATTAATACACCAGACATAAATGCAGAAAAGAGTATGGAACAAAGAGTTGAACAAAAGATAAAATACCAAGTCACCAAGAAGATTAGCCAAGAAGTGACACTACATAACATCAAAATTTCTCAAAAAGTAACTGAGACAGAAGGTATAATTTAGAATATCATTAATATTTTTCCTAAATTATGCACTTTGAATTCTTTCACTATAGAAATTCATGATAAATTGCAAAAAATGGATGAATATTTGAAGAAGAGTGCATAAAGTCTTATCACTGAGCCCCATACATTTCAAGTGCATTACTCAAAAGTGAAACACATTCAAGGGATGAGACATGATTTGAGAAAAGAAGAAGACTGAATAAGAGATCAGATAACTAAGCTACACGATGAGTTATTACCACACATTGAGGTGATGTAGAAGCTTGTGAAGAAGGAAAAAGCATTGATTTCCACTCTTAAGTTTTTTGTAGTTGATCATATTTTTGATATGCATGCACCATTAGGTATATAAAAAATTGCATTAGAAAGTCTAAAGCAGGAGTGGGAAAACCTCATCACCAACATATAGAAAACCCATAAGAATATTTTTGATAAGCTGTAAGTACATATTTTTTCCATTACTGTAAAAAATGGGGGAATAATATGTGTAAGAATTTTTCAATAGAAAAGATTGAACCAAGGATCTAGACGTTAAAGAAAAGTACAAATACAAGAGAGATGATATGAATGCAATGATTGATGATTAAAATTATTCAATGAATTCCCCCTTTTCAATGTATAGAATAGGCCTCCTTATATAGGAAAGGTGATAAGAGAGAATGATAAGGAGTTGATAAGTTATCACCTATGCTAGGTGTAGTCACATTTCCACAAAATGTGGATCATCCTCCATTATGCATTGAATTATGTGTAATAGCATTAGGATGATAATGTGATATGGGCACTAAAGTTGGATCTCACACCAAAAGTGGGATTTCTCCTACACCATGTGCTTAATTGAGGTGAAACTCCTAGATGTCTTAATAAAAATCTACTATACAATTCATTATCCTAAGTAAGATTAAGTAAAGTGTAATTAGAAATATTTAACTACACCAACATCCCCCCTTAAGTGAAACTTAGGGGAATGAACTTAAACTCACAATGCAAGATGGGTCCCAGCTACTAGGCCATGTTAGGTACCCATGTACCTTATGTAATGAAATACATGAAATTCAAAACTCTCACAAAGTGGAGAAAGATGGAAAACCTCATGGGAAACCCTAGATGTCTTAATTGAGGTGAAACTCCTAGATTTCTTAATAAAAATCTACTATACAATTCATTATCCTAAGTAAGATTAAGTAAAGTGTAATTAGGAATATTTAATTATGCCAACATGCCTCCTTAAGTGAAACTTAGGGGAATGCACTTAAATTCACAATACAAGATGGATCCCAAATACTAGGCCATGTTAGGTACCCATGTACCTTATGCAATGCAATACATGAAATTCAAAACTCTCATAAAGTGGAGAAAGATGGAAAACCTCATGGGAAACCCTAGATGTCTTAATTGAGGTGAAACTCCTAGATGTCTTAATAAAAATCTACTATACAATTCATTATCCTAAGTAAGATTAAGTAAAGTGTAATTAGAAATATTTAATTACACCAACATCCCTCCTTAAGTGAAACTTAGGGGAATGCATTTAAATTCACAATACAAGATGGATCCCAGCTACTAGGCCATGTTAGGTACCCATGTACCTTATGCGATGCAATACATGAAATTCAAAACTCTCATAAAGTGGAGAAAGATGGAAAACCTCATGGGAAACCCCTCCCCCCCCGCCAAAAAAAAAAAAAAAAAGGTGCATGGATGGATAGAGTACTCAAGACCCCCCAAGAACTACATACATCATGTATATACAAATAATTACCCCCCCATAAGAAGGATAGTTAGAGACATGATATCTCTACCATAATGAAGAAGCTCCCATATTGATGAAGAGTACCTAGAAATAAAAGATAAGCCAATGCTTACCAGAAACTGTTGGAAATATTCAGGAATTAACCGAGTTACTGAGAGGGGAGGGGTGAATCAGTAACTCCAAATTTTCTTTCAATTACAGATGTATTAACATGTAATTTACTTTAACCTTTGCATACAGAAAGCATGAAACTTAAAAGCATTCACAATAATGACACATAGATTTGGTTACCCAGAAACCTTCCAAAAAGAAAGTAAAACTGGGGTGGGGATGAAACCCACAAAGCTTTAATATTGCAGAATAAAGTTGGTCGGTTAAGGCTGACAATTTGATCACTTCTGATGATCTGCCCTGTTAGGAGCAATAAGGATTACTAAATCCACCCTGTTAAAGGATTTACAAACATATAATGAAGTATGCACTCAGTAAAGAGATTTTACAAAAGACTGTTAAGTCTACCTGGTTAAAGGATTTAGTACTGAGTCACCTGTTAGGATGAAACAGTAGATCTCTTGCTTTGCAACTAGATTGCTGATTGAGATTCGCTGATGTACTGATCACCTTCTGTGATGAATTTGTCTTTGCTGTTCCTTATACTGCTGAAGCCCTTTGTAATTCGCTTATCTCTACCTTTCTTTCTTTTTCACATATATTCTTCTTACATACATCTTGATAGTTTTACAACATTGTTTATATACAAGTCTTAAACAATTAATTACAATTACAATTACAAAGTCGGCTTGACAAATAAACATAAGTGCTACTAAGTTGGCCCAAGTATGGTTACACGGCTCCTGCAAACTAACTCGGTGACTTTCTGATACTCGGCGTCCACTGCATTACTCGGCATCGTCATGCACTCGGTAGAAGTGAAGGCACGGTTCATACTAACCACTCGGTAGGTTTTGAACTCGGTAAATACTGGTGACTCGGTAGACATGATGTTACTTGGTTTACACTGTCCTACTTGGTTTGTACTAACTTGCTCAGTTTGCATTGTCTTGCTCAGTTTGCACTGTTTGCTCGGTTTGCACTGTCTGCTCGGTTTGCACTGTCTGCTCGATTTGCACTGTCTGCTCGGTTTGCATTGTCTGCTCAGTTTAATGCCAACAATCTCCCCCTTTGGCATTAGTGACAAAAACACTTATTGGCCAAAACTTATATACATGAATCATGCTGAGTTTTATTTTGATTTTTCAAAATTTGTCTTTGTTATAGGGCTTTATACATTATCTCCCCCTTTCAATGTGCTAACTATTTCTATAAAAATCTTCTTCTATACATATATCTCCCTCTATACATATCTCCCCCTTTTTGATGATAATGCCAAAGGTGTATATACAAGTTATTTACAGAGAGAATCCAAAATTTGATAGAAAATTAGAATGTACCTTCATTATTAGTGCCAGGGTTCTGTCCCAACTTTCTTGCAGAATCTTGCATGTTTGGATTACAATTTGGACTTCTGCAGAGAGTTCAATCATGTGATCTGCTATAGAGAACTGATTGTCATGAATCAATGTTTTGGAATGTTCAATGTGCTTATACATTATATTCATGATGGGAAGGATCATGGGTTGGATGTCTAGCAGTGTGGACCGGATCCTTGTGTCTTCTTTCAGTAGATCTGACTGCATATTTGATAGATATGAGATTTTCATGTGATGAGCAGAGCTTGAACTTGGTTCAAGTTGCAGCTTTTGTATGCTAATCTTCATATCCTCATCCATTTTATTCATTTTATCCTTAACATCCTTTGTGAACTCGGCAATATTGCACAATCTGGCCAAAAGAGAGGTAGCATTCGAATAGGTAGATTCAATGTTTGACAAAACTAAAGACAATTCTACTTGGTTAATAGCTATGTGTTGAGCAATGTGCTCAAGCACTTTATTGTTGAATCTCTTCTCGGTTCTTTCAACTAACTTTTCTATCCCAGATGAATCCTCATTGTATTTATTAACTGCTTCTGCTAATTGTAGCAAAACATGTTGGGAGGAGTCTACTTTAATACCTAATGCATCAGACAAAATGTCCTTAGCATCCTTGATGATTTGATATTCCTTGTCTCTCTCCTCTTTAAGCTTCTTTTGTTTTGCTTTCCTTTGGAGGATCTCACCTATATTTTGCATTTGGTCCGCTGATAGATTTGCAAAATCTAATGTTGGAATCTCTATTTCTTCATCTAAGTCTATATCCTCTACTATATTCTTACCCAAAAATTTTATACTCGGTAGAGCCTTAGGCTTATCTGTACTTAATGCCTTAGTAGTAGTGACAATAGATATAGTAGGGCTGGCTATAGAGACTGGCACACTGTCTACTTGAGAGCTTAAAATATTTACACTTGTAGAATCAAAAACTGAAAAACTTACTGCTGGAAAACTTGATGATGAGGGAGACTGCAACTAGGTAGAAGAAATGGTAGTTGCTTCTGTTGTTGCAATAGATGGTTGGACAAATGTTGAAGTTGTCACAACCATGCTTGAAGGTGTCTCCGGGCTGGATGTAGAAACTTTTACTGGAGAGGTAGGAAGGGATGCAATGACTTCTGCTGCTATCCTCACAGTATCATCTACCTCAGTGGCTTCTTCTTGTTCATCACTGTCATCTTCAATGTCTTTTATTATGACTGTTTCAATACTCGGTTGGTGAAGATGGTATATGTTTTTCCATGTAGCATTTGCAGCCTTCACAACCGATTCAATATTGTTGATCAGAATCAAACAAGTATTGAACTTTAATGTCATCTTACTTTCATTTTCTTTTAATGCCTTCTTTACTTCATCATTTTTCAAGCTCGGCATTAACTGTCTCAGGGTTTGATCAAATATGTCTATCACAGTTTGCTTTGCATTGCTCCATCTCATTTTTATTGGATTTAATAGAACTGCTGGAACCTGTGGGGCTATTTCTTCATGAGAGTATTTCCACTATCCCATCTTTTCAATAATAGCATCTTCTATTTCCTTTTGTTCTGTTTCTGATCTGGTTTCATATTTAAAATATTTTATGTTACTTACTCTAGATCCTGATCTGTCTCTAAAGAGTTTGATCCTTTCTTGAAAGTTTAGAGGAGGCCTTTTGAATACTATGTCTTTATCTGCCTTGTCTGCCTTGTCTCTTGTACTTCTCCTTGTAAATATAGCAGTGGGAGGCTTAGGTGCCTTAGTGATGAATACCTTTCCTTTCTTCTTTGCAGGTTCTGGTTCCTCTATTTTCTCATCCTTTTCCTCTTCTTCTTCATCTTTTTCTTCTTTGTCCTCGGTTATCATTTGCATTTTGGCTATCCTCTTCTTTCCTTTGTTTACCGCCTATGGAAGATTTATGCTTAGTTCAATTCTCACCTTAGCTTCATCATATGTTCCAAAATATGGAGCTTTGGGATTGACAGGCTGATTAAGAAGAGCTTCAATGATATTCTTGGTTTCATCAATATTTACCTCATAAGGAAGAGGTTTTACATATACAGTCCTCGGTTTAGCTGCTTGAATATATACATTGTCACAATCCACCATAAAACAAATGTCATCCTTGTAATCTTCCACCAACTTCTGTGGAATCCAGAATCTGTCATTCATTTTCTCTTTGAAAGACTCAAAATAATTATCCATGATGCTTTCAAAATTTTCACCCATTTCTGAGATGTATTCATTTATTTCATAAAGGGCTGGCACATCTTTTCTCCATACAACTTTTCCTTTAGAAGGGAAGAATTTTTGAAAATAGAAGAATAAACAGACCAATAAGGATCCAAACTTACATGGATTGTTTTTGGAAGTTTGAATGCTTTCCATGTTTTTGTTAAACTGCTTTAACAATAAGTCTACTAGGTCAAATGTTAAGTTATTCTTGACCACTTTGTATGCTAGGTCAATAGCTTCATAGGAGACACTATTCTGTCGACTAGAACTGTAAATCTTATGGGCAATAATGTGTGTACCAAACTTCAGTTCAGCATTGGTAATGCTGCTAACTTTCATGCCTCTACCGTCCCACTCGGCTAGGGTTTTCTTCTCTAGTTCCGTCCGACCTAGGGTTTTGGTAGTTTTTGCTTTGTTCAACATGGGAAGACTGGTGATTTGATGAATCATCTTCTTTGTGATCTCTATGGGTTGCTCAAGCCAAATCTTGCCATCATGTACACGGCTGAGAATGTATCTAACCCATTTATCTCAAAAGTTTCAAGGTAGATGTGCAATGTGAACTAAACCTTTATCTTCCAGATGTTTGTGCTCGGGTTTCAGAATACCATCCACACACAGTTCTTCACGCATAGTATCTAATTCTAGGTTCCCCATTTCATGAATTGAACAGTTGAAATGATTGCGGATATCGTTAATAAGTAGTACCTTAGGAGGAATCTGAGATTGAGCTCTGTTTGGATCTAGGGCTGCTGCAATTGCGGGCACGATCTTGAAATCTGGTGCTTTCCATTCCCCTTGGACTAACATATCAGATCCTTTCTTCACTGAGGTGCTAGATGATGCCATGGTAGCTCACAGAAAATTCCTTTCGCAAAAGTATTGAATCGCTGGGTTGCTCTTGAAATTTTTTGCTCTCAAAGTGCTAAAGGTTTGCACTGAAGAATGAGTTCGATTACTTGCCTTTTGTTTATAACTCTGTCATTAATGCTCAGTACAAATTAGGGTATAAATTCCGACAGACTGTCACCCACTAAGAATTAATTGCTTGGTAAAGACTTCGCAACTCGGTGAACTCGAGAATTCATATTGCTCCGACCTCGCTCAGTAAAGATGGGTACCGACCTTGCTCGGTGAAGATTGATACCGACCTTGCTTGGTAAAGACTGATACCGACCTCCCTGTGATCTTACTGCATCTTGTATACTGATTTAGATCTTTCTTTTAATTCAGTTCTAGAACTGCTTGAGATTGGTCTATGAGAATACAGTTCCAGTGCTTTCTTGGAAATTTAGTTTGAGTCGGTAGAGCCACCCATTCCATTACTTGGACTGGTTTGCTCGGTAGATTTAGGAATCCATTTTTGTCTTACCTGTTTCCTGACCTTAGTTTCTTCATTCTTCTTTCCATCTTCAACTTCACTAGCATTCATGCAGTTTCTGGCTATGTGACCGAGTTTAGTGCATTTGAAGCATCTTACGGTAGTATCTCTTTTCCTTAGATGATGTTTTATGCAATTCATGCCAATGTGTCCATATTCTCCACAGTAATGACATCTACACCAGGTGTTGTAGTCCCATCCAAACATTGATTTCATAATTTGTTCTGCTGGATTGAATATTTTGGATCTGCACTTGGATGCCTTGTGACCTTGTTTGTTGCATTTGTGACAATTACCTCTGAATCTTGGTTTTTCCCTACATTCATTTGCTTTGTGACCAGGTTGATTGCAGTTGTAGCATTTTCCATTGAATTCTACCTTTTTATTGCTCCAACATTTATTTGAAGTATGTCCTATTTTACCACAGTGATTACAAGTAGGTTTCTGATTCCTTTGAGTACCTTGCTTAGAAGATTCACCTTCTCCTTTGTATCCAAGTCCTGCTTTTCCTTTTTGCCTATGAAGATTTCGCTCATATAGCTGATTCAAGTCTTCTTGACTTTTCAGCATTCCTTCATTGATTTGTTTTTTAGCGTTTAGGTCATCCACCAATCTTAGATTGATTTCCTTTTCAGATCTTAGTTCTTCTCTTGTGCTTTCTATTTCTGATCTTAGATTCAGAATTTCCTCATTTGTATGAGAGATCTGATCAATTAGGTTTTCTAGCTAAAGGGTTTTATTTTGGACTTCAATGTTCCTTCCATCTAATTCATCTTTCAACTTGTTTCTTTGTTCCAAGATCTCACAGAATCTTGTAGAGTGTAGCTCTTGTTCTCTTTTTAATTTTCTCACTTCTTCCTACAGAGACCCATTCTTTTCTAGGAGCTCTTTGACAGCATTGTTTGCTTCATCTGAGTTATTTGAGGGAAAAAGATCTTCAATCTTTTCTTCAATGTAATTCTGATCATTCATCTGATTTGCAAGTTCCTTCCTTCTTCTTAGGGATTGGGAAAGATGTTCTTTTGCTTCTTTGAGTTTAGCTATGGCCATTTCCAAATCTAGCTTTTCATTTTCAATCACCTTGTTCAGTTTGAATACCTCCATTGTCCTGGATCTTTGCTCAAGCTAGTTAAGCTTTATCTTGAGAACCAATGCTACTCTGATACCAATTGTTGGAAATATTCAAGAATTAACCGAGTTACTGAGAGGGGAGGGGTGAATCAGCAACTCCAAATTTTCTTTCAATTACAGATGTATTAACATGTAATTTACTTTAACCTTTGCATACAGAAAGCATGAAACTTAAAAGCATTCACAATAATGACACATAGATTTGGTTACCCAAAAACCTTCCAAAAAGAAAGTAAAACTGGGGTGGGGATGAAACCCATAAAGCTTTAATACTGCAAAATAAAGTTGGCCAGTTAAGGCTTAAAATTTGATCACTTCTGATGATCTGCCCTGTTAGGAGCAATAAGGATTGCTAAATCCACCCTGTTAAAGGATTTACAAACATACAATGAAGTATGCACTCGGTAAAGAGATTTTACAAAAGACTGTTAAGTCTACCTGGTTAAAGGATTTAGTACTGATTCACCTGTTAGGATGAAATAGTAGATCTCTTGCTTTGCAACTGGATTGCTGATTGAGATTCGCTGATGTACTGATCACCTTCTATGATGAATTTGTCTTTGCTGTTCCTTATACTACTGAAGCCCTTTGTAATTTGCTTATCTCTGCCTTTCTTTCTTTTTCACATATATTCTTCTTACATACATCTTGACATTTTTACAACATTATTTATATACAAGTCTTAAACAATTAATTACAATTACAATTACAAAGTCGGCTTGACAAATAAACATAAGTGCTACTAAGTCTGCCCAAGTATGGTTACACGGTTCCTGCAAACTAACTCGGTGACTTTCTGATACTCGGCGTCCACTGCATTACTCGGCATCATCATGCACTCGGTAGAAGTGAAGGCACGGTTCATACTGACCACTCGGTAGCTTTTGAACTCGATAAATACTGGTGACTCGGTAGACATGATGTTACTCGGTTTCCTGTCCTGCTCGGTTTGTACTAACTTGCTTGGTTTGCATTGTCTTGCTCAGTTTGCACTATTTGCTCGGTTTGTACTGTCTGCTCAGTTTGCACTGTCTGCTCGGTTTGCACTATTTTCTCGGTTTGCACTGTCTGCTCAGTTTGCACTGTCTGCTCGGTTTGCACTGTCTGCTCGGTTTGCACCCAGAATGCAAATAAGTGTTGTCACTAGTGGCAATTCTATTTAATGCCAACAGAAACATGTGTCCCCTTAAGAAGAAATAGATACATCAAATGATGAAGAAGCCAATCCATGTACAAATGGAAGGAGGAAGAAGAAGAAGGTCTCCATGCATCATCTTTGAAGACTAAATGGGTCTCTCCAAGCTCAAAGAATCTATCACCTCATGTGACAAACCAAGTGAAGAAGGAGAAGAATCAAGAATGTTAATCTCCAAAGAAGGTGAAGAAGTATCCCCAACTATGATGCTATTATCGAAGGAAGGAGAAACCTCCTCATGTGGGTATGTGCAAGATCATGAGGGACCAAAAAGTGGTGATGTGAAAAATATTCCCTTTTCACTCATCCGAAAGTGCATGAAAATGCTTGTTGACTTTTTAGTAGGCCTAGGTGTCAGTACACCTGGGCAAACCTACCACCAAAGCACAGGCCTAATCGAGTATCTGATATTTTATCAGGTACCTAATATGTTATCAAGTACCCGATACCTGTGGCATAAATTCAAAACCCACAAGCCCTTTTCCTCATTTATTTTCACATTTTTTCTTGGGAAAATGGCTTGAAATATCATATACATGATATATTTTTGGGTATCTGATTTTGGCAACAACAAATTCGACTCCCCAACATATTCAGTAAGTAAATTATTTATGTATTTTAATTATTCTTTTTCATTTTCATGCTAAATGTTTTTTTTTTGTTGAAATAGGGTTTTGTATTTATATTTTTAATAATATACGAAATCAGATTGAAATTTAGATTTGTTTTTTATTTAATCAGGCATGGCTGACAACAATGAAGAAAATAAACCTCCTGCACCAAATAACGATCCCGAAAACAATCCCCCATGTCAAAACCCTCGATCTTTAGAAGATTTGATACAAGATAATTTGAACATAATATAAGGTTTCCAAAACACATATCAAAATATACCTACATTAGGTCCCATGCTTGCCACACTAAATACAATTGTTGAAAATATTGACACACTCATGCAACAACATAATGCTTCTCTTCATTGGCATGATGATATGCACACCCAATTTGATGATGGGCTTGACCATGATGGGATTGTGGCCCTTAATATAAGTAAGGAAGATATAGCCACCCTTTTTGTCAATCCTAAAATTGGAATACAAGTTGACCCCAAAAATCCCAAATTATCAATAAAATGGTGCACAAATGAAGCAATGTGCACACACTTTTGGGATCGTTGGTGGATGGTTTTTGATAAACCACCCCATAGAAATTTGGAGGTCCCATTTTATTTCATAAAAAAATTGTATGATGAGTTTGTGCTTGGTCAGCATGTTGATTATTGGAGTATGAGGCCCAACATGGGTGTAGGTGGAGGAGCTCCTCATACTAGGTCATTTGCCCAGTGCAAAAAGGCCACTACCTTTGTCCCCCCCCACTAATTTTGCACCCCCTCCTCAAGTGCAGCATCCTAATATCATTGCAGAGGCTGCCTCATATAATATTAGGGCCATTCATTTGTTGAGTGATTAGTTGATCACACAGACTAGGTCAGTGTTGTCTTCTAGTGTGGATGATGCTGGCGCATCGACATCTCATCAAAAGTGACATGTATGTGAGCCCCATATTTGCATTATATGCAAGAATATGTGCCTTGGACCGCTTACTGATGCTGATACAGATCAGTATGTTATTGATGAGGAGGATATAGGAGATATAGCTGCAGAGGCTGCAACACCTCATGGAGCATCTACATCTCATGAGAGTGCTCAGGAGGTGTATGCAGAGCCATGGACTCCTGTTGATATGGTAAGAGTAAACATTATAAATAAATTTGTCACATGACTTATTTAATTTATTTATTTAGATTAGTTTTAATGATTGCATACACTTATGTATATATAGTTTTTCCATTTATGTTCAGATGATGACACAGGAGGAGTTGAGACAGGTGGATGAGTCCACAGCTTCGGCCATTTCATTTGGCCTTGATGCCTATACAATATATTATAAATTATGCACCCATTAGTTTTTTTTATATCATTTGGTGTACATGCTTAAATCTCTATCAATTAGAGCAATAAAATTCATACATTTACTAATATATTGTCATCTTATTGTACTCTTATAGACTACAACTGATGTCAGGGGGGGCACAAGGGGGTTCCTTCATAAGGTGTCGACAAAGGAAAGGTAATTAATTGTTTAAGATTAATTATGCATGCATATGTATGCCACTTGTGTGTACATAACAAATATTTTACTTAAATTTATTATATATGGTTTGGCTATTGATGATGTTCCAACATGGTTTCAGGAGCCAAGGATGATAGGCATCTCGATTCAGAGTGATAGTCTAATTATACGTAGACTTTTACATATTGTTATTTGTATTTTGTAACCAGGGTTGTTATGATGAAGTAAATTATATATAATTGACAATACTTTTACTCTCATAGGTTACTCCTAGTGTGAGGGAGGTCCCATGAGAATCTTTCGTATCTTTGTCAACCCAGCCCACTATTCCAGAGGAGGGATCACCAGATGTAAGTTTTAATTTTAGTTCAAATCATGTCCTATTTTGTAGATTTATTACTCTATGTTGCACCACTCTACTAATCTCATTATTGCAAATATATATTTATAGGTTAGATTTCGTAATTTTGGCATGGTCCCTTCACTACCAAGGACTTATGCTAGGACACCTAATCATGGTAGGTGACTGAGAGGCCAAGTATAGATATTTGTATTCAGTTATAATTTTAATTAAATTAGTGTTTGAATTATTAACTATATATATATATGTGTGTGTGTGTGTGTACAAATCATATAACGTAAGTAATCTAACTTGGGTTTGAACTCATTTTTGTTGCAGGATCAATCAGAGCCTAACACTTCTTCAAAGAGGCTGCATTTTGATGATCCCCCTACAACATAGGATGTAGTTTTAGTTTTGGGGTCATTTAGAGATGCCACTTGGCACATTTTGAGATGGCATATATGCCACATTGTATACCTTGAAACATTGATGTTGTAGATATTTTGAAATGGCATGTGCCATATTTGTATATGGAGATACTTTTGATACATTTGATACTTTATATATATAGAACATGTTCATTTTTATGTTATATTTGCATCATCTTTTGTATACATATTTATTATTCATGTTAATGGAATTTAATGGTGAAGTTATATCTTGACTATGATTATCATTATGATTTAAATTATATCTTGTTGAAGTTACATTTGTTTTTCTTTACCCTGGAATACCCTGTTCATGGAGCTTATTATGTTTGAGGTTTAACTTCTATAGATTTTCTATGTTCTTATGTTTCATACCATTATATATACTCACTTGAGCCACTTAGTACTACATTGTTTCAATACTATGTATATATTCACTGTGTATATAACTCATCATATTGGGGTTTACTAAATGCATAAAGAAATGTAGCACTTGTGATGTTAGGTCACTTGGGTCAAGCTTAGTCACAAGCATTCCAGTGACTCTATGGGTGGAACAAGGTTGTCACTGGCATTTACTCGGCCAACCAAAGCCTATGAAGAAGATGGTTTGAAAGATACACTACTAAGCCGCTTTTAACTGACCCTTACTGCAAGTTTTGGCATCGACTGAGATTGTCTTACCAAATGAAAATGAAGTCGAATCACCAAAATTTGAGAGAGGTTATTGTAGAACTCAAAAACATGATCCTATAGTACCTAACAATTTTTTGATACCTCTCATGAGGTCTAAGATACAAGCCCCGAAAGATCACTTCCCAGTTATGTTTAGTGCACCTCGAGGTCACTTGGGTCAAGCATGGTCGCAAGTGTTTTGGTGACTCCATGGGTGGAATGAAATTTTCACTGATGTTTACTGGCCAACTAGAGCCAATGGAGTAGATGGTTCGATGCAATGTCAAACAGTTTGAAAGATATGCCACTGAGACGCTTTCAACTGACCCTCACTGCAAGTTTTGGCATTGATTGAGATCATCTTGCCAAATGAAAATGAAGTTGAATCACACAAAACTGAGAGAGGTTATTGTATAGCTTAGAAACATGATCTCATAGCACCTAATAGTTTTTTAATACCTCTGATGAGGTCTAAGATATGAGCCCTGAAAGATTACTACCCAATCATGCTTAGTGCACCTTGGGGTCACTTGGGTTGAGTGTGATCGCGAACATTCCAGTGACTCTGTGGGTGGAACAAGGTTGTCACTGGCATTTAATCAGCCAAACAAAGCTGATGGAGTAGATGGTTCAATGCAATGTCAGATGGTTTGAAAGATACGCTGCTAAGCCGCTTTCAACTCACCCTAACGACAAGTTTTGGCATCGACCGAGATCATCTTTCCAAATGCAAACGAAGTCAAATCACCCAAAACTGAGAGAGGTTATTATAGACCTTGGAAACATGATCCCATAACACCTAATGATTTTTCAATACCTCTCATGAGGTTCGAGATACAAGCCCCAGAAGATCACTTCCCAATCATGCTTAGTGCACCTTGGGGTCACTTGGGTCGAGCGTGGTCGCAAGCATTCCAGTGACTCTATGGGTGGAACAAGGTTGTCACTGGCATTTACCTAGAAAAATAGAGCCAATGGAGTAGATGGTTTGATGCAATGTCAGATGGTTTGAAAGGTACATTGTTGAGCCGCTTTCAGTTGACCCTCACTACAAGTTTTGGCATCGACTGAGATCATCTTCCCAAATGCAAATGAAGTCAAATCACTCATAACCAAGAGAGGTTATTGTAGAAATTAGAAACATGATCCCATAGCACCTAATAATTTTTTGATACCTCTCACAAGGTCTGTGATACAAGCTCTGAAAGATCACTGCCCAATTGTGCTTAGTGCACCTTGGGGTCACTTGGGTCTAGCATGGTCATGAGTGTTCTAGTGATTCTATGGGTGGAATGGGGTTGTCACTGGTGTTTAACCAGCTAATCAGAGCTAATGGAGATAATGGTTTGATGCAATGTTAGATGCTTTGAAAGATACACTGCTAAGCCTCTTTCAACTGACCCTCACTGCAAGTTTTGTCATCGATTGAGATCACCTTGCCAAATGAAAATGAAGTTGAATCTCCCAAAACTAAGAGAGGTTATTGTAGACCTTAGAAACACAATCTCGTAGCACCTAATATTTTTTCAATACCTCTCATGAGGTCCAAGATATGAGCCCCAGAAGATCGCTACAAAATCATGCTTAGTGCACCTTGGGGTCACTTGAGTCAACCATGGTCGCGAGTGTTCTAGTGACTCCATGGGTGGAACGGGGTTGTCACTGGCATTTACAATATCATGAAAGTGAACCAGCAACTTATAGTCCACACCATTTTTAATAATAAAAAATTTAACCCTTTTACTCTCCCATGCAAACTAATAAAGCACGTTACTTGCAGACCATAAAACACACAATGCATTATGGTACACTGGCAGCCTGCAAGCAGTTGTATTTTATAGATTGAGTAAGTAGTCCTTGGGAATATGTCCTTGTCTATAGTGGAAACAATTAGATTTTCATTCTGAAACAAGAGAAGAACCAAATGGGAAAGCATGCGCACTTCTTTTCTTGACCCAGTTCCATTGCAATGACTATTAGTGGTATATTTGAAATTTGAAATGTGAAACTAATCATGGTTAAGCTTGTGAAATTTGAACTATGAAGCTTATTATGTTTGAGGTTTAACTTCTATAGATTGTTTGAAATGATAAAAAATAATATCCTTAAAGCATTAGAAAAAACAAACATGTAAGAATTCAAATCATGCAAATGACATAAGTAAATGACATGTAAGATCCCTTCTTGGCACTATTGGCCACCCATACATGATTTTCATCATAAGTCCTTATCAATACTTCTAGGACATTTAACTTTTAAATCAAATTGATTGTTACAAATGGCCATTATAGGCTTCAAAAGATCTCAATTAACCATTAAGGATCCTTTTGTCCTTCTATCTCTGATTGGATCCATGGTGACCATAAGGATATTCATAGGTGTTCCTGCACAAGTTACAATCGACATACAAAACCAAGTTTATTGACTCAAAATACAATCTAAGAAAGGTGAAATTAATGTATTGAAATTAAGCTTAATGAACTTAGAAAATAATGCACTAAGTTAACTTATTACCTAGTCAAGTGTTCCTGAAGGGTCATGTCTTTGCTTCAAGGTCTCCAATAGTGCTTCATGATCAGCAGTACTAATAGTCCAAAGTTATTTTTTCTTTGGTCTTCATTGATGCTTTGACAACTTGACATTTGTTGCTATAACAAGGTGTGAATACATGAGAATAGTTTTGTGCTTCTCATAGTCTTCAAATGTAGGAATTCCATTCTTTGTAATCATCTATGTTTGCAGCCATGTTCCTACAACAACAACTAAACTAGTAGGATATGTGAACCCATCACCATCTGCCATTGGTTGTACAAGCTTCTATTTGCCTCATACACAATGTGCTAATCAATAATCTAACCTCTCATCATTCCCTTGCGGTGCAACCAATGCAAAAACATCTCTTGGCTTCAGAAGATCTGAAAAATGGTCATACTCAATTGAAGTGTCCATGTCATCATTTCTTATAGAGAATGTCAAATATAAAGGAGTTAGATACTGTGGAAGCCATGTATCCACCCACTCACTTGACTCACAATGATCCCAATCATACTAAAAACACATGGGGAAAAAAAAAGCCAACTCTCATGTCCAAATGGTCCATGTACTACTATTGGAGCTTCGGACTGAATGCATTTTTGAAGAGTCTTTCACTGTTTGACAATCCAATCTATCTCCTATAATTCCCTCCTCAACCAACCAAAAGAATCTACGCACTATAGAATCAAGAGTCCCCTCTTGTGACAATGCTAAAGTACACCAATCAACAAAAGAATGAGCATCAAGAAGTACAACACCTGAAATCCTCAATTGCTCCTTAACTAGAGCTCTCTTCACACATGCACCTACTCCATCATGCTCCCCTTTCCCATGCCTTGACTCAAAAAAACTCCAAGTATGAGGTACACCTCTCTCCACATGCATTCTACACAACCAATAAAACATTCTAGCATTCTTAAATTGACCAGTGCAATTATCCAACCAAATGAGATGCCTATCCATAGCAATACCATTTTCCTACAAGAAATCAAAATAGTTCTAGAAACAATGTTGAACAAACTCATGAGAGTGAGACCTGTCATTGCTCATATAAAAATGTTACTCTCTAATTATCTTTTGCTCATCTTTTGTGTTATCAGGGGAATGTCTATATGTGATGTGTACAAAAATAGCAACCTGAATGGAATTGTAATATTGAGCTTGAGTCTCATTTTGGGGCTGCAATGTATAGTTCTCCACAAATTCTACAACGGATATAATAGTTCCAATGGGGAAAGTGTCCTTACATGTCCTGAATTATTGATCCAACCATTGAGACTTGTGACTATACTTGTAAAAAATATTTGTCTTGAAATCTAACATAAAATCAGCAACATTGTATTCTTTTGCAACTAACTCACATCTAGAGCCTTCACCTCCACTCTTCAATGTATATTTCACTATTTCATATACCTTTTTTGGATGAGTGTCTTTCCAAAATTGTGTTCCAAACCCTCATGAAAACATGTTCTAAACATGTACAAGCCACCACATTCTAAGCACTTGGCATTTAAGCAATCTTTTTAATAAAATAAACAACCATCATCTCTATCACATAAAAATTGATCTAGCAAGTCTCTTGATAATTTGGGAAGACCACTTGCACCACAATCCTCTAGCATTTCATTAGTATGAAAAGTAAAATGAATGGACCGTAATAATTCATGATGCATTGAAAACTCAACATGATATTTGCAACATGTATTCCGAATCTTAAGGGGTACACAATAAAATGGCTTCATGGATTCAAAAGACCTTTGTGATATTTTCAATGTTGGATGTGTCTCACAAATTTTTTTATACAAAATTGTTTGATGTACCTCCACATAATGTTTAGGATGTGGAGTGTGGTCTTGATTTCCAACTCTCATCTTCAAGACATCCCTCACATTTGGTGACACTCTTGAGTTTGCAGCCCAAAATTGTTGAATTTCATCCTTGACAACATCTGTTAGCTTCTTATCAAAACATGGAAGTCTCCCACCATAAGCCCATGTATGAATTTGAAGTGGATCATCAAGTCTTTCTCTTCTTGCAAGTGCTCTACCCAAATTTTTATGGTCTATATTGAAGTCAACACAAGTTTGTCTCATGAAACGAGCCTTTCTCAACTGATGACTTACTAAGGAGGTTGTAATAACCCTCTGAGAAACTCTCTTGTTTTTTTCTCTTCTAGTCTTCCCAATGCTATTGAGAGCATTGAAAATATTCTTCACAACAATGGCATTTTTGTCCATTTTCTTCCTCACACGAATCTTCAATTTCACAAGCATAGGTCTCATCTTTTGCATCTTTAACAACTGCACAAAAATTTGGCATTGCTCAACCAATGTCTTGTTTCCAAAAAATTAATCATAAAGTCTTGAAGCCCACAACCTAATAGTTCTATGTGACCTCTTCCATTCCCAATTATTCAAAATGTTCTCCTCAATTTCAAATAACAATTTAGGTGTTCTTGAAAGCCCTGAATTTGAAGATTAATTATCTTTATTGCAAGGGACTTCATTTCGCATATAATTTGGAGATGTATAACATTCATTTGGTTCTTGTGCAACATTTTCATTCACCAAGTCTACATTTTCAATCTCCATCTATACATTTTCATCTTCATTCTATTCATTGTCATTCCCCAAATCTATGTTTTCATTCCCCAAGTCTACATTTTCACTCTCCATCTCTACATTTTCATCTTCACTCCATACATTGTTATTCACAAAATTAACTTCCATATTATTTTCAAATTCAACATCCTCTTCACTTACAACTACATTTACTAGGTCACCTTGATTAATGTTTAACATACATTCTCTCCTTCTTCGGTGATTTTCCCTATGTTTTTCCCTATATGATAAAATTTCTTCATTTGCCACCTTCCTCTTCCATTTAGCCTTTCAATGACTACTACTTCCCATGGTGAGACCACAAGTTGACAAAACAAAAAAATGGGACCCAAATCACATTTTTTTTCCTGCAACCTGTGAAAAAGTTTCAAATCCCGTGCTTGTTTGGTCTACGGGGACAGGGAATATTTTAGTCAAATATGACCAGTCAAAAATCAGGTACCCAATTCCAAATCAGGTACCTGATATTTCCAGGCAGATGAAAAAATTAAAATTTTACATATAAAATGGGGTATATAATATGTAAAATCTATATAATATATATATATATATATATATATATATATATATATATATATATATATATATATATATATATATATATATATATATATATATATATATAAGAGGCATATGATATATATATAATGTATATTATATATATACTAATTTATTATAATATATTAATGTATTATATGTACTAATGTATTATATACTAATGTATATAATACATATTATATATATAATGTATTTGATAAGGCCTACTAGGACCCCTAGGAAGTCCCCATGACCCCTTTTGACACATTTGAATGATTAAGTGTTTCCAAAGGCATTGTAGGACCCCTTAGGATACACTTGAGCATTCTAATATGTCGAAAGGGGTCACAAGGACTTCCTAGGGGTCCTAACACATCATAAGGCATACTAGGACCCCTAAGAAGTCCTCATGACCCCTTCTGACACATTTTCATGCTCAAGTATGTTCGAAGGCATCATAGGACCCCATAGGACACACTTGAGCATTCTAATGTGTCAAAAGGGGTCACAGGGACTTCGTAAGGGTCCTAACATGTGATAAGGCCTATTAGGACCCCTAGGAAGTCCCCATGACCCCTTTTGACACATTTGAATGCTCAAGTGTGTTCGAAGGCATCGTAGGACCCCTTATGACACACTTGAGCATTCCAATGTGTCCATAAGGGATCCTACAGCCCCTTCAAACACACATGAGAATTCCAATGTGTCCATAGGGGTTACAGGGACTTCCTAGGGGTCCTAACATGTGACAAAGCCTATTAGGACCCCTAGGAAGTCCCCATGACCCCTTTTGACACATTTGAATGCTCAAGTGTGTTTGAAGGGGCCGTAGGACCCCTTAGGACACACTTGAGCATTCCAATATGTCCATAGGGGTCACGTGGACTTCCTAGGGGTCTTAACACATGATAACACCTATTAGGACACCTAGGAAGTCTCCATGACCTCTTTTGACACATTTGAATGCTCAAGTGTGTTCAAAGAGGTTGTAGGAGTCCTTATGACACACTTGAGCATTCCAATGTGTCCATAGGGGTCACGAGCACTTCCTACGGGTCTTAACATGTGATAAGGCCTATTATGACCCCTAGGAAGTACCCATGACCCCTTTTGACACATTTGAATGCTCAAGTGTGTCCGAAGGTGCTGTAGAACCCCTTAGGACACACTTGAGCATTCCAATGTGTCCACAAGGGTCACAGGGACTTCCTAGAGGTCCTAATATGTGATAAGGTGTACTAGGCCCCCTAGGAAGTCCTCATGACACCTTTTGACACATTTCAATGCTCAAGTGTGTTTGAAGGTGTTGTAGAACCCCTTAGGACACACTTGAGCATTCTAATGTGTCAAAAGGAGTCACAGGGACTTCCTAGGGGTCCTAACATGTGATAAAGCCTATTAGGACCCCTAGGAAGTCCCCATGACCAATTTTGATAGATTTGAATGCTCAAGTGTGTCTGAAGGGGCCGTAGGACCCCTTAGGACACATTTCAGTGTTCCAATGTGTCCACAGGGGTCATGGGGGCTTCCAAGGGGTCCTAATGCATCATAAGGCATACTAGGACCACTAGGAAGTCCCCATGACCCTTTTTAACACATTTGAATGCTCAAGTTTGTCCAAAAGACTCGTAGGATGCCTTAGGACACACTGGAGTGTTCTAATGTGTCAAAAGGGGTCACAGGGACTTCCTAGGGGTCCTAACATGCAAGAAGGCCTATTAGGACCCCTAAGAAGTCCCCATGACCCATTTTGACACATTTGAATGCTCAAGTGTGTCTAAAGGCATCGTAAGACACCTTAGGATACACTTGAGCATTCTAATGTGTTAAAAGGAATCACAGGGACTGCCTTGGGGTCCTAACATATGATAAGGTATATTAGGACCACTAGGAAGTCCCCATGACCTCTTTTGAAATATTTGAATGTGCACATGTGTGAGAACAGGTCATAGGACCCCTTAGGAGACACTTGAGCATTCCAATGTGTCCACAGTGGTCACGGGGACTTCCTAGGGGTCCTACTGCGTGATAAGGGATACTAGGACCCCTAGGAAGTCCCCATCACCCCTTTTGACACATTTCAATGGTCACATGTGTCTGAAGGTGTCATAGGACCCTTTAGGAAAAACTTGAGCATTCTAATTTGTCAAAAGGGGTCACGGGGACTTTCTAGGGGTCCTAACGCATGATAAGGCATACTAGGACTCCTAGGAAGTGCTCATGACACCTTTTGACACATTTGAAGGCTCAAATGTGTTTGAAGGCATTGTAGGACCCCTTATGACCCACTTGAGCATTATAATGTGTCAAAAGGGGTCACAGGGGCTTCCTAGGGGTCCTAACATGTGATAAGGCCTATTAGGTCCCCTAGGAAGTCCCAACGATCCCTTTTGACATGTTTGAATGCTCAAGTGTGTCTGAAGGCATCATAGGACCCATTGGGACACACTTGAAAATTCCAATGAGTGCATAAGGGGTCCAACAGCCACTTGGGACACATGTGTGCATTCCAATGTGTCCATAGGGGTCACAGGGACTTCCTAGGGGACCTAACGGGTGATAAGGCCTGCTAGGAACCCTAGGAAGTCCCCATGACCCCTTTTGACACACTTGAATGCTCAAGTGTGTCTGAAGGGGTCGTAAGACCCATTAAGACACACTTGAGCATTCCAATGTGTCCACATGTGTCATGAGGACTTCCTAGTGGTCCTAACACATGATAAGGTGTGCTAGGACCCCTAGGAAGTCCCTATGACCCCTTTTCACAAATTTGAATTCTCAAGTGTGTTTGAAGGCATTGTAGGACCCCTTAGGACATAATTGAGCATTCTAATATGTCAAAAGGGGTCACATGAACTTCCTAGGGGTCCTAACACATGATAAGGCATATTAGGAGCCCTACGAAGTCCCCATAACCCCTTTTGACACATTTGAATGCTCAAGTATGTCCAAAGGGGCTGTAGGACCGCTTATGACACACTTGAGCATTCCAATGTGTCAAAAGGGGTCATGACAACTTCCTAGGGGTCCTAACATGTGATAAGGCCTATCAAGACCCCTAGGAAGTCCCCATGATGCATTTTGACACATTTGAATGCTCAAGTGTGTCTGAATGCATCGTAGGACCCCTTAGGACACAATGGAGCATTCAAATGTGTCCATAAGGGGTCCTACAATCCCTTCAGAGAGACTTGAGCATTCCAATGTGTCCATAGGGCTCACAGGGACTTCCTAGCAATCCTAATGCCTGATAAGGCCTATTAGGACCCCTAGGAAGTCCCCATAACCCCTTTTGATACATTTGAATGCTCCAGTGTTTCTAAATGCATCGTAGGACCCCTTAGGATACACTTGAGTATTCTAAGTTGTTGAAAGGGGTCATGAGGACTTCTTAGGGGTCCTAACATGTGATAAGGCATACTAGGACCTTTAGGAAGTCCTCATGACCCTTTTTGACATATTTGAATGCTCAAGTGTGTCAGAAGGTGTCGTAGGACCCCTTAGGAAACATTTGAGTGTTCTAATGTGTTAAAAGGGGCACAAGGACCTCCTAGGGTTCCTAATGCATGATAAGTCCTATTAGGAACCCTAGGAAGTCCGCATGACCCCTTTTGACACATTTGAATGTTCAATTATGTCTGAAGAGGCTGTAGGACCCCTTAGGACACATTTGAGTGTTACAATGTGTCCATAGGGGTCATGGGGACTTTGAAGGGGTCCTAACATGTGATAAGGTGTACTAAGACCCCTAGGAAGTCCCCATGACCTATTTTGACATATTTGAATGCTCAAGTGTGTTCGAAGGCATCATAGGACCCCTTATGACACACTTGAGCATTCCAATGTGTCAAAAGGGGTCAGAGGGACTTTCTAGGGGTCCTAACATGTGATAAGGCCTATTAGGACCCCTAGGAAGTCCCCATGACCCCTTTTGACACATTTGAATGCTCAAGTGTGTCTAAAGAGGCTGTATGACCCCTTATGACACACCTAAGCATTCCAAAGTGTCCACAGGGGTCACGGGTTCTTCCTAGGGGTCTAAACATGAGATAAGGTGTACTAGGACCACTAGGAAGTCCCCATGACCCCTTTTGACACATTTTAATGCTCAAGTGTGTCCGAAGGCATCATAGAACTACTAAATTTGGGGCCAAATTTCAATGTCCATTTATCAGATTTGCAACACTCATTTGTTAGAATTTTGACACATGTTTCCATCACCATTTTTCTGTAGAAGATTGCGACAGAAGACCTACTTGTCAGTTTATCGACACCTTTTCACGTCAGAATGTTGCAAATGAAAATAGCTCCAAAATGGCATTTCCTCTAGTTCATCCATAAGAATTCTGATAACAAGACCTATCAGAAATATACAATCTCTGTTAGAACTGACTATCGAACCATACTAATTCTAATGGTATAACTGTTGGAATACCGATAGTTAGCATCATATTTTGACAGATCTACCTGTCAGTGATATGGCCTCACTATCAAAAGTTCTATAAAAAATGTTCTCTTTATGACACTTAAACTGTCGGAATAGCGACAGTTATGCACTATTCTCCGATAGGTTTTCCTTTCAAACGTATAGCATTATTGTTGCACTAAATGTCAAAAATTATTTTTTTCCAACATTTTGTTTGTCGAATGCATAGCGCTTCTACTGGAATTAATTATTAATTGTCAAAAAACTGACAGATAGGCACATTAAAGTTAACACAGCTCAAGAGACCATCATAGGTTGTCTCTTTCTTCGGTCTATATTATTGACAAAATGTTTTACCTTTCATTAGATCATCAAATCTGAGGATTTGAAAGAATTTAATAGAATATTTTCATGACAACGTATATTATTTAAGTTAATGTTGCATGAATTTACCTACTTTGTGCACTTGTAGACTATGAGGATGGTGATAAAGAAGCATTGCCATGGGAGGAGATGCTTCTTTATCACCATCTTCATAGTATACAAGTGTGCAAAGTAGATAAATTCATGCAATGTCAACTTAAATAATATACATTGTCATGAAAATATTTAATTAAATTCTTTCAAATCCCCGGATTTGATAAGCTAATGAAAGGTAAAACATTCTATCAATAATATAGATCAAAGAAAGAGACAACCTATGATGGTCTCTTGAGTTGTGTTATCTTTAGTCTTAGCTACCTGTCAATCGTCGAGAATAATCACTACCTTGAATTTATGTACATTGCAAAAATTGATCATAGTCCTACAAAAACATTTTACACTTGTACATCTCATCAATACTAGAGGCCTAAAGTAATTTTATACGATCACTAGCACATTTCATGCATGGATGAGAAAACACTATCCAAAGTTTCTAGATAACCATTTTTGAGAAGAGGAATGAGTGGAGGCCAAAGAAGGGATAATTGTGAAGGTTTTATAGATGTAGGTTACTGAATCACCATCTCTGCATTGGTACTCAATCTGGCCTCCACTCCATATACATCTTCTCAGAATCTAAAAACTCTTCATCATTGATTCTCGTCATTTTTTCAACATCTCTGTGGATTGAGACCTTAAATTATTGAGCTTCTCTTTGTTTTGAGAATAGTTTAACATTCTCTACTTAACAGGGCCAACCACGTGAAGGTGGAAGCTCACCTAGCCCCTCCTAGGAGCCTCGTATGACCCTTTACAACATTTTAAGACCTCTAGGATGTATTCTTAGGGATCGTAAATAGTCGTAAGGGGTCGTGTGACACAACAGTTGAGAAACATAAATGTAGGCATCATGGTCACAATTTTTTGGAGACACAACATTATTGAGTGGTTTTTTGAGATGATGCAAAGTAGTGGTTTCTTTCCATCATCTAGGAATAGCACTCAATTATGTTGTGTCTCCAAAAAATTGTGACCATGATTCCTACATTTATGTTTCTTAGCTGTTGTGATATGTACATCACAATCTGTTGTTGTTGCAATAGCAAAGCCTATATTCCACAACAAAAAGGAAGACATCTTTTTATCCTGGGTCTCAATCCTACCCCAATTGTTGAAGGATCCAAGGCCATGCTCAAAAGATGTCTTCCCATTCTATCTACAACATTGTGTGCATCCATGATCTTAGGAACATCATCATCTTTCCACTCTTCATTTGCCAAAATATATCGCTTCTTCAAGCTTACAGAGTAATCTTATTAATAAAAGAACTCTTGCCAACATTAGGGTACCCACAGATCAAAATAGTTGATGTTATTGGTGCTTGTGCTCAAGGATATCGATTCACTATTTTGAAATGGCCAAATCATTTTTATTTCAATTGTAGAGAAAAGGAGTGGGAGAAAACAAGCGGGTGAAAGTTGATCGAGAGCGAGAGAAGACATTGTATTTTATTTGATCATAAATGCTCTCTGAAATGACCAATCATGTTTTCTATTCGATTCCTTTTGGTGTTTTTATTTCCCATATTCAGTAGATAAAAATCATGGTGGCAACCACTTAGCCATCTTTTTGATGTTCCAAGTATTTTACAAAGATACAGGTATGTGGATTTATCATTCAATTGCTTGCAGTTATTGGTCAAATGAAAATATTTTGTCACGTTGCAAGGGAAAGATATCAGTTTGGTGTTTTTGGTTTATGTTAAAAGTTGATTTTGTAAAATCCTCAAAAAAACCACTACATGTTCTAAAATGTAAAGAAGTTGAATGTTAAATGTAAGATATATATCTCATCCATAGTAATCAAAAGAAAGGACATGAAACTTATAAGGAGATTTACCAAACCAAAAATATAAGTGAATAGGAAACATGGATTGGTACCTTATGAATTGGTTTTTGAGGTGCACAATCTTCATCAATCTCCTCAGAACAAGACCCCTCCTCATGAAAAATGCATTCAACACAAAAAACAAATCTATAAAACTGAACCAATGGCATGTTTAGAACAAAGAAATAGGTTGATAATAATATGCTAAAAATTCTATTATGTTTAATACACGTAAAAGGACCAGTCCCAACAATTCTTAACCATACTTTATCTGATATGATAATAACATGCTAATTAAATTGATAAAGGTGTTATCTGCATTTAATCTGCCAATTACTAATTACACAAAAAACAAATTTACAAAACTAAACCAATGGCATGTTCTTCGTATGTGATTTCTATAAGGAAACTCAGGTGCAGAAACAGCTTCCTACGCTAATCTCTATAGGAGAGTATTGTGCAAATTCTTATAAATCCTTACAATTTCAGATTCGTTAACTACTTTAACAAAGATATTGCAACCACATACCATACATACAAAAAAATAGAGAATGAGACAATGATATACACAATGTATTATCTTCAACACAAAGATTACAATACACTTGCAATGCAAGTTCTTTCAAGAAATGAGAGACAAAGCCAACAAGACTTAAATTTCTATTATATCTCTCCCATAGGAGCAGCATCATATATATAGACTCCTCTGGACCCAACAATAGGCACAGCCACCAAGACCCATGCACAAAGCCACATGTACATAGTTGTTACATGCAATCCCAAGAATAGGCATCCATCCCTAGAATAGACTATGATAGCTTGTCATAGAATCTGCCAAAAATAATGGTCACAAGAGAAGTGTAAGAGAATCTGTCATACCAACCTATTTTTGGCATATTCTCTTTTACACACCAACCACTTCTTCTTGGGTGCCCAAATAGGCCCAAGTCATAAGATGCTCTTACACCTGTCATAGCACATTCCTTAAATAGTTCTTATGCATCATAGGAATCCGTCATGACCGTTTCAGTCATGATCTCCTTACACACAAGATGCCGACACATCAAGTGGAGTGACACATCAACATGCCAACTAGACATGTACACTCACACTTAATTACATTATTTGCAAAAAGTACATTTACAAAAAAATAATAAGAATAGGAATTATCCAAGGTTGAGACACCTTATTCCTAACATTCTCCCACTTGTCAAACACCTTGTAAGAGCAATAGGAACATAACATGAACTTTAATCGCTATAGGCCAAAAGGCCCATAGACTTCGAACACCATCTAAACTTCTCAGTGCCCACTAGTTTTGTTAATGCATCTGCAACATTCTTCACAGTATCTACCTTCTCCAAATTTACCTTTCCATCTTCCACCATATCTCTCACAAAGTGAAACTGCACATCAATGTGCTTCGTTCCGGCATGGAAAGTTGGATTCTTTGCAAGGCAAATAGCACTCTGACTATCACACCAAATAGTAATTTGTTCTGCATCAACACCAACATCAGAACACAATCTTCTAAGCCAAATGGCTTCTTTACAAGCATGAGTAGTAGCCATGTACTCAGCTTCTGTAGTGGACAAAGCAACCACAAGTTATCACTTACTCATCCAACTAATGGCACCACCAAACATAGTGAACACATAAGAACTGGTGGATCTCCTGCTGTCAATATCACCTACCCAATATGAATCCACAAACCCATGAATACAAACTGAATGCGGAGATCCAAAAGAGTTACCATGATAACATATGGAGTAATCTAATGTACCCCTCAAATATCTGAATACTTGCTTAACTGCATCCCCATGTACCCGTCCAGGATTAGCCATAAACCGACTTAGGACTCCCACTACTTGGGCAATGTCTGGTCTAGTACAGACCATAGCATACATAAGACTGCCAACTACACTAGCATAAGGTACTCTACTCATGTCCTCGACCTCACTAGGAGATTTTGGACAATCATCTATAGATAACTTTGTTCCCACAGAAATAAGAACACATAGTGGTCTACAATCTGCCATGCTGAACCTATCCAACACAGACTTCACATACTTACTCTGACTCAACCAAATTTTTCTGTTAGACCTGTCTCTACTGATTTCCATACCCAAGATGTACCTAGCTGCCCCAAGATCTTTCATCTCAAACTATGCTGACAACTGAGATTTAAAGTTAGAAATCATACCCTTACCCTTCCCAAATAGCAACATATCATCAACATATAATGCAACAATAAGAAGGTGATCATTTTCAACTCTGAAATAAACACAATGATCTGATTTTGATCTTACAAATCCAATTGACAACACAAAGGCATCAAACTTAAGGTACCACATCCTAGGAGATTGCTTCAAACCATATAGAGATTTCTTTAATCTGCAAACTAATGATTCTTTACCTTTAACAATGTAGTGCTTAGGCTATGACATATAAATCTCTTCCTCCAAATCACCATGAAGGAAAGTTGTCTTCACATCCATCTATTCTATCTCTAAATCATATGATGTAGCAAGAGATAATAGAAATCTAATGGATGTCAACTTTGCAACAGGAGAGAATATTTCACCATAATCTATTCCCTCTACCTATGTATACCCCTTTGCAACCAATCTAGCTTTATACCTTTCAACACTGCCATCTGCATAGAATTTCTTCTTGAACACCCATTTATAGCCAACAAATTTTCTCCCTTTAGGAAAAGGTACAAGGTCCCAAGTTTTGTTTTTCTCTAATGAAGCCATCTCATCATCCATAGCCTCAATCTAGGAACCTGCATCTTCCATGCCCAAAGCCTCTTTCACAGATCTAGGCTCATCAGTGTTAGTAATCAAAGCAAAGGCACAACTAGAATCTAACATAGAATAACCAAACCTTTCTGGTTGCTTTCTTTCTCTCGTGGATCTCCTCAAGGGCTGTGGTTGAGGTTGTTCTTCCTCTTCTTCTGAACCATCAGAGTTGCTAGAGCTCTCCTCATCATTAGGCCCAACATGGTCTCTCTGTTTAATCTTCTCAGGGGTAGGAGGCAATTGAACAACATCTTTTTCCTTTTCTTTTTCATCTGGTTGTAGCACAATAGGAGAAGATGTTAGCTCTCTGAAAATAACATTTCTACTATACAACACCTTACTAGTCACAGGATCCCAAAGCTTGTATCATTTCACACTAGCACTGTATCCAATGAAAATACATTTAACAACTTTGTTTTCCAACTTAGATCTTTTCTCCTTTGGAACATGTGCATAAGCTTCACAACCAAAAACACAAAGATGTCTAATTGAAGGCTTCTTACCAGACCACACCTCCATGGGTGTCTTACCAACAAGGGCTGATGTAGGAGATCTGTTAACCAGATAGCAAGAAGTGGCCACAGCTTCGGCCCAAAACCTTTGTTCTGAACCAGCTCCACTAAGCATACTCCTAGCCTTCTCCATCAGTGTCCTATTCATTCTCTCTGCAAATCCATTTTTCTATGGGGTATAAGGAGTTGTCTTATGCCTCTCGATACCTCATTTTTTATAGAACTGTTCAAACTCTGCTAAGAAAAACTCACCACCATTGTCAGTTCTCACACACTTAATCTTCTTACTAGTCTGATTCTCTACAAGAGCTTTAAATTCCTTGAACCAACTAAAGACTTGTGTCTTACTTTTAAGGAAATAAATCCACGTCCTTCTACTATAATCATCTATGAAAGATACAAAAAATATAGACTTGGAGATTGAAGGAACTTTTACAGGACCAAATACATCAGAATGAATAAGATCCAAAACATCAGAAGATTTGTGAGAACTAGAGTAAAACTGAACACAATTTTGTTTACCACAGACACAGTGTTTATAGAAGTCAAACTTGAGATTGCAATCATTTAACCCCTCAATGCGATTTTTATTTTTCAGGGTTCTGAGACCCTTTTCACCAATGTGGCCAAATCTCATATGCCATAACATTGTCTTTTCTATAGGAAGCTTACCTTCCAAAGTGTTTGCACTACCATCAGAACCAATAGCCATAGACTTCTTCACTGCTTGTTCAGATGGTGAGGATGAAGAACTATTACATAGAGGAATACATGCATCTAGCTGAAATAAGGTACCTCTCCTAGTACCCCTTGCAAGCACTATCAATCCTCTCATCATCTTGCATCCTTCTTTCGAAAAAACAACTTGCACACCTACATCATTCAGCATACTTACAGATAATAGGTTTCATGCCAAACCCAGAATGTGCATAACTCTGTTGATTCCCTTTACTCATCCATCAAGAAATTTGATAGTGACCCTTCCACGTCCAACTATCTTTAGGTGAGAATCATCACCCAAGTACACCTTTCCACCATCGAACTCTTCATGTTTTGAGAACTAGTTTTGATGAGAGGTCATGTGAAAAGATGCACCCGAGTCAACCAACCACACATCATCAGATGCATGGGCTGCCAAAGCTGCGATGAATGCATCACCATCTTCTTGAGATCTTTCTGAAGCTGAATCTAAACCTTTCTTCTTCTTCTTCGGCTCTTTGTAGTCTTTATGGAAGTGCCTAGATTTATCATAGTTCCAACATTTTTCCTTGGACTTATTGGAAGTCTTTGACTTCCCATGGGATTTGGATCTACCCTTATTGTCAGACTTATTATCATTTTTCTTCCCTCTTTTAGTGGATCTCCCACGAATAGCAAGGGCTTCTTTTTCTGAAACGGAAGCCTTTCTCCACATCTCCTCTGATAGCAATGAAGACACCACATCATCCATTTTGAAAGTGACTAAAGTGCTTCTAAGAGCCATCACAAGATGGTCCCATAAATCCGGTAAAGAACACAAAAGTGTGTAGCAATGATCCTCCTCCTCTAACTTGACACCAGCTGATGTCAACTATGCAGCTAGCAGATTAAATGCATTTAAATGATCTGTTAAGGATCCAACTTCCTCCATTCATAGAGAGTACAAATTCTTTCTCAAGAACAACTTTTTCACTAGAGATTTGGCCTGATACATGGCTGCAAGTCTTTTCCACAAACTATTTGCGGTTTTCTCATCTAGAACATTCAGAAGGACTACATCGGTTAAACAGAGTCTTATGAGACCCTTAGCTTTATAGTCTTTGATATCCCAATCTACTTGAGCTATAGTTGCTGGTCTTGTAGCACTTGAAGTTAGTTCCCATAGGTCACAATCTTCCAACATGTCTTCCATCTTGAGTTTCCACAACTCAAAATTAGTGCCATTAAATTTCTCCACCTCCATTCTTCCATACGATGAACTTGCCATCTCAATCTGCAAATAGGATTTAGAATGCCCTGCAAAAAACTCCCACTCAAACTTGAGATCAGCTCAAAAAACCCTACCCAACAACTAGGATCAAAAGTTGATCAGGCTCTAATACCACTTGTAAGGAAACTCAGGTGTGGAAACAGCTTCCTACGCTAATCTCTATAGGAGAGTATTGTGCAAATTCTTATAAATCCTTACAATTTTAGATTCGTTAACTACTTTAACAAAGATATTGCAACCGCATACCATACATATAGAAAAATAGAGAATGACACAATGATATACCCTGGGGAAAACCTTTCGGTAAAAAACCCCAGCACTCCAAAACCTGCACAATGTATTATCTTTAACACAAAGATTACGATACACTTGCAATGCAAGTTCTTTCAAGAAATGAGAGACAAAGCCAACAAGACTTAAATTTCTATTATATCTCTCCCATAGGAGCAGCATCATATATATAGACTCCTCTGGACCCAAAAATGGGCACAAGCACCAAGACCCATGCACAAAGCCACATGTACACAGTTGTTATATGCAATCCCAAGAATAGGCATCCATCCCTAGAATAGACTATGACAGCTTGTCATAGAATCCACCAAAAATAACAGTCACAAGAGAAGTGTAAGAGAATCTGTCATACCAACCTATTTTTGGCATATTCTCTTTTACACACCAACCACTTCTTCTTGGGCACCCAAATAGGCCCAAGTCATAAGATGCTCTTACACCTATCATAGCACATTCCTTAAATAGTTCTTACACGTCATAAGAATCCATCATGACCATTTCAGTCATGATCTCCTTACGCACAAGATGCCGACACCTCAAGTGGAGTGACACATCAACATGCCAACTAGACATGTACACTCACACTTAATTACATTATTTGCAAAAAATACATTTACAAAACAAATAATAAGAATAGGAATTATCTAAGGTTGAGACACCTTATTCCTAATAATTTCTTCATCTTTCGAGCTTCTGGCATCATATTCAATGGAAAAAGTCAAATGCATTGCATTTTATTTGATCATGAATGCTCTCTAAAATGACTGCATTCTATTGTTGTCATTCCCTAGCCCATGCTTTATCTCCTTTTTTGATGTTATTGGTGCTTGTGCTCAAGGATATCGATTCACTATTTTCAAATGTTTGGATCATTTTGGTTGTGACTGCTCCTCTAGTACACAGTCAGGAAATGTAATTGTCTAATGATTATATGTAATTTTGAATGGATTAAATTATTTATTCTTGGTAGAAGTGAATGGAAGGAATAGTGTTGGTGTTAGGTTTCATTTATTATTGAATTCAATGGTTTCCAAGATGTGTTGAGGAGTTTGCTCCTGGTTTAATGCTAACTATTCCTGCACAATCCACTCATACAACAATGAAATGCTATGTGATTGACAATTTCATACAACTGGTCCTTTGGTTTGTATTAAATACAATCCAGTCACTTATTGAATGCTTTGGAGACTACTGGTTTGACTATCCATGCGTTACCAATGACTAAGATTCATTAAAGGATACAAAACCCTTGATTTTGGGGTTATTATGTGTGGATTCAAATGTAGGTTTGATTTGGTTAATGTTTAGAAGAGATCAATAAATTATTTAAAGACAATCTTACATGTTTGGAGAGGTTTGAGAGGCACTTATAATGACTGCACCCTCACAAACAATGGCATAGACTAGTTTTACTAAGTTTCCTTTCTCTATTTTGAGGTTTCCTTTCTCTTCTGTAGGGGTACAATCAGAGGGTTCATTGACAAAATGATCCTTTGAATGGTTACTATGAATATGAATGATTTGATATAGTATATTTCTCATTTTACTTGAAGTTTGGAATAGCTTGTGCAAGGGTGAAAGTAGTTTTGGTCATTTTGGTCATGACTGTTCCTCTATATAGTCAGAAAATGTAACTGTCTAATGATTATATGTAATGTTGAATGGATTAAATGCTTTATTCTTGGTAGAAGTGAATGGAGTTTCCAAGATGTGTTGAGGAGTTTTCTCCTTGTTTAATGTTAACTGTTCATGCACAATCCACTCATACAATAGTGAAGTTACAAAATTGAACCAATGCCATGTTTACAACAAAGAAATAGAATGATAATAATATGCTGAAAATTCTATATATTCTATTTAATACATGCCAAAGGACCAGTCCCAACAATTCTTAAACATACTAGTTATCTGATATGATCAATTGTTAATAAAGGTCTAATTCTATAGACTACTAGCACAAAGGAAGATTTGACCTAGCCAAATTTTCCTTTTACCACACAAAAAAAATGTGTGATAACTATGTCTACTCCAACCTTAATTGTTTAAGAATTCATCATATCGGATAAAGTATGTTTAAGAATTGTTGGGAGTTCTATTAGACCTTTGTTGTAAACATGTCATTGGTTTTCAAATGTTTGGATTCACGTTTGTTGATATTGCTGGCATTTTTGTTTAATGATGCCATTGTATATTTTTGTCACTAAAATGACTACATTCTACTGGTGTCATGCCCTAGCCCATGCTTTAACTCCATTATTTGATGTTATTGGTGCTTGTGCTCAAGGATATCCATTTTTTTGAAATGTTGACTGTGGTTATCAAATGGACAGCTCGTGAGCTTCTAGCTAGGTGTCATTTGTACTGATAGCTTAGGGCATCAAATGTATTGTTTCATTGATAGTTGAGACTTTGTTAAAAGGAAATAGGACAAAGAATGATTCTGATTTAGTTTCTCTATTTTGATCTCTAAGTGGCTTACAACCCTAGAGAAGTATATGCAGATTTACAAATGCAGTTGCAGGATACATAGCAGCTGATAATTCATAAGAAATTCATGCATCCAATTTGAATAGAAATTAATACAAAGAAATAGGGTCCTCCAATGGCCCAATCATTTGGACCTTGACTGTCCCCTCAACTAGTGACCCTTCAAAACTGGAATATCATGCAATCAGTGAATGATCCTTCATTCTCCTGGTCTGCCCTGCATCCAAACATATTGGAAATACACAATACAATGATAACAAGTCTTTCACAATCCCCCTTCCCTCAAGGGACACTATCAACCATCCCTTCCACATAGAATTTCACTGTTGTATGAGTGGATTGTGTAGGAACAGTTAACATTAAACAAGGAGCAAACTCCTCAGCACATCTTTGTTGTAAACATGCCACTAGTTCAGTTTTGTAAATTTGTTTTTTGTGTTAAATGCATTTAAATGGAACATTAAGCATAGTAATAATATGCTTAATCTATTAGTAATTATAGATTAAATGCCCATAACACCTTTATCAGTTTAGCATGTTATTATAAGATACTAAAGAAGACCTACTATTTGTCAGAGAAATTTTCATTGTCCCCCACAATGAAGACAATGAAGATTGACCTCCTGCCCCACAAAAATGAACATTGTAATAAGAATAAGATATAATATAGTGTTAGAATAAAATTTGAACAAAGACATGTAATGCTTAAGTTAATGATCTAAAAAGCTGAAAATATAGGAATTGAATAAGAAGATAGTGCCAGGAAACATTTTCACAAATATGAAATGTGAGGAAAAGTAATAACATTAACAATGCCAAGATTCATAGCATTAAATTTCACCTGTAGATGAGTTTTTGCAGTGGGTTTCCCAGCATCAAAAATATGTTGAGTTGCATTTGAGCTGTAACTAAGAGTATCATGTGGAATAGACCCTAAACTTTGAAAGTGTTCTCCAGCCTGGAAATTCAAAATTCAATCTAGGCAAGCATCAGTAAGTGAAATAAATTATAGACATCAACAAAAACATCATCATAATCATTAGAAATAAACTTTAAAGACATATTTTGGATAGTACTATGTTTCTTGAAAGTTTTTGTGATACTTCTAAACTTTAAAGACATATTTTATGGCTTAATGATAACATAGATTAGTGTTTTGTTTTTTGATGGAATGTTGTTGATCATTCATGGTCTTGAAGAAAGTTTTGATTTTTTTGATTCTCAAGTCTTGACGTTGTTTCTCAATGTGATATAGACTAACCACAAGATGGTTCAGTTGGTCCTCTCTTTCTATTTAATCATTTGTCTTCTTCATGGTGTAAGTGTTCATTAATATTCATTAATGGCAGGTGGTGATTCCTTGGTAATAAATGCATTGACTCTTTACCTGATCTAGTCACATCATCAACATTGAGGTTAGTTTATCTAGCCTCGGCTTCAACCTCAACCTGCTCATTAACAATGACCTCTACACTCTCTACAATTGCAATACAAATTGTTACATTAATCCAAACACCAATTACAATTAAATTTGTATTACTACACCAATCAATTTAAGTTGTTTACTTGTATTGATGTGATGCACGTCCTCATTTTCATCAACACACACAGGTTGTGTACAGAAAGAATCGACAGGCTCCAAAGTTTCTAGATAACCATTTTTGAGAAGAAGAAAAAGTGGAGGCCAAAGAAGGGCTAATTGTGAAGGTTTTCTAGATGTAGGTTACTGAATCATTATCTCTTGTTGATACATTTTAGATTCTACTCTGGAATGAACAAACTATAGAGATCTAACACAGGTAAACATAGAATAAAGTAAACAAGAAGGGATAGAAGATACCCAGATATCAATCAAGTATACTCCAGTCCATATGCATCCAACTATACTAACAAAGGTGCTGAGGAGAACCTGATTAGTACCTTAGTGTTAGTGTATTGAGGAAGAGTCTAGTCCTAACAGAGGCTTCCAGCCCTAATCAACTCATAGTTAACATTTCCAATAATTGTTGGTTGTATGGATCAGATCATAATCTGATCTTTATTCATGCTTAGACTTGTTCTTATCTATTAGCCGAAGCTGCTTATCTTTCACACCAATATATGCTGATCTAAGTTTTCTTAAGGTAGAGAATCAAGGTTTTGGGAGAGGGAAGCACATTATGTTTTTGGTGCTTCTCTCCCTAGAATCCAACACCATATATATATGAATTGAATTATCTTCAAGAAGGCCAACTTGGTCTTATTAAATATATTTAATGTTAAAGCCAAGATGCTGACCTTGGGCCCTTAACTAATTCAACCAACACACACATATATATAAATGAAATAATAATCTCCTTATTATTATAAATCACACAAGGGTATTTATTTGATCAGTTTGATCTTGGCCGAAAGGCTATAATTATTAACACTCTGCACTGGTACTCAATCTGGCCTCCGCTCCATATACATCTTATCAGAATCTAAAAACTCTCCATCATTGATTCCTATCATTTTTTTAGCATCTCGATGGACTGAGATCTTAAATTATTGAGCTTCTCTTTGTTTTTAGAATAGTTAAACATTCTCTACTTAACAGGGCCAACCACGTGAAGGTGGAAGCTCATCTGGCCCCTCCTAGGAGCCTCTTATGACCCTTTACGACATTTTAAGACCTCTAAGATGTATTCTTAGGGATTGTAAATGGTCGTAAAGGGTCATAAGGGGTCCTAGGACACAACAGCTAAGAAACATAATTGTAGGCATCGTGGTCACAATTTTTTGGAGACAACGTAATTGAGTTGTATACCCAGATGGTGGAAAGCAACTCCTACACCTCCAATTCCAAGTTTACTACATCTGTTGCTCTTGAATACAAGGTCCTCCAATAGATGTATTCAACTTGGAATTGGGGGTGTAGAAGTTTCTCTACACCACTTGGGTACACAACTCAATTATGTTGTCTCCAAAAGATTGTGACTATGATGCCTACAATTATGTTTCCTAGCTATTGTGAAATCTACATTTATGTTTCTCAGTTGTCATGTTTATGTGCATGTTTTTTATGTATTTTGGATAGTAAGTCTAATTTAATTTTTCCATGGACTAAGACCTTAAATCATGTAATGAGGATGCTTAGAACACTACTATATGAAAATTTCATTATTTAATAATAAAAATCTATTAAAATGTTTATACCTTCTCCCATTTGCTAGTGTAATTCCTCTTTGAGTATCCCATTTCTCCTTTGCATCCAAAATGAACTCATTCCAATCCCTCACTAGAATAAATGGAGGATGCTCAAACTTCAGCAAGAATTCATACACATAACGTTCGTAGATTACATTCAATGCATTATTTACATTTTTAAATCAGCGTTGCGTACAAATCTATGGATGGTGTGTGTTACAAAGTCATGCTCAAGCTTGAAAATGATAGTCAATCCATAGTCAAGGTCAAGGAACAAATGGAACAACCAAGAAAACACTATACATTAAATCATGTGATTGATAGCAGATTGGGGCTCACCTGAGGCATAAACATGAAGAATTCTTCTGAAAAAAGATGTAAACCATATATATGTGCACTTGAAGCAAAGAGAAGTTATGTCATATCCATATTAAAATATTAGTTACAATATGAAAATACTAAACTAACTAATTCCCAAGTTCATCTCTGCATATGGTCGCAACAAAGGTATGCGATTACAATACAGAGAAGGCATCGTAAAAATATAATTTCAAAATTTTCCCTAGCCTGACATGTTTTGTACTCAAATCCTTCATCGTGGATAAGTGGAGATGGGCAGATAGATGCAGATGATTTTTCATCGACCCAACTAAAGTATCGGTAGCCATTATTTCCCTATGATGCCTAGTCTACATTAGTTCTTATATTATAATGAATAGCATTTACATTAGAAACATTAAATATATACACATGAGAAACCTTTTTTCTATTTGGGCAGCACCAAAATTGTCATCCAGGTTTGTTTGGTGTCTGTGAAGTCTTCAACACACACTACCCACCACCACATCAACAATTTGGCACATTGGCAAGAGTCATCGAGCCTATATATCAATAATGCACCACACCATCATTACTACATTTATTATTTTTATATGATTATTTTTATATGAAATACACCAAGGAGTACCATCAAAAATATTAACCATTTAAAATAATGAAAATTAAACCTAAATCAAATAGCTCATTTTTTTATCAGCATGTGTAGTCTCTGTGTATATGAAAAATGAAAGAAATATGAAGCTGAAATAAAATATTGAACAAAATAGTATTCGATCCACATAGACTAAATGAAATATACCATCAAAAGAAGGTGACAAAATCCTATCATGAAGCACAGACATAGGAAATCAAAAAGGGACAAAAGACAAGAAATAAAAAAAATCATTACGACTATAGAAAAATCATTTATACTACAATCAAAAAAAGAAACACTCTTTGTCAACAATTTTCAAAATCATTAGGACTATAGAAAAATAATTAAGACTATACAAAATCAAATTTTAGAAATGGATGGTTATGATGCTTTGCCATTACAAAAATTGAGCATTCATCATTTGGTATTGTGTACTCCATTTAACTATGTCAACAATGTTCAAAATCTTGTCACCAAGCACAGACAAGAAATAAGAAAAATCATTAGGACTATAGAAAAATCAAGTTCTATAAATGGATGGTTCTGATATTGCTTTGCCATTACAACAATTGAGCATTCATCATTTGGTACTTCTTGGTGTATTCCATTTAAGTTTTTCAGTTGCCATGTTTATGTGCATTTTATTTATGTGTTTGGCTTCTCTCCCTCGCAAGGGATGCGTCGATAGGTAATTGATTTGAAAGCATAATGATTTGACAATCTTTTTTTAGGATAGGCGTAATCATCCCGCCAACCTTAATTAGCAACATTTGTGATATATGTCAAGTACTTATAATTAGTATGCCCAAAAAATAGAGACTTAGTAGTAAAAGCATGTCCTTTGGTTTACTAGTTTAATCTAGTTTAAGAATGGTTTGTTTCATGTTTGAATGTACCATTGAATGAAGCTTGGCTATATTAAGTACAATCTTAAGACTCATGACTCTTCAAATTCTCTTGTTTCCTTCGGACCTCCAAACATGTGTACTTTTAGTAGCCCTCCAACAAATGGACTTGTGATGATTTTCACAATAGTACAGGTGTATGAGGACTACTAAAAGTATTGCTTAAGAAAATCTGAATGTTCATCACCTGTGCATATAAGAGTTGATCATAGAAGGTATATGTTGCTGGGTAAGCTCCCAATAGCACTCAGTTAAATATGCATGTTCATCACCTGTGCATATGAAGTGGCTCTAATGGAAGATACAATCACTAAATTATGCATACTCCTTATTTTGTTCTGCGTTGATATTGTTAGACATGATCTTTCTTGAATGGAATGACTCGTTACTTGTACATTGACTAGAATGTTGGTGGAAGAAGGATGATTTGTTTGCAACCATTTTTTCAACTCTAATTTTCTCAACATAAAGGGACATTTATCATAGCCATAGAAACATGATTATTTTAAAATGAAATACACCAAGGAGTACCATTAGAAATATTGACTATTTACAATCATGAATAGTTAACCTTAATCAAATAGCTCATTTTTTTATCAACATGTGTACTCTCTGTGTATATGAAAAATGAAAGAAATATCAAGCTGAAATAAAATAGTGAACAAAAATTCAAATTCAAGGCCTAATTTATCAAGAGCAACAAACATTAGGACAAAAGAAAAATCATTAAGAGTATAGAAAAATCATTAGGACTATAGAAAAATCATTAAGACTACAAAATCAAGTTCTAGAAAAATCATTATGACTATAGAAAAATTATTTAGACTATAAAATCAAGTTTTAGAAATGGATGGTTCTGATGCTTTGCCATTACAATAATTGAGCATTCATCATTTGGTACTTCTTGGTGTATTCCATTTAAGTTTTTGAGCTGATGTGTTTATGTGCATGTTCTTTATGTGTTTGGCTTCTCTCCCTTGCAAGGGATATGTCGATAGGTAATTGATTTGAAAGCATAATGATTTGACTGTTCCAAGTAATTTTTTTAATCCTTTGAAGTTTCTCATGATCCTGATGTAAGTTGATTGGATTAAGCAATTTGGGGATCCAATAGGACTTTAGGGGAGTTCAATAAATGTTTTGGAAGACTTAGAGGAACTATTAGCATGATTGTTCCTTCATCTACATCGAGTTAGACTGAATTTGCTAAGTTTTTCCTTTGTTTTGAAGTGTATTTTGTAATCTATTTCCTTTCCATGAACCAAAAGACCTAGGACCCATGGAAAAAGGATACTAACAATGTATTATACAATTCTAATGTTTTTGACTTGTAGATATTTGAGAAAGTAAAGAGAACACTGGCTATGTTTAATGTTAACTATTCCTACACAATCCACTCATACAACAGTGAAATGCTATGTGATTGACAATTTCATACAATTGGTCCTTTGGCATGTATTAAACAAAATAGAATTTTCAGCATATTATTATCATTCTATTTCTTTGTTGTAAACATGTCATTGGTTCAATTTTAATCTACTGGTGTCATGCCCTAGCCCGTGCTTTATCTCCATTATTTGATGTTATTCACTATTTTGAAATGTTGACTGTGGTTATCAAATGGAAAAAATAGAAAAAAAAAATTGTACATGAAATTTTTTTTACAAAATTGAACCAATGGCATGTTTACAACAAAGAAATAGAATTATAATAATATGCTGAAAATTCTATTTTGTTTAATACACACCAAAGGACCAGTTGTATGAAATTGTCAATCACATAGCATTTCACTATTGTATGAGTGGATTGTGCAGGAACAGTTAACATTAAACAAGGAGAAAACTCCTCAACACATCTTCGAAACCATTGAATTCAATAATAAATGAAAACTAACACCAACACTATTCCTTCCATTCACTTCTACCAAGAATTCCAGCACAAGCACAAGCTATTCTAAACTTCAAGTAAAAGCTATTCCAAACTTCAATTAAAATGAGAAATATGCTATATCAAATCATTCATATTCATAGTAACCATTCAAAGGATCATTTTGTCAATGAACCCTCTAACTGTACCCCTGCGGCAGAGAAAGGAAACCTCAAAATAGAGAAAGGAAACTTAGTAAAACTAGTCTATGCCACTATTTGTGAGGGTACAGTCATGATAAGTGCCTCTCAAACCTCTCCAAACATGTAAGATTGTCTTTAAATACTTTATTGATCTCTTCTAAACATTAACCAAATCAAACCTACATTTGAATCCACACACAATAACCCCAAAATGAAGGGTTTTGTATCCTTTAATGAATCTCAGACACTAGTAACGCATGGACAGTCAAACCAGTAGTCTCCAAAGCATTTAATAAGTGATTGGATTGTATTTAATACATGCCAAAGGACCAGTTGTATGAAATTGTCAATCACATAGCATTCCACTGTTATATGAGTGGATTGTGCAGGAACAGTTAACATTAAACAAGGAGCAAACTCCTCAACACATCTTGGAAACCATTTAATTCAACAATAAATGAAACCTAACACTAACACTAGTCCTTCCATTCACTTCTACCAAAAATAAACCATTTAATCCATTCAACATTACATATAATCATTAGACAGTTACATTTTCTGACTGTGTAGAGGAACAGTCATGACCAAAATGATCAAAACTACTTTCACCCTTGCACAAGCTATTCCAAACTTCAAGTAAAATGAGAAATATTCTATATCAAATCATTCATATTCATAGTAACCATTCAAAGGATCATTTTGTCAATGAACCCTCTGACTATACCCCTACGACAGAGAAAGGAAACCTCAAAATAGAGAAAGGAAACTTAGTAAAACCAGTCTATATATGTCATTGTTTGTGAGGGTATAGTCATGATAAGTGCCTCTTAAACCTCTCAAAACATGTAATAATGTATTTAAATACTTCATTGATCTCTTCTAAACATTAACGCATGGACAGTCAAACAAGTAGTCTCCAAAGCATTCAATAACTGAATATGAATGTTTGAAAACTTTCCTCTCAACTTCCCCAACCACTCCTAATTGGTTAGAGGGATTAGTTGAGTGTTTAGACACTAAAACTTCTTAAACATACTTTATCTAATATGATGAATTGTAATATCAATAAACGTGAATCCAAACATTTGAAAATAGTGAATTGATATCCTTGAGCACAAGCACCAACAACATCAAATAACAGAGATAAAGCATGGGCTAGGGCATAACACTAGTAGAATGTGGTCATTTTAGTGAGCATTCGTGATCAAATAAAATGCAATGCATTTGAAATTTGTAGTTGAATATGATGCCAGAGGCTCGAAAGACATTGCCCATCAAAGATACCAATCAAAGATGAAGAAATCACATACCTTCTCTTGTGCTCAGCTTGCACAAAGGAAGATTTGATAGCCAAATCTTCCTAGTACCACATGAAGAACATGCCATTGGTTTAGTTTAGCATGTTATTATCATATCAGATAAAGCATGTTTAAGAATTGTTGGTAAGGATAGGAATAGTGGAGATTCTAGAAATATCCCTCTAACTAATTAGGAGTGGTTGAGGAAGTTGAGAGGAAAGTTTTCAAACATTCATATTCACTTATTGAATGCTTTGGAGACTACTAGTTTGACTATCCATGGGTTTCCAATGACTGAGATTCATTAAAGGATACAAAACCCTTCATTTTGGATTATTGTGTGTGGATTCATCCGCTTGAGCCAGGAAGATCAAGAAGATGGGGTAGGAGGACATTGTGGTAGAAGAAGTATTTAAAGAAGCAACAAGAAGCAATAGAAAATTTTTCAGGATTTTGGAACAACATTTTAGAATCCATGAATGGTATGGGTAAGGTGACCTTCATTCTTGGTCATGACTTCAATGAAACATTGGATATGGCTGATAAGAAGAAGGGTCACTTGTTGATAGTGTTCCTTGAGGGAAGGGGGATTGTGAAAGACTTGTTATCATTGTATTGTATATTTCCAATATGTTTAGATGCAGGGTAGACTAGGAGAATGAAGGATCACTCACTGATTGCATGATAACCTAGTTTTGAAGGGTCACTGGTTGAGGGGATAGTCAAGGTCTAGATGTTGATAGTAATTTATTGAGGGAAGGGGGATTGTAAAAGACTTTTTATCATTGTATTGTGTATTTCCAATATGTTTGGGTGTAGGGCAGACCAGGAGAATGAATGATCACTCACTGATTGCATGATAACCCAGTTTTGAAGGATCACTAGAAGAGGGGGGAATGAAGGATCACTCACTGATTGCATGATAACCCCACCAAGTATTCTTTCCTTTAAGTTTCCACAATATCTCAAAATATGATCATTATTCTTTACTTTCTTCTATATGTTATTCTTTCTATGGTTTTGTTATCTCATAAATATATCAAAAACATTGCAAATGTGCATATAAAAGTAAAATATTGTCCTTCAATTGTTCCACATTGAAGCATTTCCTCTTGGGAGTATTCTCTTCATTTGTACAATATCTGTCAAAAATGGTTCCCATATTTCTTCAAGATCTATTTTAATCTTTATACTACAATTTTGATTAGATTTGACCAATAGTTGATTTCATTGGTATTTTATAGCATATACTCCTAATGTGAAATGTGGAGAGAAAGAAAGAGACACACTAGGTATGAATTACATGATATACCCATCATCACTTAGCACTTAAATAATAAATTATGGACAGGGAACAACCCCCTAACTTCTAGATGTTTGTTTCATGTTGGCCTCTTATTATATGCAAAGGTAGACCTATCTTAGGCTAACAACTATAGTGTAGGGGCCATAAATTATGGATCCCAAAATAGTGTAGACTTGTATTAAATTAGGTTCACTATACTACAAGGGAATGGAAACCATGCAATAGTGCCTCATGGGGATGGAAGCAACCCTTCACCAAGAAGATGATTGTGTCTACAATATTTACTAGAGGCAAAGAACATAATTTGGTTCCAGAAATTACTCCTAGAAGATAATGGCACCCACAAAACACTTGGAAAAGATAGCACTCACTATATCTTTTATCACTCTTTTAAAGTTGGGACAATAAATCTCAAAGATTGATCAATGAATTCTTGAACACAAAGAACCATTGATAGTTATGATTCATGTGTACAATAGCCAACAACAAGTTGTTCCAATCATGGTGTCCAATAATTATGTTAGAAAATGCATCTACAAATCCCTTACAGAACCATAATAGATTCAAACCATGAACCATAAGAACTTAACAATGGGACTAAGAAAGATACAGCCTAAACAAATCTTGATCATATTCCACCCTATTGTAAGGCCCAAGAAGTAACTCTATCTTAAAGCTACACATTCCTCTAGATGAAGCTCAAAGGTCAGGTAGCTAAAGCATAGCAATACTTGAATGAATATAGGAATAATTTGATGTCCAATCATTTTCTAGCTTGGTTTGTTGGTTTTCTACATAATATTTTCCCTTTAACCACATTTATAGTTTGAGAAAATTAGAAAAAATTGTTTTAGATTTATATTATCCTTTTGAACTAGCACATTGCCATCAAAATGCATAATCATTGGTCATATCAAGAAAATTCCTATTGATTAGTAGGATATCCTTATAAAAATTTGATGCATGGGTTTCTTGTGAATTATCAACTGCTATGTATCCTGCAACTATGAAAGGAATAGTGTTGGTGTTAGGTTTCATTTATTATTGAATTCAATGGTTTCCAAGATGTGTTGAGGAGTTTGCTCCTTGTTTAATGTTAATTGTTCCTGCACAATCCACTCATAAAATAGTGAAATGCTATGTGGAAGGGATGGTTGATAGTGTTCCTTGGGGGAAGGGGGATTGTGAAAGACTTGTTATCATTGTATTGTGTATTTCCAATATGTTTGGATATAGGGTAGACCAGGAGAATGAAGGATCACTCACTGATAGCATGATAACCCAGTTTTGAAGGGTCACTGGTTGAGGGGACAGTAAAGGTCTGGGTGATTGGGCCATCGGAGGACCCTAGTTCTTTGTATTAATTGTTATTCAAATTGGATGCATGGATTTCTTGTGAATTATTAGCTGTTATGTATCTTGCAACTGGATTTGTAAATCTGCATACACTTCTCTAGGGTTGTAAGCCACTTAGGGATCAAAATAGAGAAACTAAATAAAAATCATTCTTTGTCTTATTTCCTTTTAACAAAGTCTCAACTATCAATGATATAATACATTTGATGCCCTAAGCTATCAATACAAATGACACCTAACTAGAAGCTCATGGGCTATCCATTTGATAACCACAGTCAACATTTCAAAACAATGGATATCCTTGAGCACAAGCACCAATAACATCAAATAAAGGAGTTAAAGCACAGGCTAGGGAATGACACCAATAGAATGTCATCATTTCAGTGATAGAAATATACAATGGCATCATTAAACACATATGCCAGTAATATCAACAAATGTGAATCCAAACATTTGAATATAGTGAATCGATATCCTTGAGCATAAGCACCAATAACATCAAATAATAGAGATATAGCACTGGCTAGGGCACAACACTAGTAGAATGTGGTCATTTCAGAGAGAAACTCCCTCAACAATAAAATGAAATGCATTCGAATATGATGCTAGAGGCTCGAAAGATGAAGAAATCACATACCTTCTCCCATGCTCAACTTTTGCTCCTTTTCTCCTACTCTCTAAACAAAATAAAAATGATGAGGTTGTTTCACTTTTTAAAAAAATGTATACCCCGAATCTGTCAGATTTTCAATGGTCAATTAAACACCCATTGGAATACTGACATCATCAGGGCCTATTACAAAAAAAAACACCAAATTCATAAGAAAAAGTTATCGGTTAGAAACTTCTATCAAAATTTGGCCCCAAATGTAGTAGTGTAGGCCCCTTAGAACACACTTGAGCAATCAAATCTATCAAAAGGGGTCACAGGGACTTCCTAGGGGTCCTAACATGTGATAAGGCCTATTAGGACCCCTAGGAAGTCCCCATGACCCACTTTGACATATTTGAATGCTCAAGTGTGTCCAAAGGCATCGTAAGAACCCTTAGGACACACTTGACCATTCTAATGTGTCAAAAGGGGTCACAGGAACTGCCTAGGGGTCCTAACATGTGATAAGGCCTATTAGAACCACTAGGAAGTCCCCATGACCTCTTTTGACACATTTGAATGCTCAAGTGTGTCTGAAGGGGCTGTAGGACCCCTTAGGACACACTTGAGCATTCCAATGTGTCCACAGTGTTGGAAATATAGATGGAGTAACTAAGAGGGGGGGGTGAATCAGTTAACCACATAAATGTTACCACAAATCCCTTAGATGTCTTATTAAATCATTTGCTGATGTTACTCTATAAACATACAGAGAAATGCTGAAACTTAGTTATTGCAGTGAGTATTAATTATAACTGTTCTTAAGTATTCATCAATGATTAAGATGTATGCATAAAGAAAATAACATGAACACAAGAGACACCAGATTTAATGTGAAAACCCAATATGGGAAAAACCACCAATGTAACTAGTTACTATTTTTCACTCTTCTGAAGTGAGCCCTATTAGGAGCTAACCCAGTGAAAGGTTACAAAACACACTATTAGGCATGACCTTGTTAGAGGATTTAATTACCCTGTTAGGAGTGGCCTTGTAAGAGGTCTTTGAAACAATTCAATAGAACTGTCACCTTGTTAGAGGATTTACAAAATGGCTGTTAAACCTGTTAGCACATGTAAATTTTTTTATGGTTCTACCCTTTTTATTCTGGTCTCTGCAGTATTTTCTAGGTCTCTGGCCCTGAAACCCTCAGCAAAATTAAAAAAACTAGCCATTACATGCAAAACCCTTTGAAAACCCTAGCCTTGTTCTAATTTGAAGTTAACTTTTTAGGCCACTTAAATCCTTTTATCTGCATGTGCTTAAAAAATACTTCTTTACATGTCATGCCGTTAGGTTTTTCATGTGTCAGCGAGTCCCCTTTAAATTTTTCCTATGTCACTAGTTAATCTTTCCTAAGTTCCTAGCGCCCAGTGATTTTAATTTTTCCTAGGTCAGTGCCTTAATTTTTCTTAAGTCTCTGGCTTTACTTTTCTCCTGGGCCTGGCTCTCTGACACCATCTCCATCTGACGATGGGCGTATCTTCTCATGCAATGTGTCAGAGGCTTCAGATCTTAAGACCACCATTGATCTCATTGGGTGACATTGCCTTTCCTTTTAGGTGGGTCCACTACCATGTTGGCATAGTTGGCATTCTCTCATTGGTCAGTGTCTTGCTAAGAGGGATCCTATTAGTGGGGCCTGCAGTGAAGGCTTTTCAATCTACAGTTGGCGTATGATCTCAAGGAATATTCTTCCCCTTTGAGATCATGCACCATCCGTTGATTTTGAATCTTACTTGAACATGTCAGTGGGACCTAATTTTTCCAATGGGTCAGAGGGTCTTGACTTCCGTAATCCATCCAATGCTAGCCATAAGCTCTCATGGAATCTGTCAGAGGCTTGAGATCTTACGCTAGCCATTGATCTCATTTGTCTCAAACGTATCTTTGGTGGTGGTCCTAGTGTCAGATGGAGCTGATTCAGAGTGTTTTTATTGGTCCACATATTATGAGGTGGAATCCTATCAGTGGGACCTAGATTCTGGATGTGTCAGTGGGTCCTGATCCTATTAGTGAATCGACGAATGACATATAATCTTATGGGTTTTGTTAGAGGCTTAAGATCTTGCAACGGTTGTTGATTTTGTTTCTTGCTAGTTGGTTGTCAGAGATGGGAGAAGATTCTCCATCCAACGGTGGGCATGTAATCTGATAGAATCTCAGATGGGTATGCAAACTTTAGATGGTCGTTGATCTTCTAGATGCGGGCCCAATTAGTTTCTCAGTTTTCTGGCAGTCCGGATAAAATTATTTAGTGGCCTCATAAATTTTCAAAGGCTTTTCTCATTCACATGATAAAGTGGTGATGTTCTAAAAGTCTTGGTGATTTAGCGAATAAGGTTGTGTATTCACTAAATCATTTAGTGGAGAGATAAAGTGTTTCACGAACTAGCGGAAACCTTTGTCCCCAGTTCGCTAGATTTGATTGGAGACCTTTTAAGAGATAAGTCATAAAGACCGCGAAAAAGAGAGATTAGATGGTCAGGTTATAAAGTTGATCTCAAATTGAATTGTGTTTGCCGATTTGCTACAAGCACCATAAAGTGACCATAGTTTTTCAAATTTGAATTTGCAGAGGGTTTCCAGCAATAGGAGGTACCAAAATTTATGGTTTTAACAGCTGATTTTGATTGGTTTGGTGGTGCTTGCTGTTGCGGAGTGGTCCAAGGTGCCATGATCGATTGCTAGGGTTTCTATTTTACCATGAAGTGTGGTTTTGCACTCGAAAAGTGTTTGCAGGTGGCTGATTTGACTGGTTTTCATGGTGATTCCTTGGTTTACTGTGCTGATCTCGAAGATTTTCATAATTACAAATCTATTTGAGATCTATTTTCTCTGAGTTACCTATGTTTATTCCCTTGTAATAAATTTTGATGTAGTTTTTGGTTGGTATAGCAGTCGTAACCCTAACCCTAGTCACCCTAAGCTTCATGCAATCTCTTTGAGATTCCCAAGGTGGCTAGTGGTATAAGTAGTTAGTTTTTTGATAGAGTAAGGGTTCTTCTCAAAGTTTTAGTTCTAATTTTAGGCTCTGATTTCAGTTTGTTCCAGGGAGTTGTGGCAGACAGTGTGATATTATATGAGATTGAATAGAATTTCCTTGTAGTCTTTTACAGGTTATTGAAGTGGTTTGCTCTCTTTTTTGCTATGAACATGTACATGACCCATCATACTTAATATAATCATTTTGAGCTTGTAAGTCTCTCCTTTGTGTCAATCTTGTGAATTCTAGATTTTCTAATCCATTGCATATGGTTACCTTTGTATATGTTCTAATCTTTAGTTCTTGATCTAGGATCAAGTGAAATTATACTTTAGATAGAGCATAGATTCATTTTGATTTGTATACAAAAGGATACTATAAGTAGTGGATGGGGTGGAATGCTTATGTTCATGGCTATGAGTCTTTGACACTAGTTGGTTCATGTTTCAATGTTTGTATTTGAGGTTTTCCCAATGGATAATGGCACTGATCAAGGATTAGCATATTCAATTGAGTTCAATGTTTGATTGGCTCTTGTTATTTCTTCCCATCTTCATATATCAACACCATTTCAGGTTTTAATTATTGTTTGGTTGATAGTAGTAACACCCTTCATAGTAATGGAGAGTCAATGAATGTGAGGTTAGCATTTAGCACTTTCTTCCTATTCAATCTATTGTTTAAACCCAATCTTTGGTGTGTGAAGTATAGTTTTCACTGGGTTAGGTGCACCCACCTTGGTTTTGCAGAGCCAAAAGTGAAGAGGGTAGTCTTGTCCCTCTAGTTGGTCCAGTTACCCTAAGATCCTTATATATTTTGGAACTAACCAATCCTAAAATCAACCTAAGGATATATTGGCAGCCTGAGAGCATAAGCATCCATTTTGAACACCAACAAGATGGCGACTCCACTGGGGAAGTGTTACACAAGTCTATAGTAACTAGTAGGTCATCATTGAAAAATAGGGTTATTCTTGTCCCTCATCTTATAGTCTCATTTGGATATTTGTTAAGTGGTATTGTAAGATTCCCAATATACTTAGGTGGTGACTCAAACATCTCTGTAGCAGTGCTAGTCAGTAGATTTTTATCAAATGAGTTATAGAGGTACTAGGTCCTGGAGGAACGAACATCCTAAAAACATAATGGAAGAAGGTATTTGTAGCACTTCCAGGCCTAGTCAGACAAGGGGAGGAAAGAAGAAAGGAAATCTTTCTCATACTTGGAGAAATAAAAAGGATACAAGAAAAGAAACTCAAACCAAGCCTAGTCAAGAAGAAAATATTTCAGAATATGAAGAGGCTATTTATTTGGGATTGAACTAGTATGAGGATGAATTTCAAGTGGGAGATGATGAGTCTGAGACTACTCTCCTTGAATTAGAAGAGATCTTTGAGGAGGTCTATGAATTGGAAGGAAGATTCCAAGAACAAGTTGCTATTAGGCAACATAGAGAAAAGAACAAAGAGGACAGAGTAAGACAAGCAATGATAAGGGTTGATCAGCTAAAGAGGTAGTTGTTAGATTTGGAGGCAATTAATTTTGTCCTAGATCCTGAAAGAGTAGAGGAACAACCTATTGTGTATAAAACACATGAGATAACTAGGCCTAGAGATAAGGGAAAACAAAAAATTGTTGGAGTACAGATTAGTGAATAGATTCATGTGGAAAACCCATTAGATCAAGGGTTGAGATTAGATGCAGACCTTGAGAGGGCTAGAAAAGAGAAAGAAATGTGGGCTAGACAAATAGAGAAGGCAGAGTTAGAGGCTACTACTACAGAAATGAGGAAGAAGATTGATTTTCTCAAGCATACCTCAGGACCTTCAAATGTTGCTGCTTCTTTCTTGGGGCAAGGTGGAAATCATAGTAACCTTGTAGCTCAAAAAAATGGTATTCTAGGTGTTGCTAAAATTCCTGATGGTTCAAACACAAGGACATGTACATCTCAAGGAATGGAGCCGCCACATGGAGTTCCTATTCATGAAAGGTACAAACAACTTTTTTTTTTTGGTATTCTTGGTTATCCTAATGTTATTCCTAATGAAATTAGAAAGAAACTCCCTAAGTTTACTAGAAACAATGTCATTACATGTGAAGAACATCTAAAAAATTTTATGGATGTAATAGATGACTATAATGTTGAGCCTGATGATGTTGTAATGAATTTATTTGTACAATCTCTGACCGAGGATGCTAGCGATTGGTTTAGAGGATTGCCCCATGCTAGTATAGGATCTTGGAATGAATTTAAGAATTGTTTCAAACAACATTATGGAGATAAAACAAATGAGGGTTTTATTTTGAATGAATTCAATAACATAAAAAAAAAAATCAGAATGAAGAGGTCCTTGAATTTAATATAAGATTCCAATAGGCTATGCATAGGCTACTACAAGTTATCAGATTAGATGATAGGGTGTGTCTTGTGACATACTTAAATGCTTTTGATGCAAATATGGGTTACCTCTTAAGAGATAAGAACCCTAGAAATCTTGGGGAGGCTTACAAGTTGGCTATCAACATAGAAAGTAATAGAAGAATATCAGGAAAATTAGGGAGAAGAGATGATTATAGGCCTCAAGTGCAAAACAAGAAAGAAATGGGAAGGTCTGCTAATTTTAAGCTTAAGGAGGAGGACAATGTAAAGTAGATTCTAAGTGCTTTAGAGAGTCTAAAGCCTGATGAAAAAAGAAACAATAAGGTTGCAACAAATGACAGACAAGCTTCAAGTAATTTTAGCAGGCAACCAAGAATGTAGAATTACCCATACAATAGTCAGTGGAAGGATGGCAAGCCCATTTTTCTAGTTAAAAGGGATAGGCTTGATGATAGGACTTTGCAAAGAAATTTAATTAACTTGAATGATGATATCCCATGGTGTACTATTTTTCAATCTCCTCATAGTCCAGAGCATTGTGTTATTGCTTTGAATTTACCTAATAACCAAGAACAAGATGAGCAGTATGATAGGAGTGGTTGTGGAATGACTTCTTCACATGCATGGGATGAGGTTGACTCTACTGATGATGAGGAGGAATAATTTGATGATGTTGGATGTGGTGCAGTGAAGTGTGAGGAACATGTTTCCTTAAGAAGACCCTCTGATGAGGAAATTGCACAAATCACTGTAGACATGGTCACTCAAGCTAGGAGTAATTACAATTTGAGAAGCAGGACAGTTGGAGGCACAAGTGGTAAACCAGGTAGCATGTTTATCAAGAATTCTAAAAGGAACACACAACAACATGAGGAAAAGGAAAAGGGTGCTGGTGTTATTAGTCAGGTTAAAATAAAAAAGAAGAGTGGGCCTACTGCAATACCTAAGGGTAAAGTAAGGACATCAGAAGTAGTTATCCCCATACCTCAAAAGGAAGATTAATTTGTACAAAAGAGTAACTCTGACTTGATTGTTGAAAGGGAGGATAAAGGTATCTCTGAGATTAAGGAAGATATGGGAAACCATTCGTATGTTCCCATTGATATGACTAAATTGCTTTCACAAATAATTGTCAAGGTTCCATTGTTAGAAATGATGAGAATAGAAGAGCACAAGGTCAAGGCCTTGGATTGGGTAAATGGTGCCTCTTCCATAAAGGTCCAAGAAATGAATAGAGGTGATAAGCATGTGGCTACTTTAGATGACACACCTGACAATAAAAATGAAGAAATTGTCTCTGAGATTCCTCCGAGGCACTTGGATGCAAACATTGTAAATACTGCATCAGGGACAATTGATCCTTTTTTCTTGTCCCTTATGATAAATGGAAAATTATTGAAGAATTGCATGATTGATTCTGGAGCATCAAACACTGTCATGCCTACAGAGATCATGAAGTCATTGGGACTAAAGGTTGATACACCTCATGGAAGATGCCAATCTATGGACTCAAGAGAAGTGCTAGTTATTGGTACCATTAAGGTGTTGCCTTATAAATTAGCTGCATTTCCTGACAAACAATTAACTATGAGTGTTCTTGTAGTCTTCATTCCCCCTTAATATGGAATGTTGTTATCTAGAAAGTGGAGTGCCTTCATGGGATGAAGTATTCAATGTGACTTGTCCTTTGCCACTTTCAGCATTGAAGGAGAAAGTGTGAAAGTCTCAAGGGAAGCTAGAACTCCACATATGATTGAGGAGGATGAAGAGGACAATATGAATTGTTTTGTGGACACTGACATTGGTTCTTTCCAAGTTCAAGAGAGAGAGATGTAAGAGAAGGTCAAGCCTATCTTTCTAGTTGATGATAAGAGTAACATGGTAGAAGGAAATGTATTATGGACCTTGTATTTTGATGGAGCAAGTTCAAAGGAAGGTGTTGGAGTAGGAGTGATATTGATATCTCCAAGTGGTAAGACTTTTAAGTTTTCTTTCACTCTCTTGTTCCCTTGCACAAATAATGCTGCTAAATATGAGGCCCTACTAACTGGTTTGAGACAAGCATCAAAACATGGGATCAAACATCTCAGGGTGATTGGTGACTTTGAGTTAATAGTTTCTCAGATTAGATCAAAGTATGCATCAAAGAATCAAAGGCTGAAACAATATAGAAATGTTGTTTGGGATGAATTTGAAGGTTTCAGTGCCTTTGGTATTGATTGGGTGGATAGAAGCCAAAATAGGATGGTTGACTTACTAGTAAATATAGCATTAAGGCCAGAGGATATTACCTTTGCAGGGATATCCAAGATTGAGTGCAAGTCTCGGCCTTCTATCCCAGACAATGTTGAGAATTGGCAGGTTTTTTCTGATGATCAAGATATACTAAGGTTTTTGCAATGTGAATCTCATTTTGATGGTTAGGAGATGGATTTTAGCACTTTTGTTGACATCAAAAATGGAAAAGAGAATGTTCTTGGGAAGGAATTTTTGCAATTAAAATCAAATAGGATCCCAAGGGGACTAGTTGCTCTTGAGAGGGCATTTGATGATAAAGAAAGGACTTGTTTTCCTAAATTTGTTGATAAGATAAATTATTTGGAGGAAATAAATTTAGGAACAAGTCAAATACCCAAAAATGTTTACATAGGTAAATGTTTATCCCAAAGAACTAGGAATAATCTGATTGATCTTCTCAAAAGATTTAGACATGTCTCTGCATGGTCTTATGATGATTTGAAAGCCTATAGAGAAGATTTATTCCAGCATGAAATACCATTGAAGGAAGGCACTAAACCTTTTAGGCAGAAATTAAGGCCTATGAACCCTACTTTGGCACCAAAAATGCAAGATGAACTTAAAAAGATGATGGATGTTGGCATTATTAAGCCTATCAGACATTCTACTTGGGTGTCAAATTTGGTTCTGGTCAGGAAGAAGAATGGTGACATTAGGTTATGTGTTGATTTTAGGAATTTGAATGTCAATTCTTTGAAGGACAATTATGGTTTGCCTAATATGGAGAATATGCTGTAGAAGGTTACTAGATCAGAGTTAATGTCCATGATGGATGGTTTCTCTAGATATAATCAGGTCATGGTCAAGGAATCAAAATAATTTAAGACTACATTCACTACCCATTGGGGAGCATATGTTTATGTTGGAATGCCTTTTGGTCTGACAAATGCAGGGGCTACTTTTCAGAGAGCTATGGATGTAGGCTTTACAGACTTTATAAACAAATTTCTAGTGGTGTATCAGGATGATCTCACAGCATATTTAGATAAGGAAAGTCAACATTGTGAACATCTTGAGAAAATTTTTATTAGGGCCTTGGAGTATGGGATCTCTTTGAATCCAAAGAAGTATTCTTTTGGTGTTGTGGAAGGAAAGATCTTAGGACATATTGTGTCCAAGGATGGAGTGAGAATTGACCCTAAAAGGGTTATGGCTATAGATAAACTTTCACCACCTAGAAATGTTAAAGGAATACAGTCTTGCTTTGGGCAGGTAAATTTCCTAAGGAGATTTGTTACAAATTTTGTGGAAATTAGTATCCCTATCTCTAGGATGTTGAAAAAGGAGGCAAGGATTGAGTGGAATGAAGAAGTAGATGAATCTTTCAAAAGTATCAAAAGGTCCATCAAGGATGCTCCAATTTTAAGGACACCTGATTATGGTAAGCCCATGTAGATATTTTCTTTTGCTTCTTATCATACAGTTGCAACAGTTTTATTACAAAAGAATTCAGATGGATATGAACAACCTATATCATTTTTTAGTAAATCCTTACAAAGCAGCAGAATTAAAATATGATATTACTGAGAAATAGGCTTATGCCTTAGTCAAAGTAGTCAAGGCTTTTAGATGTTATCTTGTAGGAGCTAAGGTGGTTGCTTATGTTCCTAGTGCTGCAGTTAAGGATGTATTGGTGCAACAAGAAGTTTCAGGAAAAACATGTAGATGGATCAATAGGATCCAAGAATTTAATATTGATATCCAAATTACAAAATTGGTAAGAGGCTTAGGTCTTGCAAAGTTAATGGCACAAAGCAATTTAGTTGCAAATCATGTGAATGTGTTAGAAGAAGAACAAAGGCCATACATTTTTTATATGGATTATTGTGATTGGTACAAAGATGTTATTGGCTACTTGCAAAAATTGGTCCTTCCCCTTGAGATGGATGAAAATAGAGGGAGAACTATCAAGTTGCAATCTGCAAGGTATGCCATTCTACATGGTAAGTTGTGGTGGAGAAGCAATGAAGGAGTATTGCTAAAATGCATAGACCATGAGAGGTCTGAGGCTCTGATAAAGGAAATGCACCAAGGTGTATGTGGAGGACATTATATGGCAAAGACCATAGCCCACAAGATCCTTAGGTTTGGATTTTGGTGGCCTACAATTTTTAAGGATACCCATCAGTTTGTAAGAAAATGTGATGCATGTCAGAGATTTTCTGGAAAGTTGAAGTTTAATGGGAATTTACCACTCAGACCTATTGTAGTTCAGGCTCCATTCCAGAAGTGGGGTATTGACTTCATTAGGGAAATTCCAAATAAGTCTAGTGGTGGACATTCTTACATACTAATGGCAACAGACTATTTTACTAAGTGGGTTGAAGCTATCCCCACTAGAAAGGCTACTAGCAGAGTGGTGATAGATTTTATGATGCAAAACATCCTTACCAGGTTTGGTTTCCCAGAGGTAATTGTGGTTGATAATGCAATGTGTTTTAGATCACAGGAATTTAGTGATTTTTGTCAGTAGTATGGGATACACATTTCATTTTCTTCTCCATATCATCCACAAGGAAATGGCCAAGCTGAGTCCAGTAATAAAAGTATGACTAAGATTCTCAAGAGAGTGTTGGACAAGAATAAGAAAGCCTAGGAGTCAAAGTTATGGTGGGCACTGTGGGCTGACAGGGTAATTGTAAAGAAGGCCATAGGTTGTGCTCCATTTGATTTGGTATATGGAATAGGTGCTAGATTGCCTCAAAATAATCTATTGCAGATGTAAAAATCTATCCAAGCATATGATGAAGACTTGAATGATGAAATGAGAGTAAGAATGGATGAACTGATCCAATTGGAAGAGGTAAGGAGGGATGCACATGAAAGAAATGAGACATTGCAGAGACAATGTAAGAATTTGTTTGATAGGAGGGCCACCCAAAGAAGTTTTGAAATTGATGACCTCGTCTTGATGTGGAATGCAAGGTTGGAAGATAAGGGGAAGCATGGAAAGTTTGATCCAATTTGGTTGGGCCCTTATCTTATTGAAAGCAAATGGGGGATAGATTCTTATGTTCTGAAAGTTTTAACTGGTGGTACTTTGGAATTACCTGTTCATGGACAATTCCTGAAGTTTTACTTCTCCTAAAGTATCTTTTCCATGAGTAGTAGTTTAGGTTTTCCCTTGTGTAGTCATTTGTTTTTTCTTTTTATGTGTCAAAGTTTTGATTTGTTCTACTCTTCCACAAGATTCTAGCTTTCTCATTGTATTTACAGGAGATACACATCCCCAAACATCAGCCACTATTAGCATGTGCAAAATTTTTTATGGTTCTACCCTTTTTATTCTAGTCTCTACAATATTTTCTAGGTCTTTGGCCTTGAAACCCTTAGCAAAATTCAAAAAACTAGCCATTACAGCAAAACCCTTTGAAAACCCTGACCCTATTCTAATTTCAAGTTAACTTTTCGGGCCACTTAAAACCTTTTATCTGCATGTGCTTAAAAAAGACTTCTTTACATGTCACGCGGTTAGGTTTTTCATGTCTCGGTGGGTCCCCTTTAAATTTTTCCTATGTCACTGGTTAATCTTTCCTAAGTTCCCAACGCCCATTGATTTAAATTTTTCCTAGGTCAGTGCCTTAATTTTTCTTAAGTCTTTGGCTTTACTTTTCTCCTGGGCCTGGCTCTCTGACACCATCTCCATTTGATGGTGGGCATATCTTCTCATGTGATGTGTTAGAGGCTTCAGATCTTAAGACCGTCATTGATCTCATTGGGTGATGTTGCCTTTCCTTTTAGGTGGGTCCACTACCATGTTGGCACAATTGGCATTCTCTCATTGGTCAGTGTGTTACTGAGAGGGATCCTATCAGTGGGGCCTGCAGTGAAGGCTTTTTAATCTATGGTCGGTGCATGATCTCAAGGAATATTCTTCCTCTTTGAGATCATACACCATCTGTTGATTTTGAATCTTACCTAGACATGTTAGTGGGACCTAATTTTTTTGATGGGTCAGTGGGTCCTGACATCCATAATCCATCTAATGATGGGTGTAAGTTCTCATCGAATCTGTCAGAGGCTTGAGATCTTACGCCAGCCGTTGATCTCATTTGTCTCAAATGTATCTTTGGCGGTGGTCTCAGTGTTAGATGGAGCTGATTTAGAGTGTTTTGATTGGTCCACATACTATCAGGTGGAATCCTATTAGTGGGACTTGGATTCCGGATATGTCAGTGGGTCCTGATCCTGTCAGTGAATCGATGAATGATGTATAGTCTTATGGTTTTGTCAGAGGCTTAAGATCTTGAGATGGCCATTGATTTTGTCTTGTTAGTTGGTTTTCAGAGATGGGAGAAGATTCTCCATCTAATGGTGGGCATGTAATCTAATAGAATCTTGAATGGGTATGCAAACTTTAGATGGTCATTGATCTTCTAGATGCGGGCCCAGTTAGTTTCTTAGTTTTTTGGTGGTCCAGATAAAATTGTTTAGTGGTCTGATAAATTTTCAAAGGCTTCACTCATTCACATGATAAATTGGTGACATTCTAAAATTGTTGGTGATTTAGCGAACAGGGTTGTGTATTCGCTAAATCATTTGGTGGAGAGATAAAGTGTTTCACAAACTAGCGAAAACCTTTGTCACCAGTTCGCTAAATTTGACTGGAGCCCTTTTAAGAGATAAGTCATAAATACCATGAAAAAGAGAGATCAGACAGTCAGGTTATAAAGTTGATCTCAAATTGAATTGTGATCACCAATTTTCTGCAAGTGCCATAAAGTGACTGTTGTTTTAAAAATTTGAATTTGCAGAGGGTTTCCAGCGACAGGAGGTACCAAAATTTATTGTTTTAACCATTGATTTTGATTGGTTTGGTGGTGCTTTCTATTGCGGAGTGGTCCAGGGTTCCAAGATCAATTGCTGGGGTTTCTATTGTACCATGAAGTGTGGTTTTGTGCTCAAAAAGTGTTTGCAAGTGGCTGATTTGACTGGTTTTCATGGTGATTCCTTGGTTTACTATGCTGATCTCGCAAATTTTCATAATTACAAATCTATTTGAGATATATTTTCTCTAAGTTGCCTATGTTTATTCCCCTATTATAAATTTTGATGTAGTTTTTGGTTGATATAGTGGTTGTAACCCTAACCCTAGTCACCCTAAGCTTCATGCAATCTCTTTGAGATTCCCAAGGTGGCTAGTGGTATAAGTAGTTAGTTTTTTGATAGAGTAAGGGTTCTTCTCAGAGTTTCAGTTCTAATTTTAGGATCTAATTTCAGTTAGTTCCAGGGAGTTGTGGTAGATAGTGTGATATTGTATGAGATTGAATAGAATTTCCTTGTAGTCTTTTGCAGGTTATTGAAGTGGTTTGCTCTCTTTTCTGCTATGAACATGTACATGACTCATCATACTTAATATAATCATTTCAAGCTTGCAAGTCTCTCCTTGGTGTCAATCTTGTGAATTCTAGATTTTCTAATCCATTGCATAGGGTTACCTTTGTATATATTCTAATCTTTAGTTCTTAATCTAGGATCAAGTGAAATTATACTTTAGATAGAGCATAGATTCATTTTGATTTGTCTACAGAAGGATACTATAAGTAGTGGATGGGCTGGAATGCTTATGTTCATGGCTATGAGTCTTTGACACTAGTTGGTTCATGTTTCAATGTTTGTATTTGAGGTTTTCCCAATGGATAATGGCACTAATCAAGGATTAGCATATTCAGTTGAGTTCAATGTTTGATTAGCTCTTGTTATTTCTTCCCATCTTCATATATCAACACCATTTCAAGTTTTAATTATTGTTTGGTTGATAGTAGTAACACCCTTCATAGTAATGGAGAGTTAATGAATGTGAGGTTAGCATTTAACACTTTCTTACTATTCAATCTATTGTTTAAACCTAGTCTTTGGTGTGTGAAGTATAGTTTTCACTAGGTTAGGTGCACCTACCTTCATTTTGTAGAGCCAGAAGTGAAGAGGGCAGTCTTGTCCCTATAATTGGTCTAGTTACCCTAAGATCCTTATACATTTTGGAACTAACCAATGCTAAAATCAACCTGAGGGTATATTGGTAGCCTGAGAGCATAAGTGTCCATTTTGAAAACCAACAAAACCAACTTTGTTAAGAGATTTTGAAATCACTGCTACAATGGTAAGAAAGTAACAATGAAGTGACCTGAATAATGATGCAACTGAATTGCTAATTATAGATCTCTATTTTGCTTCACTAGATCCTTCCTAATCAAATGTATCTCTGCTGCTCCTTAAGGATATCTAATCATCCATCAAAATTCACTCACACTTTCCTTCTTTTCCACTTGCACACTTTTAATTCACAACTTGACCTTCTATATATACCATTTAGATTGTCCATTCAAATTGTCAAGTTGGCACTAATAATCATCACAAACATTACTAATCATTACAATAGTTGGCTGGAATAAACAAACTTCATTTCTCAAATTAACAAAATCCTTTACTGGGCCAACCTTTCTCGGTAAACACTAATCTGAAAAGATTTTCTTTGGTGAATGAGATAACTTGGTAAGCACTGCGAATTCTACAACATCCTTTGGAGACCAAGTGAACTCAGTAAACATTAACTTTCCTTTGATAACCATGGAAGCTTGATTAACACTATTTTATGCCATACTTTCCTTTGACGCCTGAAAGATCTCGGTAGACATTGAAAACTACCTGCTGACTGACTGAGCTCGGTAAACACTAGGAACTACTTTGCTGATGAATTGAGCTTGATAATAGATATGACATTTGTGTGACATCAAAGACAACACACAATTAATCCTATAATCTCCTTCAGACAATTGTATCCAACAATCTCCCTCTTTGGCATGGATGGCAACACAACATGTAATAGTACAATGAAATTTCATAGAAAACATAGAGTAATGAACATATCCTTAGCTTCATTCTAATTTTCATCTATGAGAACTCCCTCTATTAGCAAACTTCTCTTTTTGACTAAAAACTCTCCCTCTTAGAAACCTTAAGAAATTTCTTGAATTGACAGCAAACTCTCCCTCTTTGAAAACACATGCCAAAGACAACACATACTAGGTGAATAGCAATGTACCTTGAGTACTGATTCATATGCAATGATTCCTTGACTAAGCTACATCAACTAACTTATCTTCAATATGCTCTGGTTGATGCATCACTAAAAATTTATTTAGTGAGCCTCAGATAGGGGAATGACCCCTAACTTACCTCTTAGATACAAGAATGCATCCTTAGGTAGTGGCCTGGTGAATATATCTGCAATCTATTCTTTTGTATGAATATATTCCAATTTGATTTCCTTGTCCTACACCAATTCTCTAACAAAGTGATATTTTATAGCAATGTGCTTGGTTTTGGAATGCATAACTGGATTCTTTAAAATATTTATTGCACTTGTATTAGCATAAAATATAACAACTGGTTCTTTGATCTCAACCTTCATACCTTCCAATAACTATTTAAACCAAACAATATTAGAGTAGTTTACTATTGCAGCAACATATTCTACTTTTGCTGTGGATTGGGATGTGCAATTTTGCTTTCTACCGGTCCCAGATACCAACGTCTTGCCAAGAAAGAATGCTCCACCACTTATACTCTTTTTGTCATCAATGTTTCCTACCCAATCAGCATCAGTAAACACTTTTAAGTCCAGATTGCCTCTGAATTTATACCACAAGCCATAATCTTCAGTTCCTTTCAAGTATCTCAAGATTCTTTTGATTTTCTCTTGGTTTTGCTGAGAATCTTGCTACTATACCAACTGCTAAGGCAATATCAGGCCTTGTATAAACTACATACTATAATTTTCCAATCATTGATTTGTATAAGGTTTGATCTACTTCTTTTGAATCGTCATCTTTGGTAAGCTTCAGTCCAGTACACATGGGGGTACCAACTAGTTTTGCATATTCCATACGAAACTTCTTAAGTATTTCCTTGATGTATTTAGACTGAGTAATGTAGATACCATTCTTGCTCTGCTAAATTTGAAGACCAACAAAGAACTTTATTTGACCAAACATAGACATTTCAAATTCTTTGTTCATTTTCTCTAAAAATTCTTTGCACTAATCATCATTACCTATAAACATAGTATCATCCACAAATATTTCTGCCAAAACAATTCTGTTATCTGGTCCTTCCTTGATGTACAAACTACTATTATCATTCGCTCTTTTAAAACAAATCTGAATAAGATAGTTATGTAATCTTTCATACCATGCTCTAGGGGCTTGTTTCAGACCATACAATGCTTTGTGTAACTTGCAGACCATATTCCTTTTGTCTGGATCAACAAAACCTTCAAGTTGCTCAATGTAGACTTCTTCATCAAGAATACCATTGAGAAATGCAGATTTTATATCCATCTGATATACCCTAAATCCTTTATGTGTTGTATATGCAAGTAGAGTTCTTACACCTAATCTTTCAACAAGAGAAAAAGTCTCACCATAATCTATGCCCTCTTCTTCAGAATATCCTTTACACAACAATCTAGCTTTGTTTCTTAATACTTGACCATCTTCATTCAACTTATTCCTGAATACCCATTTTGTTCCAATTACATTTTTGTCTTTAGGCCTAGGTACAAGAGTCCATGTTTTGTTCTTCTCTATTTGTTTTATTTCTTCATTCACTTTTTACATCAAATTTTCCTTTTCTAGATTCTTTCAAGATGTAACACTTACTACCAAATACTTTCAGGTAACTTACATTGGGTTTATAGCCATACCATAACTCATAAGGAGTTTTGAATGTGTCTTTCTTCAGCTGTACTCGGTTTAAGGTATGAACTGTAGTGCTAATAGCTTCCTTCCAGTATTTCATAGCAATGTTCTTTTCAATCATTAGAGTCCTTGCACAATCCATGATAGATTTGTTCCTCCTTTCAGCTATTCCATTCTACTCAGGAGTTCTTGGGGCTGATACCTATCTTTTGATTCCTCTTTCAATGCAAAAATTATTGAATTCATGGGAGATGAATTTGCCACCTCTGTCTGATCTTAAGCACTTCATTATTTTCTCTGTTTCCTTTTCTACTCTTGCCAAATACCATTTGAATTTCTCAAATGCTTCTGACTTTTCTCTTAGATACATAACAGTCATCATTCTAGAGTAGTCATCAACAAAGAGAATAAAGAATTTTTCTCCAGTATAGCTCTCAATTCCAATAGGTCCACATAAATCAGTATGCACAATTTCCAAAATATCTTCAGACTGATAGTTTTTACTTTTAAAGCTAGTCTTTCCCATTTTACCAATCTAACAATTCTTGCATAGACCAACATCAGGTTTCTTCAAAGTAGGAATGCCTCTTACTTTCTTGAATTTGCTTATTTTCACCATGTTATAAAAATTTACATGACATAACCTTTTGTGCCATAACCAACTTTCTTCAATTTGAGCAATGAAACATGAGCATTCACCAAGATCAAGATAAAATAGGTTACCTTTGGTTTGTTTGCCTGATCCAATTAGTTTTCTCTTGTCATCCAGCAGTCTTGCTTTGCCATTCATGAATTCAACTTTGAATCCAATGTTGATTAGCTATGCTACACTTAGAAGATTATGCTTTATTCCTTCAACCCAATATGCATTATCACATATAAGTTCTTTGGTTAATGAGATTAATCCTCTTCCTTTTATGCAACAAGGTTCATTGTTTCCAAACCTTACATTACCACCAACATAGTCTTCAAGGTGTTCAAACTTTGTTCTATCAGCAATCATATGATGTGAACATCCACTGTCTATGATCCATGTATCATTTTTGCTTATATGAGAGATAAGTGCCATCTCATCTTCATCATCATTAGATTCATCTTTTACAGCAAAGAAGACAATTTCTTCTTCACTTTTTTTAGAATCCTTAGCCAAAAAATATGTTTTCTTACCTTTATCCTTGAATGATTTGAAATTATTCTTGTGATTGTACTTGTGACCTTTCTTCTCATCCTTGCTTTGCTTGTTTCGGCACCTAGCTGCAATATGACCAATTTCTTCACATTAAAAATAGATTAAGGGAGTTTTACCTTTGTATTTACCTCTACCTCTAGTATATTTCTTTGCAAGTAATGCTTCAATAACTTCAAGATCGCTATCAGAACTTTCCTCTAATTCTTCTTCACTCTCTTATTGGATGTCCTTTATTTTCTTTCCCTTCTTAAGTGAAAGTTTGGCCTCAAATGCTGATTCAATATTTTTGGAAGTTGGAACATAGTTGTCATAGTTATCCAATTCAAAAGCTGTCAATCTTCCCACTAAGGCATCCAAAGTTATATTGTGATTGTATTCACATCTTCTTTCTTGAATAGCAAATACTCTTATTGCATAGATAGGAAGTAATGTTCTGAGAACCTTACTTATAATAGTTTCATCATGAATTGTTCCTCCAAAGGCTCTGATTACACTAACACTTACCTTGATCCTTCCAATTGCAATGTTTTCATCTTCTCTCATTTTCATCTGATCAAACTATCCTCTTAGGCTTTCTGCTTTGGCTCTCTTCACATTTTCATCACCACCATAAATTTTCTTTAGCTTGGTCCACATTGCATAAGCAATTGTGCATTCTTTGATCTCATCAAAATCTTCATAGCTAAGAGCTGATGCAATGTCTATCATCATGGTGTTATGGTTCTTTTTCTCTGCAATGTCTTCAACAGTTAATGTGCTAGTAGGAGCTGTATATTCTTGATCAATATATTTGCATCTTGAATCACCAATGGAAGCCAGATGAAGTCTCATGAGACCTTGCCATGTTGAAAATTTATCTCTATTAAGCCTTAGAATTTCTCTCTTGTAAGACATCATAATCTTTAGCTTAGGTCCTTGAAACCCTTCCTACAAGCACCAAAAGCTCTAATACAAATTATTGAAAATATAGATGGAGTAACTGAGAGGGGGGGGTGAATTAGTTAACCACATAAATATTACCACATATCCCTTAGATGTATTATTAAATCATTTTCTGCTATTACTCGGTAAACATACAGAGAAATGTTGAAACTCGTTTATTGCAGTGAGTATTAATTATAACTGTTCTTAAGTATTCATCAGTGATTAACATGCATGCATAAAGAAAATAACATGAACACAAGAGACACTAGATTTAACGTGGAAACCCAATATGGGAAAAACCACCAATGTAACTATTTTTCACTCTTCTGAAGTGAGCCCTATTAGGAGCCAACCCAATTAAAGGTTACAAAACACACTGTTAGGTGTGACCTTGTTAGAGGATTTAATAACCCTGTTAGGAGTGGCCTTGTAAGAGGTCTTTGAAACAATTCAATAGAACTGTCACCTTGTTAGAGGATTTACAAAATGGTTGTTCAATGAACTCTGTTAAGAGATTTTGAAATCACTGCTACAATGGTAAGAAAGTAACAATGAAGTGACCTGAATAATGATACAACTAAATTTCTGATTATAGATCTCTGTTCTACTTCACTAGATCCTTCCTGATCAAATATATCTCTACTGCTCCTCAAGGATATCTAATCATCCTTCAAAATTTTCTCACTTTCCTTCTTTTTCACTTGCACACTTTTAATTCACAACTTGACCTTCTATATATACCATTTAGATTGTCAAGTCAGCACTAATAATCATTGCAAACATTACTAATCATTACAGTAGTCGGCTAGAATAAACAAACTTTATTTCTCAAATTAACAAAATCCTTTACTGGGCCGACCTTGCTTAGTAAAAACTAATACAAAAAGATTTCCTTTGGTGATTGAGAGAACTCGGTAAGCACTACAAATTCTACAACATCCTTTGAAGACCGAGTGAACTTGGTAAACACTAACTTTCCTTCAATAACCATGGAAGCTCGGTTAACACTATTTTTTGCCATACTTTCCTTTGATGCCCAAAAGATCTCGGTAGACACTGAACACCACCTATTGATGGACTGATCTTGGTAAACATTGGGAACTACTTTGCTGACCAACTGAGCTTGATAATAGGTATGACATTTGTGTGACATCAAAGAAAACACACAATTAATCCAACAATCTCCTTCAAACAATTGTATCCAACACACAGGTGTCACAGGGACTTCCTAGGGGTCCTAACACGTGATAAGGCATACTAGGACCCCTAGAAAATCCCCATGACCCCTTTTCACTCATTTGAATGATCAAGTGTGTCTGAAGGCATCGTAGGACCCCTTAGGACACACTTGAGAATTCTAATGTGTCAAAAGGGGTCACGAGGACTTGCTAGGGGTCCTAACGTGTCATAAGGCCCACTACAACTCCTAGGAAGTCCTCATGACCCCTTTTGACACATTTGAATGCAAAAGTGTGTTTGAAGGTGTCATAGGACCCCATAAGACACACTTGAGCTTTCTAATGTGTCAAAATGGGTCACAGGGACTTCGTAAGGGTCGTAACACGTGATAAGGTCCACTAGGACCCCTAGAAAGTCCCCATGACCCCTTTTGACACATTTGAATGCTCAAGTGTGTTTGAAGGCATTGTAGGATCCCTTAGGACACACTTCTGCATTCTAATGTGTCAATAAGGGATCCTACGGCCCCTTTGAACATAGTTGAGAATTCCAATGTGTCCATAGGGGTCACAAGGACTTCCTAGGGGTCCTAACATGCGATAAAGCCTATTAGGACTTGTAGGAAGTCCCCATGACCACTTTTGACACATTTTAATGCTCAAGTGTGTTTGAAGGGGCCGTAGGACCCCTTAGGACACACTTGAGCATTCCAATATGTCCATAGGGGTCACATGGACTTCCTAGTGGTCTTAACACATGATAAGGCCTATTAGGGCCCCTAGGAAGTCCCTGTGACCCCTTTTGAAAATTTGAATGCTCAAGTGTGTCTGAAGAGGTCATAGGAACCCTTATGACACACTTGAGCATTCCAATGTGTCCATAGGGGTCATAGGCACTTCCTAGGGGTCTTAACACCCGATAAGGCCTATTATGACCCCTAGGAAGTCCCCATGACCCCTTTTGACACATTTCAACACTCAAGTGTGTCTGAAGGTGTCATAGAACCCCTTAGGACACACTTGAAAATTCTAATGAGTCAAAAGGAGTCACAAGGACTTCCTAGGGGTCCTAACATGCAATAAAGCCTATTAGGATCCCTAGGAAGTCCCCATGACCCCTTTTGACACATTTGAATGCTCAAGTGTCTCTGAAGGGGCTGTAGGACCCCTTATGACACATTTCTATGTTCCAAGCTGTCCACAGGGGTCACAGGGACTTCCAAGGGTTCCTAATGCATGATAAGGTGTACTATGACCACTAGGAAGTCCCCATGAACCCTTTTGACACATCTGAATGCTCAAGTGTGTCCAAAAGATTTGTAGGATGTGTTAGGACACACTGGAGCATTTTAATGTCTCAAAAGAGGTCACGGGGACATCCTAGAGTTCTTAACATGTGATCAGACCTATTAGGACCCCTAGGAAGTCCCCATGACCCCTTTTGACACATTTGAATGCTCAAGTATGTCTGAAGGTATCGTAACACCCCTTAGGACACACTTGAGTATTCTAATGTGTCAAAAGGAATCATGGGGACTCCCTAGGGGTCCTAGCATGTGATAAGGCCTATTAGGGCCACTAGGAAGTCCCCATAACCTCTTTTGACATATTTGAATGCTGAAGTGTGTCAGAAGGGGCCTTAGAACCTCTTATGACACACTTGAGCATTCTAATGTGTCCACAGTGGTCACAAGGACTTCCTAGGGGTCGTAACACATGATAAGGCCTACTAGGACCCCTAAGAAGTCTCCATGACCACTTTTGACACATTCAAATGGTCAAGTGTGTCTGAAGGTGTCATTGGACCCTTTAGGACACACTTGAGCATTCTAATTTGTCAAAAGGGGTCACGAGGACTTTCTAGGGGTCCTAACGCATGATAAGGCGTATTAGGGACCCTAAGAAGTGCTCATGACCCCTTTTGACACATTTGAATGGTCAAGTGTGTTTGAAGGCATTGTAAGACCCCTTTGGACACACTTGAGCATTCTAATGTGTTAAAAGGGGTCACGGGGGCTTTCTAGGGGTTCTAACATGTGATAAGGCCTATTAGGACCCCTAAGAAGTCCCCATGATCCCTTTTGACATATTTGAATGCTCAAGTGTGTCTAAAGGCATTGTAGGAACCCTCTGAACACACTTGAGAATTCCAATGAGTCCATAAGGGGTCCAACGGCTGCTTGGGACACACGTGAGCATTCCAATGTGTCCATAGGGGTCACAGGGACTTCCTAGGGGACCTAACACATGATAAGGCCTACTAGGAACCCTAGGAAATCCCCATGACCCATTTTGACACACTTGAATGCTCAATTGTGTATGAAGGGGTTGTAGGACCCTGTAGGAGACACTTGAGCATTCCAATGTGTCCATAGGGGTCACGAGGACTTCGTAGGGGTCCTAACATGTGATAAGGCATGCTAGGACCCCTAGGAAATCCCTATGACTCCTTTTGACAAATTTGAATGCTCAAGTGTGTCCAAAGACATCGTAGGACCCGTTAGGACATAGATGAGCATTCTAATTTGTCAAAATGGGTCACGAGAACTTCTTAGGGGTCCTAATGCATGAGAAGGTGTATTAGGACCCCTAAGAAGTCCCCATGACCCCTTTTGACACATTTGAATGCTCAAGTGTGTTTGAATACTTTGTAGGACCCCTTATGACACAATTGAGCATTCAAATGTGTCCATAAGGGGTTGTACAACCCCTTTAGATAGACTTGAGTATTCCAATGTGTCCATAGGGCTCACAGGGAATTCCTAGGGGTCCTAACGCATGATAAGGCTTATTAAGACCCCTAGGAAGTCCCCATAACCCCTTTTGACACATTCGAATGCTCAAGTGTGTCTAAATGCATTATAGGACCCCTTAGGATACACTTGAGCATTCTAAGTTGTTGAAACAGGTCACAGGGACTTCCTAGGGGTCCTAACATGTGATAAGGCATACTAGGACCCGTAGGAAGTCCTCATGAACCCTTTTGACACAATTGAATGCTCAAGTGTGTCCAAATGCATCCTAGGACCCCTTAGGACACATTTGAGCATTCTAATGTGTCAAAAGGGGTCATGAGGACTTCCTAGGGTCCCTGACACATGATAAGGCCTACTAGGAACCCTAGGCCGTAGGACCCCTTAGGAAACACTTGAGTGTTCCAATGTGTCCACATGCATCATGGGGGCTTTGAAGGGGTCCTAATGCATGATAAGGCATACTAGGACCCCTAGGAAGTCCCCATGATCTATTTTGACACATTTGAATGCTCAAGTGTCTTCGAAGGTGTCATAGGACCCCTTATGACACACTTGAGAATTCCAATGTGTCAAAAGGGGTCACAAGGAATTTCTAGGGGTCCTAACACATGATAAGGACTATTATGACACCTAGGAAATCCCCATGAACCCTTTTGACACATTTGAACACTCAAGTGTGTCTAGAGAAGCCGTACGACCAATTACGACACACTTCTGCATTCCAAAGTGTCCACAAGGGTCACAGGTTCTTCCTAGAGGTCCTAACATGAGATAAGGCATACTAGGACCTCTAGGAAGTCCCCATCACCCATTTTCACACATTTTAATACTCAAGTGTGTTCAAAGGCATTGTGGGACCCCTTAGCACACACTTGAGAAATCAAATGTGTCAAAAGGGGTCATAGGGACTTCCTAGGGGTCCTAACGCATGTTAAGGCCTATTAGGACCCCTAGGAAGTCCCCACAACCCCTTTTGACACATTTGAATGCTCAAGTGTGTCTGAAGGCATTGTAAGACCCCTTAGGACACACTTGAGCATTATAATGTGTCAAAAGGGGTCACAGGAACTGCCTAGGGGTCCTAACATGTGATAAGGCTTATTAGGACCACTAGGAAGTATGCATGACCTCTTTTTACACATTTGAATGCTCAAGTGTGTCCAAAGGGGCCGTAGGACCCCTTAGGGCACACTTGAGCATTCCAATGTGTCCATAGGGGTCACAGGGACTTCCTAGGGGTCTTAAGGCGTGATAAGGCATACTAGGACCCCTAGGAAGTCCCCATGACCCCTTTTGACACATTTGAATGGTCAAGTGTGTCTAAAGGTGTCATAGGACCCTTTAGTACACACTTGAGCACTTTAATTCATCAAAAGGGTTCACGGTGACTTCCTAGGGGTCCTAACACCTGATAAGGCATACTAGGATCCCTATAAAGTGCTCATGACCCCTTTTGACATATTTGAATGCTCAAGTGTGTTCAAAGGTGTCATAGGACCCCTTAGGACACACTTGGGAATTCTAATGTGTCAATAGGGGTGACGGGGACTTCCTAGGGGTCCTAACGTGTGATAAGGCCTATTAGGACCCCTAGGTAGTCCCCATGATCCATTTTGACACATTTGAATGCTCAAGTGTGTCTGAAAGCATCATAGGAACCCTTCGGAAACACTTGAGCATTCTAATGAGTCCATAAAGGGTGCTACAGATGGTTGGGACACACATGAGCATTCCAATGTGTCCATAGTGGTCAGGGGGACTTCCTAGGGGACCTAACACATGATAAGGCCTACTAGGAACCCTAGGAGGTCCCCATGACCCCTTTTGACACATTTGAATGCTTAAGTGTGTCTAAAGGGTCATAGGACCCCTTAGGACACACTTAAGCATTCCAATGTGTCCACAGGGGTCATAAGGACATCCTCGGGGTCCTAACACATGATAAGGTGTGCTAAGACCTAGAGGAAGTCCTTGTGACCCTTTTTGAAAATTTTTAATGTTCAAGTGTGTTTGAAGGCATCGTAAGACCCCTTAGGACATAGTTGAGCATTATAATGTGTCAAAAGTAGTCATGGGGACTTCCTAGGGGTGCTAACATGTGATAAGGCATATTAAGACCCCTAGGAAGTCCCCATGACCACTTTTGACACATTTGAATGCTCAAGTGTGTCTGAAGGGTTAGTAGGACTCCTTATGACACACTAGAGGATTCCAATGTGTCAAAAGGGGCCACAGTGACTTCCTAGGGGTCCTAATGCATGATAAGGCCTATTAGGATCCCTAGGAAGTCCCCATGACCCCTTTGGACACATTTGAATGCTCAAGTGTGTCCAAAGGCATCACAAGACCCCTTACGACACACTTGAGAATTCTAATGTGTCAAAAGGGGTCACGGGGACTGCCTAGGAGTCCTAACATGTGATAAGGCCTATAAGGATCACTAGGAAGTCCCCATGAGCTCTTTTAACACACTTGAATGCTCAACTATTTTTGAAGGGGCTGTAGGACCCCTTAGGAAACACCTGAGCATTGTAGTGTGTCCACAGGGGTCACAGGGATTTCCTAGGGGTCCTAACATGTGATAAGGCATACTAGGACCCCTAGGAAGTCCCCATGACTCCTTTTGACACATTTGAATGGTCAAGTGCATTTGAGGTGTCATAGGACCCTTTAGGACACACTTGAGCACTCTAATATGTCAAAAGGGGTCATAGGGACTTTCTAGGGGTCCTAACACATGATAAGGCATAGTAGGACCCCTAGGAAGTGCTTATGACCCCTTTTGACACATTTGAATGCTCAAGTGTGTTCAAAAGCATCATAGGACCCCTTAGGACACACTTGAGCATTCTAATGTGTCAAAAAGGGTCACAGGGACTTCCTAGGGGTCCTAACGTGTGATAAGGCTTATTAGGACCCCTAAGAAGTCCCTATGATCCCTTTTGACACATTTGACTACTCAAGTCTATTTGAAAGCATCGTAGGACCCCTTCACACACACTTGAGTATTCCAATGAGTCTATAAGGGGTCCTTTGGTTTCTTGGGACACACGTGAGCATCCCAATGTGTCCATAGGGGTCACAAGGACTTCCTACTAGACCTAACACGTGATAAAGCCTACTAGGAACCCTAGGAAGTCCCCATGACCCCTTTTGACACATTTGAATGTTCAAGTGTGTCTAAAGGGGTTGTAGGACCCCTTAGGACACACTTGAGCATTCCAATGTGTCCATAGGGGTCACGAGGACTTCCTAGGGGTCTTAACAGATGATAAGGTGTGCTAGGAACCCCAAGAAGTCCCTATTACCCCTTTTGACAAATTTGAATGCTTAAGTGTGTTTGAAGGCATCATAGGACCCCTTAGGACATTGTTGAGCATTCTAATGTGTCAAAAGGGGTCATGGGTACTTCCTGTAATACCCCAAAAAATGGGCTATAAGTTCATTAACCTCCTACATCTACAAATCGAACGAAATCAACATCGAAGTCCTAATCTAAGGCACATCTAAACATCATCGAATCATAATTGATTATCTTAAATTCTGCATCAGGGAATATTCCTAGCAATATTCCTAATTATCTTAATTATCTTTAATTTAATGACTATATGGCAATAAATCACATTTATCCTAAGTTTGATTAATTGAATATTTTCATATTTAATTAATTAGATTTAATATCTTGCCACTTAATTGTGTAATTAAATTTAATTCTATCTATTATTAATTGTATTATTTAATTTTGACAATAAATTCAAAATTCTGATCATTAATTGATTAAATTCTTATTTAATTAATTAAAGCAAGTTGTCATTATTTAATAATATAGTTTTTTAATAAAAGTTTGATTAAATAATTGATTAACCCATAAATCAATTATTTATTTTCAAAAATTAGTTAAGTTGAGCATAAATCACTTTATTTATTTAATTAATTCATAATTATTATGCACATTCAAAAGAAACAGTTAAACTCCAAATTAGAAAATCAATGCAAAGTGTTGACTTTTTAGAACTCAACATCCTTTTGAAGTTCAAAAAGCTGATCTAAACTCTAATTTGAGTTAAAAATTTGTTTGTGCATGCTTTTGCATAATTTTGTGAGTTAATTATCTTTCATGATCAGATAACTCAAAAATCAAGATGAGTTTATCTAAGTGATTTATGGCTTTTTCCATGTATCCCCAAAGCCCTGGATTTTTATAAAAACAAGGCTTAGCTCTTCATAATTCATCTCTAAAATCTACAGGATCTCATAATTTTGCATAATCACGCTGAAGAATTGCTATCTAGAGAATCAAAGCTTATTGTGAATCAAGGCTATTGTGAGATCAATTTATTTTTTTTACATTCATTTAGATTCATTTTCATATCATTGTTAGATCATTTAGCATATAATAGCATATCAGTTTTTACATATCATAGATTTCATATCATTTTTCATATTATTGCATCTAAAATCCAAAAAAAAAAGATTAATTGCATTCATATTTCATATCAGTTTTGCATTCAAATCTTTCATTTAGGTGTCATCTAGGTCACTAATCTCGATAGCAATCTGAGAACATCGATCTCACACCTATTAGAAGGTAGTAGATCACTTGGTTAGATTAGATTTCAATTTTGCATGATTTTGATTTTTGCTAACCTCTAATGTTTTACTGAAGTGTTGTGTCTACAGATCAGGTACAAAATTCACACACACACTTCCTAGGGGTCCTAACACATGATAAGGTGTATTAAGACCCCTAGGAAGTCTCCATGACCACATTTGACAAATTTGAATGCTCAAGTGTGTCTGAGGGGGCTGTAGGACCCCTTATGACATACTAGAGCATTCCAATGTGTCAAAAGGGGTCACGGTGACTTCCTAGGGGTCCTAACGCGTGATAAGGCCTATTAGGACCCCTAGGAAGTCCCCCATGACCCTTTTTGACAAATTTGAATGCTCAAGGCTATCTGTAGGCATCGTAGGACCCCTTAGGACAAACTTGAGCATTCAAATGTGTCCATAAGGGGTCCTACAGCCCCTTCAAACACACTTGAGCATTCCAATGTGTCCATAGGGCTCACGAGGACTTCCTAGGGGTCCTAATGCACAATAAGGCCTATTAGGACCCCTTGTAACGCCCCGCCAGGCAACCCAAGAGGACAAGACATAAAACCTCTATAAAATGAAAGTAGTGAATTTTTTTAAAGTTTATTTATTTATTTTAACTAGAATAATATTCATCATTACACTCCATATTTCTAAAAGAAGAAATAATTTTCTACTACTTGAATGTAAGATTTATACAACTTAAGTCCTCCCGGGTTCCCTAACGTCGCTACCTAAGCAACATCATATAAACCATTTACATGCATAAGATATTCACGGAATCATGAGCTTAAAAGATCTACATTCATTTTAATGCACCAAGTTAAATGTCCCTAACTTATTTCTTTTATTAAACATAGGTTAATCATCCAACATCATTATTCTTTTATCAACTCATTCCATAAATTCATATTGATTTCATCTACATCTACTATCCTTTATATCACTTTTCTCTAATAATTTAGGTAAGAGATTAATATTCATTAAGATAGGCATTATCCTAGGTATTTCATTAACATGAACCAAGTATTAACAATATAATCAAGTTTTTATTTTATTGCATTGTTTCATAACCATCCATTGTTAATAATTCCAATCACTAACCTATCATTTCTCAATAATTTCTTTGGATCCTTTCATCAAGAGAGAATACATTATTTTTGTGATACATCATTATATATAACTATATTTAAGATTATTTCCTTTAGATATGGACAACATAAGAGGATAGGAGAAATAACATAAACACTTTCTTTTAATGCTAGTAACATGTCCAATATTCCACATTATTTTCCCTTTCTTTTACCTAGAACTACCCATTCCCTTATGCATTGCTTTGAATTGAGATTACATCAATACTAAAAGACTCCTTTTAGGAGATTAAAAATTACATGAATTCAAATACATAAGTAAATCTCAACATATTAAAATATCCAATAAGAAATCTTCAACTGTAGATCTGGAAAGGAATATGTGCTAGGATCATCTAGAGAATCACAAACAATACCTCGATATAAATATTAACCACCCAACCACGTGGAACCAATAAGCCCACTCCCCCGAGCTAGGAGATAGAACCAAAGGCCCATACAAGAGGTAACAACTAGAAAATTCCTAAGGTGGTGATAAAAGTTCCCTAAAGTCACAACAAAAAAGAAAAGACAAGAAGACCACAAGGAATACCAGAGGCATGATCAAATTTGATAGAGACTCTAAGCTACAAGCTAGGTGAGTGTCATCGCATAGCCCTCACCCCTTGGGTTGTCCTGGTACTAGCCACTCTTGGCCCCGGCCCCCAAGTAGGCACATGCGGAACCGAATGCCTCTCGTACAGACAAGGTCATTCAGTTGTACCTACGCATAGGTACCTTCTCCCACTCCCATCCTTAGTCTTTACTAGCACTAAAGGCATGGGCGAGGCACAATTAATCTTGATTAATGTGTAATTTCCCATTCCAATAATCTCCCATTCCCAATTCATATTTTTAGGTTATCACTTGATTAAATAACTCATAGTAGGTTATCCTGGTACTAGCCACTTAGGGCCCCGGCCCCTCACTATGAGCCACTCACCTAGTGTACTTAGGTTCCCTAACATACATATAAAAATCATAAGAACATAATAGATTCATCATCAAGAATTCATATCAATTCCATAACAACATTTGATTGAGTTTAGGAAAACATATGTTGTCCCTAGTCCACTTGACAACCCTAAACCCAATATGGCATTCAGAATGTTCCAAACATATAAGAAGACATCCAAGTGATATTATAAACATATTTAGAGTATAAATAGATCCAATTAACCAAAAAAAAATTCTAATAGCCTCTGGTAACCATACGAAACCTTAAAAACTTAATGATGTTCTTAAATTGAATTATTTCAAGCAAGGATTAAATGCAAAGAATAGTCATCATAGAACAGTCATCCATATCTTCCACAAAACATAAAATAAAGGAAATCTCTTCAGTGGAGATTTAGATAACATAATTATGGACTCTCAATTTTATTTTTAGGAAGATCCAACAGTGGGAAAGAAAGTTATGACTTCTGGTTTAAAACAGAAAATTCTGGTTAGGGTTCAGACCTGCCTTCACTAAAACGGTTGTACTTTTCACAAAACATAATTAAAATTCACCAAACCAGTTATAAATGAAAGATAAGACTTAAAAGAATCTCTGATATCAAATTTAGACTTTTATATAATCATATCAGCCTGTAGCATACGAATACATTTGACAGAAAATTTGGAATCAAGAATGGACAGGCATAGTCTGCCAAAATGTCAAAAATAAGGCATTAATTCGACCCTAAAAATAAAATTAGAGAGATACCCATTTGAGATCTGTGAATTTTACTTCCATAAAATCAATTTAATAAAACCATAGATACAATTTAAATTGTTATAATAATAGATCTCCAAAAACGGGTTGCTAAAAACCCTAGGAAAACACATGCCAATTCTTACAAACAAAAACTCAAAACTTTAAAATAACCATACAAATGAAAAGTACAGATATAATAAATAATGATAGTATATAAATAGATCTATAATCTATCAGATACATCAAGTAACTAAAATATTCAATCCATACCTCATGTCCTACGAAGGTTGAATCGAAGAAGGAAGGAAACAAAAGAGAAGACAAATCCAAACTTGAGATGCATCCTTCAAACCCTATCCACTTTCAGAAATCTCCATGAAAGAAAAAAATAATTCCATAGCAAAGAATCCCTCTCTCAACTACTGAAATTCTCACAAAAATGTCTCTCTCCCAAAAGCAAAGATAACCAAAAATTCTTAAAGACATATGCTTACAAACTCTCCTTCACATCTCCAAGTTTTCTCTCCAAAATCTCGATGAAAAGTAAGGCCATCCTCTCCTCAATGCTTCAGCCCCAAAATCCCCTCTCTTCAAATGAGAAAGTAGTACATATAAATAGATTTCCAAAGGTTGAGAGGAAAAGTAACCAATTCCCAACTAACTCTTAACTAAAGGGTATTATAAAATAACTTAATATCATACAACTATATTACTCAAATATACAATAAACGATTATTTGTATTCATTCATACACACATGTAATATTATCCTAACATATATGCATATGCCATCATTAATTACATCAATATCTATATATATAACCTATCCTCATTATTAATAATTAACAATTGAGAATAATATACCTCGCATTATTTAATATTTAATTATTAATAATATTATACTTTACATTAATCCTGAAATATACACCATCAACAATATCTACAATAATTAACATATAATCACATATAAATTATATATATATAAATACATATATGTGTGCACCCATATATATATTTCCATATATATATATATATATATATATATATATATATATATATATATATATATATATATATATATATATATATATATATATATATATATATATATATATATATATATACATGCCAAATACCAAACACTATAATCTATAAGATTATGAAGTAATAGATCACAATATTATTACCTATTTATAATTACTATAGGATATAACACTGAGGTAGAATAAAATCACATACCTCAAAATAAATCTAATCATCGAAAGAGGCCATAAAAATCAACTATGAAACATATTGAGAAAACTATAAGATCAAACAAGGTCAACCAAAGTCAACAAGGAAAGTCAAGCCAAACTCCTGAAACACAACATAGAAAGATTAACTAAGAATCATACCAAGAAGGAGAAATAAATAAAATAAGTAAACAAATCATACAACCAAATGAATTCAAGTGGCCACAAGGCACTAACTACAACCATGCCCAACCGGGTGCGTTGGATCTGGGTTTTTGACCCAAAGGTTGACTGACAAAGAAGGAACCCTAATATTCCCAAATTGGAATAATGACAAAGGAAGACTCATGTAGGGGCCTTAGTACTATCTCCATAACAACAACCATCAAGGATTTGAGGGCATGCTCAGACCTGTGAAGCCAGGTGAAGTCGATGCCCGGTACCTGCAAGCCTGCATCACAAAGAAGAAATACATATGCACGGATATATGTATAAAATAAAACATTCCAGACAGATGACCAGGATCGATACATCGTGTGGACCTCAGCTATGTGAGTAACTACGACTTCGTCCTGAATCATGAAAACACATCATGTATATATATACACTCAAAGCATGTAGCATCATCATAACGAAGGTTAGAGTCTCAAGCATTGTGTTAGTCTCTTATTAATAATAAATCAACATAATCAAATCATCAAGTGAGATACAAGATTCATCCAAAGTAACCTTAATAGAAGAAAATATAAATAACCACTTATATATATCTATCAAGTACATATCATATAACATCCTAACTATGTTCATAAAGGTCTTGTAGGTACTCAATACATACATGGAGATAAATACATACAAAAGTGATACCTTTAGATAGTATGTCTGATATTAGAATCATTGAGTACTAGCTTATGAAATTATTATAAACAACTATAGGAATAGATCAAACAAGTATCATGTACAACTTAAGCTATAAGAAAACATCGAAGGATCTTAATTCTTTCAAAAACACAAAACTTATATTAGGGTTAGATGGGTATTACACCCCTAGGAAGTCTCCATAACCCCTTTTGACACATTTGAATGCTCAAGTGTGTCTGAAGGCATCGTAGGACCCCTTAGGACACACTTGAGCATTCTTATGTGTCAAAAGGGGTGATAGGGACTTCCTAGGGATCATAACATGTGATAAGGCATGCTAGGACCCTTAGAAAGTCCTCATGACCCCTTTTCACACACTTGAATGCTCAAGTGTGTTTGAAGGCATCATAGGATCTCTTAGGACTCATTTGAGCATTCTAATGTATCAAAAGGGGTCACAGAGACTTCCAAGGGATCCTAACACATGATAAGGCCTATAAGGACCCCTAGGAAGTCCCCATAACTCCTTTTGACATATTTGAATGCTCAAGTGTGTCTGAAGAGGTCGTAGGACCCCTTAGGACACACTTGAGTGTTCCATTGTGTCTACAGGGGTCATGGGGACTTACAAGGGGTCCTAATACGTGATAAGGCATAGTAGAACCCCTAGGAAGTCCCCATGACCCATTTTGACACATTTGGATGGTCAAGTGTGTTTGAAGGCATCATAGGATCCCTTATGAAACACTTGAGCATTCCAATGTGTCAAAAGTGGTCACAGGGACTTTCTAGGGGTCCTAACACATGATAATGCCTACTAGGACCCCTAGGAAGTCCCCATGACCCCTTTTGACACATGTGAATGCTCAAGTGTGTCTAAAGAGGCCGTACGACATACTTGAACATTCCAAAGTGTTCAGAGGGGTCACAGGTATTCCTAGGAGTCCTAACATGAGATAAGGCATACTAGCACTACTAGGAAGTCCCCATGACCTGTTTTGACACATTTTAATGCTCAAGTGTGTCCGAAGGCATCGTAGGACCCCTTAGGACACACTTGAGCATTCAAATTAGTCAATAGGGGTCATAGGGACTTCGTAGGGGTCCTAATGTGTGATAAGTCCTATTAGGACCCCTAGGAAGTCCCCATGACACCTTTTGACACATTTGAATGCTCAAGTGTCTCCAATGGCATCGTAGGACCCCTTAGGACACACTTGAGCATTCTAATTTGTCAAAGGAGTCACGGGGACTTCCTAGATGTCGTAATGCATGATAAGGTGTGTTAGGACCCCTAAGAGTCATCATTACCCCTTTTGACGCATTTGAATGCTCAAGTGTGTTTGAAGGTGTTGTAGGACCCCTTAGGACACACTTGATCATTCTAATGTGTCAAAAGGGGTCATAGGGACTTCCTAGGGGTCCTAACATGCAATAAGACCTATTAGAACCCCTAGGAACTTCCCATGACCCCTTTTGACATATTTGAGTGCTCAATTGTGTCCAAAGGGGCTGTGGGATCCCTTAGGACACAATCGATCATTCCAATTTGTCCACAGGGGTCATGGGGATTTCCTAAGGGTCCTAATGCGTGATAAGGCCTATTAGGATGGCTAGGAAGTCCCCATGACCCCTTTTCACACATTTGAATGCTCAAGTGTGTTTGAATGGGCCATAGGATCCCTTAGGGCACACTTGAGCATTCCAATGTGTCCATAGGGGTCACGGGGACTTCCTAGGGGTCCTAACATGTGATAAGCACTAATCAAACCCCTAGGAAGTTTCTATGACCCCTTTTGACACATTTGAATGCTGAAGTGTGTCTGAACTAGCCATGGGACCCCTTTAGACACACTTAAGCATTCAAATGTGTCCACAAGGGTCACACAGACTCCCTAGGGGCCCTAACACATGATCAGGTGTACTAGGACCCCTAAGAAGTCCCCTTGACCCCTTTTGACATATTTGAATGCTCACGTGTGTCCAAAGGGGCCGTAGTACCCCTTATGACACACTTGAGCATTCCAATGTGTCAAAAGGGGTCATGGGGACTTCCTAGGGGTCCTAATGGGTGATAAGGCCTATTCAGACCCCTAGAAAGTCCCCATGACCCCTTTTGACACATTTTAATGCTCAAGTGTGTCTGAAAGCATCATAGGACCCCTTAGGACACACTTGAGCATTCTAATGTGTCTATAAGGGGTCTTGCAGCCCCTTCAGACACACTTGAGCATTCCAATGTGTCCATAGGGGTCATGAGGACTTCCTAGGGGTCCTAACATGTGATAAGTCCTATTAGGACCCATAAGAAGTCCCCATGACCCCTTTTGACACATTTGAATGCTCAAGTGTGTTTGAAGGGGCCGTAGGACCCATTATGACACACTTGAGCATTCTAATGTGTCTAGGGGGGTCACAAAGACTTTCTAGGGGTCCTAGTGTATGATAAGGCCTATTAGGACCCCTAGGAAGTCCCTATGACCAATTTTTACATATTTGAATGCTCAAGTGTAATCGAAGGGGCCGTAGGACCCCTTATGACACACTTGAGTATTCGAATGTGTCCACAGGGGTCCTAATGCATGATAAGGTGTACTAGGACCCCTAGGAAGTCCCTATGACCCCTTTTGACACATTTGAATGCTCAAGTGTGTCTGAATGTGCTGTAGAACCCCTTATGACACACTCGAGTGTTCCAATGTGTCAGAAGGTGTCACAGGGACTTCCTAGGGGTCCTAACATGCAATAAGGCCTATTAGGACCCCTAGGAAGTCCCCGTGACCCCTTTTGACACATTTGGATGCTCAAGTGTGTCTGAAGGCATGGTAGGACCCCTTAGGACACACTTGAGCATTCTAATGTGCCGATAAGGGGTCCTACATCCCCTTTCGATACACTTGAGTACTCCAATGTGTCCATAGGGTCCATGGGGACTTCCTAGGTGTCCTAATGTGCAATAAGGCTTATTAGGATCCCTAGGAAGTCCCCATAACCCCTTTTGATACACTTGAGTACTCTAATGTGTCCATAGGGTCCATGGGGACTTCCTAGGTGTCCTAATGTGCAATAAGGCTTATTAGGATCCCTAAGAAGTCCCCATGACCCCTTTTAAAATATTTGAATGCTCAATCATGTTTGAAGGGGCCATAGGACCCCTTAGTACACACTTGAGCATTCCAATGTGTCCACAAGGGTCACATGGACTTCCTAGGGGTCCTAATGTGGGATAAGGCGTACTAGGACCCCTAGGAAGTCCTCATGACCTCTTTTGACACATTTGAACACTCAAGTGTGTCCAAAGGTGTTGTAGGACCCCTTAGGACATAATTGAGTGTTCTAATGTGTCAAAAGGGGTCACATGGACTTCCTAGGAGTCCTAACATGCGATAAGTCCTATTAGGACCCCTAGGAAGTCCCCATGACCCCTTTTGACACATTTGAATGCTCAGGTATGTTGAAAGGCATCATAGAACCCCTTAGGACACACTTGAGCATTCCAATGTATTGAAAGGGGTCATAGGGATTTCCTAGGCATCCTAACATGTGATAAGGCATACTAGGACCCCTAGGAAGTCATATTATTTTCATGTATTACTTCATTAATGTTTGCTCTGGGAGGAAGATTATAATTTCCATTTTTTTGCAAGCCCTAAAATGTTTTCATCATTATCACTCTTCACCTCCACTCTCTTAATTTAGTTCTCTCCCTCTCTGCTACACTTAGCTTAGCCATCCTTACCTACTCTTTAACAAAGATTCTCCAAAATTTGCAAAATGGTTACCCACTATCAAATCTTGGCCTATGTCATGCAAAATGAGAAAAGCAAGTGAAATGAAAGGGAAGTATGGATAAAATAGTAAAGGTGCATCAAATCAGATCAATATCATAATATATGCAGAAAATATTGTTACGGATAAAAATATATGTATAAATTAGTGGGAAAGAGTGGGAAGAGCTTCTTGGACCCATGATAGAAACTATTAAGGAATTGCATGATATATTACTCAATGGTGCAAGGAATATTATTGATGAACATGGGATTGTAGCTACATCTATTCAATATACAAAGGAAGATATAGAAAATTTTCTTAATAGAGAGATTAATATGAGAGAAAAGGACATTTCAAAAGAAAATGGTTATCTTGGTGCCATCCAAGGTATGCCAATTACTCAGGATGAAGAGACAAAGTCCATAGTTAATGGGAAAGAATGGGAAGAGCTTCTTGGACCCATGATATAAGTTACAGATAAGGAGGAAGAGCTAGGAAGGGGAAAGCAATAGAGGAAAGAAGTAAGATATGCACATGTGAGCCTATGTCAAATGATGATGATGAGTACTCACCATTTGCTAGTAGCCCAAGTAACAAGTGTTGTGGAACTATCCACAGAGCAATGTGAAATGAAGCCTCAAATTGGTTTAGCAAGAAAATAATTTGGTCATGCACTTCATTCTAGCACCAAAAATATTTCTATTAGAAATGCCTATTCGTCAATGACCTTGCAGTTACAGGACTTGGGAAACTAGGTTACTCATGTTGGGCATTATCACTCAAATGTAAGCTCATTGCCACCTTTGGCAAGGTAGTCTCACTCATTTTACAACAAAGGGCAGCCATCTATGGTCCAAGGTTTTAATTCAGCTGACAAGTGGAGAGCTTCTCACGGTATTGATCTCTTTCATAGAGAAGTGCCTGATTCATCTCAAGGTTCTTGTTTAGGTTACCAACACCCTAGAGGACCTCAAATAGACCCATTGATTTGACAAATTGGTAAAAGGGTAGATGCAATTTTGGAAAGAGTATCCCAATTGAAGAGAAATTGAAATTCCAATGAGCATAAAGTTATTGCAGATCCAATGGGTGTATCTCTTCCACTGACAAATATAACTACTTCCAGAGACTTGAGTTTAGATGGAGACTATATGTTCCCAAACATGCCCCAGTCGAGAAGATGAACTAGATGTTGCTTGAGTAAAGAAGATAGTGGTTTATTAAAGCATCTGCATTATCCCACTTGCTATCAGTGACTACTTTTTGAGTGGCTTGCCAGTTGCTTTTGTGCAGGATTTCTATAATATATAATGTCGTCATGAATGTACATGATAGTTTTTGTAAACATTTTCTATTGTAAAGGGTTAGTGAGAAATATCAAAGAAAAGGTTCTTACATGTATTCTTTAGACACATATCAATTAGGAAACCATTTTTCTCCCATTACATGGCAGAAATGCCTAGATTCACTTTGTGGGTATCAATAGGTAGCAAGATGAGGGAAGAAATATTTAAGAAGAGGAAGTACAAATGTTACTATCCAAAACCATTTCAAGAGTAATATTCTTCTCCTGATTGTAATAAGAAAATCAAAATGCAGAAGACAACAAATAGCTAGGGCATTTATTTCCTATGACCTATGCCACTTTCAGTTCAATTCCTATTGATGATATTCTCAATGTGTAAAAATAAATTGATGTGTTATTTTAAAATGGTGTTGACTGAAATTTATGAGCATATGTCAAATATCCACTTTTTCCAGAACTTGAAATAGAACCAGTGGTAATATAATCAAATTTGTGAATTTCACATCCAATCATTTGATGTTAATCAAAAGTACAATACAATAATATTTTTGAACTGATAAAAAATCTTAGTCTTACTTCAAACCTACTCCCGTGTATGTGGGTTCTTGGAGGTATCTACTGAGCAATGTGTAGATCTATAATGTCCCTATCCAGGACCTTACTCACTTTGCTTAAAAATCCTAATTAGAATTTGGATTTCTAATGCCTGTTGTGATATTATTTAAGTTTTCCTTGCTCCTTACTAATTAATATTGTAATGAATTGGTTATCTCTCTCTCTCTCTCTCTCTCTCTCTCTCTCTCTCTCTCTCTCTCTCTCTCTCTCTCTCTCTCTCTCTCTCTCTCTCTCTCCCACCTTCCCCTTCTCTCTCTCTACTAATCTCTCCTCTCTCTCTCTCTCTCTCTCTCTCTCTCTCACCTTCTCACTCTCTTCCTCTCTTAGCCCTCACCCATGAATTTTTTAATGGCTGATTGATTTCCTATGCTTCTTTCAATGGCCATCGATGATTTTTCTGTAATCTTCCAACCTTTCGTACATAGTTGTAAAATACATATTAATATATATTATATACATATAAAATAATATGTAATATACGATATATAATGTAACATTTAATATTAATATATATTAAATAATAATATTTAATGTAAAATCTATATTATATAATATTTAATATATATAATATATAATCTAATCTAATATAGGATGCAAAAATGGGAGGGAGAAAGGGGAGGGAAAAGTGAAAAATCAAAATTCTGTAGGCCTTTTTGGGTACCCAAAAATATTGGGTACACAAAAATATCGAGTACCCGATTAGGCTTGGTATTGCTTTGTGCACCAAACCTACATGGTCGACTATTGAAATGTCTCAAAAATGTGTTTTTCCCCTGTTTCTCTGAGTTCCAGACTTTGACCATGTAGCTGATGACTTTTTTTTCACCTGAATTTGATGAAACGAAAAGGGTATCTTAAGGAGATTTTCAGCTTTCTATCGATATAATTGCTGTCAAATTTTAAATTTAGTAAGTAATTATTAGTTATTTTCTAATTGAGTTACCTCTAAAGTGCCAATTTATATACTCATTGAAAAATGACTATAACTTTCAGACGGTATAACATTTTTGAAATCTGAAAAATGTGTCACATTCTATGCTTCACCTACTATAAGGAAAAAAAATAAAATTGAATTTTGTAAAGTTTTGAATGAGTTAAGGTGGTCAGACACAAGAGTTTTTTTATTCTGAAAATGTTGTAGAAAAAAATTCATAATTAATTTTTTTTTTGGAATAAAATTACAAAAAAATGTGTCACATCCAAGCATGAGTCTACTACTTATATATAAAATCTTATAATAAAATATTATCATTTGATTATGATTAGGGTGGTCAGACATACACCTACTTCTTATTTTTTTTCCTGAAATGTTTGTACTGCTGCATTGAAATCTATACTTTTCACCAATCATACTAATGTTTTTTTCAAAAAGGGCCTAGTAGTTTAGAAACTATATTCAATTTTCTACATATTCTATTCTTACAAATTTTTGATATTAGGTTGATAGCTAGTTGAAATTTTCATGTCAAGTTGACTATCCCTAATTTGCTAATTTTTCATTGCCACTTAAGGGCATAGTTTGGCCCCTCATGATCTTGCACATACCCATGTATGTCTCCCAAATCTACATCATGAGAATCAACAAATGTTGAAGAGTCATCCAAGTAGTGATCACATTCTACAAGATATGAAACACTATGATCATCCTGTCGAATAGTAGAGCCCATGTATGAAGAAGTAGGAGGTGGAGGAGTAGGAAGCTCAACACTTGTCTCAACAACAAAATGATTCAAGTGTCCAAATTTCTCCTCATAAACATAGTTATACCTTGGAAAAGGGATGCGTACATCATAAATATCACCATCATCATCAACAAAAACAAAAAAATGTGAAAAATAATACAAGTGTGATATATGATCAACAACTCCCATAGCTATGACATCTCTAGTCTCCATGTCCCTAATGTAGACAAAATCAGGAGTGAACTCAACAATTTTACCTTGTGACCCATGTGTAATTTGGTAAATAGGAAGAAGAGTAGTGGTCAAGGATGGTACACTAAGAACATCATTAAATTTTCCCTCTCCCATAAAAATAGAACCTTTCCCACAAACTCTCAATAGAAGAAAACATATCCATATATGATGCCATATGATGTGATACACTTGAATCAAGAAGCCATCTATCTTGCTCAGGATGTGTGGAAGCCAAAAGTTCTTGTCCTTTACATTTATCTTTGGATAATGATGGAGATGTAGAAGCTTCAAAATGTGTAGAAGGATTAGACACTAATGTGGGAAACTTAGGGCCCATTTGGAACATGGCATACAGAATGCTGGATATAGTCAATTCTGGAATATACATATCCTCAAAATGATATCTAGAATATGTGTTTGACCCATTTGGTTCACCCTACAAAACCAATTCCATGGTTGCTTACTGGTTAACATGCTTGCAGAGATGAAGGCTTCCACTATATCATTGTAGAGATGAAGGCTTCCACGGCTTGCTGCAGAAAATGACAAATGGAAAATGAAACATGGCAAAGTAAAAATGGCTGTAAAATCCTACAAACCCAGTTCCATGGTTGCTTGCAGAGTTCAAGAAAAATGAAAAAGGGTTTACCGATTATTGCTTGTAGAGACAAAGGCTTCCACTATATTGTTGCAAAGATGAAGACTTCAAGCGCTCGCTGTAGAAATAAAATGCCACTATATCATTGTAGAGATGAAGACTTCAAGCGCTTGCTATATAAATAAAATGCAAAATGAAACATGCAAAGTAAAAACCATGCACAGACCAGAAATGTTTAATTTTATGCCCGCATGTGGACCTGACGGGAATCCAAAATTGGAATTTGAAAGGTGGAATTAGAGCCTCAAATTCTAATTCCACCTTTTCAAATGGAAGATGGAATGCTCATTTTTTGGGCAAAATTGGAATGCTGAAATTCTAATTCCTCATTGCTAGGATGTACACAAACATAGAATATGAAATTCCGAAAATGCTATTCTGGAATATGGGCTCATATTCCATGTTCCAAATAGGCCCTTAAGGTTTTTCTTTGAATAATGTGGTTTAGCTCATCAATATTCTTTTGTAAACACTTATGCTCATCATGTCCTAGCTTTTTACAATATGAAAATTTATCCCTCTTTCTTCTAGATGATTCCTCTCTTGAAGAGGACTTGGATTCAAAAGTATTGTGTGAAGGAGATTCATTTCCTTTGTCATGAGGCTTAGGATGCTTATGTTGTTTCTTTCCTTTTCCATTAGAAGCCTTTGATTTGGACTGATGTGCAATCAATGCATGATGTGTGGAAGGATTTAATTGACACATGTGTGCCAAATTTTCTCGTTCCCTTATGAGTTGAGTTGCAACATGTTTTCTAAATAACTTTTCATGACCATGTTTGTTACAATATTTGTAACATGTTCTCTTTCTATGATTGACATGCATGCTTTTGAATATGCATGTGCTTTGAATTTATTTTAAAAATCAACATTTTCATGTTTTATTTGGTCACGCAATGATGTAATAAGATCCATCATAATATAAGAGGCTCACTATTGTGTCAAGTTGCCAAAAGGCCTATAAGGCAAAATAGGACTTTTGTGGGGTAGATTGGATTAATGAACATAGTGTTATTGATAAAAACATAGTCAATATGTGATTATAAGGTATAATTAGTAAAAAGGATCATATTTGTCGAGTAATAAAAATTTTAAAACTAACATTTAGGATAGATTATCCTATACCTAACACGGTATCTGGCTTGCAGGAAACACATAGATGTTGAGAGATTCCAACTGAGTGCAGGTACGAGTGACAAAAAAGGTGAGAGAGTTAGTGTATCAAATTTTTTGTGCACTTAATAGCCACTGGCCCACACTTGATTTGTGTTAGCAGCTTCATCCATTCTAGATAATGTTGGACATTTTGGCATAGCTCTTGAAATCTTGTTGGATCCTCCTATCTCGCATTTCCTTTTTCCACTGTCGACCATTTTTGGTGCATGAACGTGTCTTGTTTACTGCAGTGGAACAATGGCCATGATCACACTTTTCCTTCTAGTTGGCACTTTTCAGTGCCTATCTACTTGATTGTCCATGATCTTTCTTCTGGTCGGCACCTTTATTGGAGATCAAATTTCATACTACTTGTATACACTTAAAAATGGCTTCATTAATTAATTAAATATTTATTATTTAATTAATATTGACTTGATAAATTAATTAAATATTTATTATTTAATTAATTATTATTCCTCTATTTGTTAAATAAATTATTCAATTTATTTAGTAAATTCACTATAGTCTATTCCTCTATCTTAAGTCTTCTAATTAGTCTTATTAAAGTGATTTAATTAAATACACAATCACCTAAATATGACTAAGTTTCCTAGTCCACCTCCCCTACCTAGTCACCTGACACATCACTTTGGCTAAAATAAATAATAATTATTTATTATTTATTAGTAATTATCCTCACCCACACATGTCCTATTCTTAAGGGCTATGTGGCCTCATAGGACTTAGTCTCATGACCACATGTCCTCTCAACAACCAAGTCAAGAGACATTCCCTATTCCTAAGGGGCTTCTCAAGCCACCTCTAAGGGTCAAAGGTGACTCATAGGACACTTGTGCAAAGAGTCCTCATGAGGAAAAGGTCTCTCCCTCTTTCTCTCTTTGGTCTTTGTGAGACACTTGACATGTGTCTTTCCCTTCCACCTTCTTCTCCTCCATGTCAATGTGAGAGAAACATCATCCCTATTCTTCCTCTCACATTCCAACTACATCCCCCTTTCTCTCAACTCCTTCAACCAAGTCAATCCTAGCCCTAGGATCTTCCACCTTTCATTCTCAACCATAGGATTGTGCCACCTAAGCCTAGATCCTCCAAAACATCTATAAAAGGAGTCTCATTTCCCCTTTGAGAGCTAATAGGTATTTTGTAATAGGCATTCAAGCATTCAAGAAATCAAACATCCAAGCATCCAAGCATTCTAAGAGCAATCAATCCATATTATCATCATTTCATTTGCATTTCATCCATTAGATTGCATAAGCTATTGTGCACTCATTTCATAAAATCTCCAGACTTTGGTAGCATCTTGGGAGAAGGCTTCATTTGGAAATCTGAGAGCTCAACCTCTTCAAGAAATCAAGGCTAGGAGGACAATGGAGACAAGCTGCATGGTAGGTGAAGGTAATTAATTTAGTTTAATTATTTTATAGTTACTTTGTATTCTTCATTGTGTTGCATTAGATTGATTTAGTGTCTTTAAATAGTTAATTTATCATCTCTAGTTAGTAGACATCTAATTTACATACATTTTTGGTGCTAGAAGGAGGGCCAGCCTCCATTTTTAACATTCTATTTTTTTAGTTTTTTGTGTGCAAACGATTCCAGGTTTTTACTGTGCATTCATTCACAAATCCTGGGCATTCATTCATCTATTTTGCGCATGCATTTCTGATCAAATCTGTCATTTTTCTATCTTTTTCATTTTCGGTTTTTAATTAACATCTGCACATTCGTTACGTTTTCCTGTGCATACATTAATATTTTCTACCCATCCATTTCATTTTTTTGTGCATCCATCATTATTTTTTGTGCATATGTTTAATTAGTCTGCGCATTATTCAAGTTGTTATTGCGCATTTGTTATTTACAATAGTTAGGTTTAAATTTCTCATTTATTTTGATTTTAGCTAACCTTTGACAAGTTTTTGTTTGCTCTGGTAGCTTTTAGGTTGTTTTGTAGGATGTTGTTTTTGAAGATCCCATTGTTAAACAAATTTTCTAATGGTTTGATTGCAGATTGCCAAGGGGTTTGCAAAATAAACCATAATCTCGTTTGGACTTAAAAAAAGACATGTCTTTGCTTTGTGTGTTTTCTTTAGAATAGCTCAAGTGTTTGTTGTGTCTTTCTTAATAGCATATTTGTAATCCTAAAATTATAACAACGTATCCTCTCCCCTTGCCATTCGTGGACCTTGGGTGTAAGAGAAACTGTTATAATTTTTAGAGGCCGTTCTTTGGTGGGAAAAGAGGTACTCACCCCAAGGAATGAAACAACCGGTAACAAGCTAAAGCCAAGCCCTTCCAAACCGGTATATTAAAAATGCTAGTGTGATTAGTCTCACATTAGATAGGTGTAAATTCATTGTGGCAACCAAAATCTCCTCCAGTACCCTAGTGGTGCGTTAAAGTCCTACTTAGTAGAGGTGAAAGCATTGCTTTGAAAGGATTGGGAGAACCCCCTTAATTGAGAAAATGACTTGATCACAACCACCTGAATGGATGTCCTTATTAAAAGCTTTTGTTTAGTGGCCAAAAGCCTTCTATCTATTGGCTCAAGGAGTCATCCAAGCTTGTGAAGACACCCCACATTACTCATGGTTCATAGTAGAGATAACAGTTCTTTGAGAAGTAATGACCCATTGAATTCAGAACTTGGTGTGCCTGAGAAGTGAGTGCACTATAAGGAGGAGCCTGTGCCTCCATGTTCCTAGGCTATCTTCTATGGATTTACGTGGCTGGATTTTATTATCCTAGTGGGGATTCAATAGATATCATCCTTGCCTACCATAAGATTGTAAATGTGTTTGTGCATTAATATCAGCATAGTTAGATTAAAATCATTTCTGTCTTGTGTGTGTGTGTTTATGCATTTTTCATTTTGCCAAAAATACCAGAAAACATTAGAAAAATTAAAAAAAAATTCAAATCATATCAAAAATTTAGAACCTACGCATATATCACATCTTGTTGCACATTTGATCCAATTTGTTGTGCTTCTGTTCAGACTGTCTGCGCTTTTGATTTTGCCAGTTTGCATTTGTCAAATTTTGCTACACATCTATCTCATTTTGTTGTGCATTGATCAATCTATCCTAAGCATTTGTTGCTATGCATTTACAACAGTGATCATTTCCACAAACTTTACAATTTTCCAAATCACTTTTTCAAATACCCATTTTCATCTTTAGTAAGATTCTGGAAAAACAGTCGAGTTACATGGACCTCTGATCTTTAGTTTGACCATCTTCATCACTTTTCATCATTCCTTCATCAAGACTCATCAAATCATTTTCTTCCAATCTTTGAAATTCTCAATTTAGTGTTGAAACATTACCTTATCTATCAGATTTTGATCTTTGTGAGTTTACCATATCAGGATATATCATCCTTAAACCACCAAACTTACTTAGGTTCTTATCTCTTGATTTCACTTTGTCATATCATAGTGAGATCTATACCTCCTATTGACTTAGAGTTTATCAAGTTGTCTATCATTTTTCAAGACATCTCAATATATTTTCTATCAATCACTTTCCATATCATCTCATCAAAAATCTTTCATCCCACAATCAATTTTCTCAATTTTATGGTTCAAACTCGATCTTAGAAACTCAAACAAGCCATTAATCCAGAATCCCTAGACAAGATGGAAGGAAATACCAGCAACAAACAAAACCCTTGGCCAAAAGAAGCTCCTAAGAAAACTTCACTTTTTACATCCAATGACGAACCCACCGATGATGAACTTAGGGAAGCTTCACAAGATCCTCAATTTTATCATGTCATGGAAAGACTCTTAGGCTTGGATAGAGAGATGTATTTCCTCATGCTTTCTCAACAAGGAGCTAAGTTACCAAGTGATTTTGATGTTTCCTATCTTAGAGAACCAGCTCACACAAACAATCAAGAAATCCCTAAAGGTTCTCAAGATACTCATGGAGAAAAGGAAACCAATCAGCAATCCAATGCTTCTCATAGTCATGAATAACACACTATTTCTCAAAATGATCAGCAAAACCATGCTTCCCAAAATCATGCTTCACAAAACAATGCTTCCCACAACAATGTTTCCCAAAGCTCTCAAGGAAACATGTTATCTTTGGATCCCGTTCTACAACAAATCTAGATGCTTCAACAATAAATCCATGACATCCAAACTAGATCATCAATAAAGAAGTATTCCTTGGATGATATATGTCCTTATCCATTTTGATAAGAACTTAGCAATGATTCCATTCCCTACTCATCTTGAGGTACCAAAATTTGACAAATACAAAGGGAATTCAGATCCACAAGACCACATTCATGATTTTTGTGTTGCTTGTATTGAAGTCGCTCACAATGACACTTATCTTATGCGACTATTTCCATGAAGTTTAGGAGGACAAGCCATGGAATGGTTCTCCAAACTACCCCTAGGCATCAAATCTTTCAATGAGCTTCTTAACAAATTTGTGACTTATTATTCATATAACATCAAACATGAAGTCACTATGCTTGATCTTTGCAATGCACCTCCAAATAATGGAGAACCCTTCCTTACTTTTTTACAAAGATGGCGTCAATTGTTTTCCAATACAAATGATTCCTGAACAAGAAAAGATGGATATCTTTGTGCATAACCTTACACCAGAAATGAGTTATAGGTTACAATTGCAATGTCCACCAAATTTCAATAAGCTCATAGAAAATGGTATCAAGATTGAGGAAGCCATGGTCATAAAGGGTGAGATAAAACTTTATTCCAAGGACAATACTGGATCCTCAAATCCCAATCCCAACAACTATAACAATGACAAATCAAAATTCTAGAATAAAAACAAAAACATTGTCAATGATGGGATTGTTGATAATCATAATGTCAAACCAACAAAATCCCTTCTCAATCTCACAAGTCAGGCCAATGCTACTCAAGGTACTTACAACAATCAATCATCAAATCAAAATACCAACAAAGATTCATCTAAACCAAGATTTCCTTTCATGTCACCTCAAAGAAACTTTACTCCTTTAGGGGAATCTCTCAAATCAGCCTTACGGAAGTTAATCACACAAAATCTCATTATGCTTCCTGACACGAAAGATTTCGAACCTAGAGTGAAGCCTTCTTTGTGGGATGAGCATGATTATTGCAAATTTCATAGAGGCAAAGGAAATAAAACCAATGATTGCAAAAGGCTCAAAATTGTAATTCAAGATCTAATTGAAAGTGGTGAGATTAGTGTTGACAGACATACCTCAAATGAATCACATACGGCTTTCAAAGATCCACTTCCTGAGCATGAAAAAGGAGGTTCTTCCAATACTAAGAGTGACAATCAAGCCAATTATAATTCCACTCCCTATCGATATGTTGGTAACATTTCTGAATGTCATCCTTCTAAGTATTATGCCAATGTCATTATGATGAAGGGTGCTCCCCTTAATACCACAAACACATAACAGAAATAGAGAAACAACAACAATATGCAAGAATAGAAAATTGGCTTCTTATTATCTCCACAAATGTGGAATTACAAACTTTCAGAATTACAATATGCAAAGCCACATGGGCATTCCCTTACAATATTCTGTAGGACAAAGCCTTGAGCTATTACCCAGATCTACTACCCAGAACTATTCTGAACTGCCTAAGACAATAATACAGCCTTCCTTATATAGGCAATTTTCCACCGCCTAGGAAGGTTCTAGAATTTTAGCCAATAAGGTCAACCAAACTTAAAATTATTTTTATTTTACATTTCATTACATCATAGTCGGCTCAAGATAACACTTGATCTGGCAATGAAACTTTACTGGCAGACTTATATGACCAAAATGAACCTCCAAGAAAGAAATCAGATCATTCTGAGCACATACAAAAATTACCAAAAATAGTAACTTTCCATAAATAGCAGCTCTGCACAAAATAGCCCTTATTGAAAAAAATAAATTAAAAAAAATAGAAATGTTTTTGGGTGATGCAAGATTGCTCTTACACCCAGGATGCTCCTGCATCAGACACCCGGGGTAATTTGAGAAGTGACCCTGTCACGACTTAGGTGTGCAGAGGAAAACCAAGACGGTTAACCTCCTCCTTTGTTAGCCATGATGAATCTTCAACAGGTCATCCTTTCCATTTGACCAAATACTCTTCATATGTCCTATTCATTGTGCTTCTGCCAACATGACTGTCCAGTATGTCTTCAATCTCCTTGATATCTGAACTGGTTACTGGAATACTCCACTGTGCTGCTGCAACCTCATCCTCAACACCTCCTTCGTGATACTCTGTCAAATCTGAAATGTTAAACACTGGTGAAATATTCAGCTCACTAGGCAATTCTACCTCATATGCATTTCCTGAATCATGCTTCTTCAGTATCTTACATGGCCCAAACTTTTTCATTTTCAGCTTGTTATATGTACCAACCGGAAACCGCTCCTTCCGCAAATGAACCATGACTTCATCACCAACCTGAAATTCCTTATGCCTCCTTTTCACATCTGCCTTAGCCTTATACTATGCATTCATCTTGGCAATATGCTTCCTCACCTCCTCATGGATGTTCTTCAAATGTTCTACAAAATCTTCAGCTTCAGCACTACTTATTTCTCCTTTATCTATCTTCCTCAATTCAGATGCATTTCTTGGACTATTTCCATATACAATCTGGAATGGTGATTTACCAGTGCTCCTATTGATAGAATTATTGTATGCAAATTCTGCCTATGGTAAAATCAAATCCCATCCTGTTGGCTTATCCCCAACCAAGCATCTCAGTAAATTTCCTAAACTCCTATTCACCACCTCTGTCTGTCCATCAGTTTGGGGATGATGTGATGAACTGAACTTCAAATCTATCTTCAACTTCTTCCACAATGTACGCCAGAAATATCCAACAAACTTAGTGTCCCGATCTGAAACTATGGTCTTTGGCAAACCATGAAGTCTCACTACTTCTCTGAAAAATAATTCGGCTACATGAATAGCATCATTAGTCTTCTTGCAGGGAATGAAATGTGCCATCTTCAAAAATCTGTCAACTACCACAAAAATTGAATCATGTCCCCGCTGAGTCCTCGGTAAACCAAGAACAAAGTCCATGCTGATATCCTCCCAAGGCTTCTCTGGTACAGGTAATGGCTGATACAATCCTGTATTCTGCTTCACTCCTTTCGCCATCTGACATACTCTGCAACTTTGTACAAACTTCTTCACATCTTGCTGCAACTGTGGCCAATAATAATTCTCACTAACCAAAGAAAGGGTTTTGTCACGACCAAAATGTCCAGCCAATCCTCCGCTATGCTTCTCCTTGATGAGATTCTCCCTCATAGAACTTTGTGGAATGCACAATTGACTCCCTTTGAATAGAATATCATCCTGGATGATGAAATCCAGCCATTTCGTCCTGTCTAGAGTAACAGGTTCTGTACAAGCTTTCCAAGCTTCACCAAAATCAAGATCCTCTGGATACAAATTCTTGAGTTCCTTGAACCCAACCACTTCAATCTGCATTTCTGTCATCAATAGTTGCCTTCTGCTAAGAGCATCTGCAACCCTATTAGACTTTCCACTCCTGTGTTTCAAAACAAATGTATAACTCTGCAAAAACTCAACCCATTTCAAATGCCTCTGATTCAACTTTCCTTGACTATTCAAATATTGCAAAGCTTGATGATCAGTATACAAAAAAAACTCCTTAGGAAGTAGATAATGTCTCCACTTCTTTAATGCCTGAACTATAGCATAAAATTCCTGATCATAAATAGAATATTTCCTCTTGGCGTCATTTAACTTCTCGCTGAAATAAGCAACAGGTTTACCTTCTTGGCTCATAACAGCTCCTATTGCAGTACCACTAGCATCACAATCTACTTGAAACACCTTATTAAAATCTGGAAGTGCTAAAATAGGTTGTTCTGTAACTTTTTGTTTCAACAATTGAAAACTCTTTTCTGCCCCATGAGTCCACTTAAACTCTTTTCTATCCCCTCTCATTGTTTCAGTCAAGGGTTCACAAATACTGCTAAAATTTCTGATAAACTTTCTATAAAAGCTAGCTAAACCATGAAAAGATCTTACCTCAGTAGCACTCCTTGGAGTAGGCCATTCAAGGATAGCCTGTACCTTCTCTGGGTCCATTTTTAGACCTTCTCCTGAAACTACAAATCTCAAATACACTAACTCTTTCTTCACAAAACTGCACTTCTTCAAATTAATCAGCAATTTTTCTTCTCTCAACTTCTCAAATACCATACAAATATGTGTCATATGCTCCTCCAATGTCTTACTAAAGATCAAAATATCATCTAGGTAAACAATGACAAACTTACCCAAAAATTTTTTCAGAACCTCGTTCATGAGCCGCATGAAAGTGCTTGGTGCATTGGCTAGCCCAAAAGGCATGACTAACCACTCATACAGTCCTTCCTTTGTCTTGAAGGCAGTCTTCCATTCATCTCCTTCTCTGATCCGAATCTGATGATATCCACTTTTCAGATCTATCTTTGAGAAATACACAGCTCCACTCAAACAGTCCATAATATCATCCATTTGTGGCAATGGAAACCTGTACTTGATTGTGATCTTGTTTATTGCCCTAGAATCTGTACACATCCTCCATTCTCCATTCTTCTTTGGTGCTAATACCGCTGGTACAGCACAGGGACTCAGACCCTCACGGATCAATCCCTTCTGTAATAGTTCATGTACTTGTCTGTTCAACTCCTCACTTTCTGCAAGTGTCATTCTGTGTGCTGCCTTATTCGGAAAACTCACTCCTGGGATCAAGTCCATCTGATGACTGATCTTTCTGACTAGTGGTAATCCATCAGGCACGTTATTGGATACAATATCCTGAAACTCATTCAACAAATCTGCAACTTCTACAGGAACATCTTCTACTTCCTCTTTACCAGCTTTTGGAATTAAAGCAAAACATACATGCTCATGCCTCATACCATCTAGGAAATTTCTTCCATCAACAAAAGTTATCCTTGCATTACCACATACCTTTTCTTCGGTCTCCTTCAATGGCTTTAGCTTATGCCGCACTCCATCCTTTGTCAGGGAATAGGTATTCGCATGGCCATCGTGCACAGCACATCTGTCAAACTGCCATGGTCTACCCAACAACATATGACATGCATCCATAGATATGATATCACACAATACCTCATCTTGGTATCCGCCAATCTTGAACTTCACCAGGAATTGTTCATTGACCATGACCCTGTGGTCATCCTGTACCCAGGCAATCCGATATGGATGTGGGTGTTTCTGTCTCTTGAGCTTCAACTTTGTCACCATCTCTTCTGACACCAAATTGTTAGTGCTTCCACTATCGATAATCATATCACAACATTTACCTTCACACTTGCACCTGGTGCGAAACAAGCTCCTCCTTTGCTCAAGTTCATTCTCACCACTCAATAGGACTCTTTTGTTAATCAATGTTTCTCCTCTTTAAGCATCTTCAGAATTTGATGATCTGGCATCTTCATCTACATGTGCAACTCTGGCCTGGCCTTCATTTCTGCTGTCTGTTCTGCCTTGGCGCTGAGGACATTCAAATGCCCTATGACCTTCTTCTCCATAGTGAAAACATGTTCCACGGAAGCCACCTCTTCCAGATCCTTGTCCTCTTCCTCTTCCTCTCTGATCTCTATTATTCTGATCCTGGAAGTGATTGGAATTATTTCCTCACTGATTCTAACTGCTACTGGCCTCATCCTTCTTTTTCGGATCTTCATTTCGGCCACCATATGATCGTCCACCGTGACCTCTTCCGTTTTGTCTGCTCTCAAACATCTTGTTCAACTTTTCCTCTACTTTTAGGGCAAACTGGTATGCCTCTTCAATACTGTTCATTCGAACTAGATTCAGCTCCTCCTAGATGCTTGGCCTTAACCCATTAAGGTATCGGGCAACTTTCTCCTTATCAGCTTCTACATGGCCTGTTCTGATGAGAAGTCGATAGAACTCCTCTATATACTCCTGAACAGATCTTCCTGCTTGCTTCAAACTCTGCATTTTCTTTAGTAGGTCAAGCTCATAATCAACAGGAATGAACTGTCGCTTCAATTTATCCACCATCCAATCCCATCTCGTGATTTTCTCCTTTCCCCTTCTATTTCGCTCCAACTGAATCTCTTGCCACCATATCTTCGCATGACCTTTCAGTCTGGCCTTTGCAAATTTGACCCTATCAGGATCCTCAACATCTTCATACTCAAAATATTCTTCACATTCATTGATCCAGTCGATCAATTCCTCTGGGTTAAGATTTCCAGAAAATGTAGGAACCTCAATCTTAGGTCTTTTCCCAATCTTGGAAATCGCCCGAAAAAGTCTTTCTTCCTCTTGGTTCACAATTTCAACTTCTCCTTCTTGATATTCTTCTTCAGCTTCATCCTCGCTTTCATCTTTGACATTAAGATTCATTCCTTTACGAATCTCTTCTTGCAATGCTCGCACTTGTCTCTGCAGCTCTCTAACCTCAGGTGTTACAACACCAGCTCTTCCGCCACGTTCCCTTTGTGGAGGCATTTTCGTGATGCGCGCTGAAACCCTAGCCATGGTCCTAGTGCAAACTGCCTCATAGTCGGTGATCTATTTACACACTCAAGAACTCCTGCGCTGATACCACCTGATGAAGGGTGCTCCCCTTAATACCACAAACACATAACAGAAATAGAGAAACAACAACAATATGCAAGAACAAAAAATTGGCTTCTTATTATCTCCACAAATGTGGAATTACAAACTTTCAGAGTTACAATATGCAAAGCCACATGGGCATTCCCTTACAATATTCTGTAGGACAAAGCCTCGAGCTATTACCCAGATCTACTACCCAGAACTATTCTGAACTGCCTAAGACAATAATACAGCCTTCCTTATATAGGCAATTTTCCACCGCTTGGGAAGGTTCCAGAATTTTAGCCAATAAGGCCGACCAAACTTAAAATTATTTTTATTTTACATTTCATTACATCATAGTCGGCTCAAGATAACCTTTGAAACCCGAACATAAATTTTGAAGAAAATTATTTTCTGCCATTTCAGGTGGCCCAACTTCCGAAGACCATAAGTCATCACCAGTTGACCCGATCGGCTATTATAACCCCATTTTGGAAATGCCACGAAGCGCTCTATAGGCTTGACCTATGCAAGCGCCCGTCACCCAAATTTTTGACCTCATCCGGGGCCTCTAAAGCCTTCAAAACTGAGTTCAAAGTTTCTGTCCCCTGCTGCCAATACCGAAAATCTTCAATATCTTCCAATATACACTTGATCTGGCAATGAAACTTTACTGGCAGACTTATATGACCAAAATGAACCTCCAAGAAAGAAATCAGATCATTCTGAGCACATACGAAAATTACCAAAAATAGTAACTTTCCATAAATAGCAGCTCTGCACAAAATAGCCCTTATTGAAAAAAAAACAAAAAAAAAAATAGAAATGTTTTTGGGTGATGCAAGATTGCTCTTACACCAGGATGCTCGTGCATCACATTACCATCAAAGGAAAATTAGAGAGTCACCCAGTCCATGTTACTACTTGTGCTCAATCCAAAGTTACTCTCCAAGGAGTCCAATCTAAACCAAATGCACTTCACAACAAGTCTATTTATGTCCCAAAAACTACAACAAATATTTCCAACCAATACAACCTTTTGGAACAACTCAAGAAAACACCTTCCCAGATATCTATCTTAGATCTTTTGCATCTATCCCCATCTCACAAAGATATCCTTGAAAAAGCTCTTTTAGAAACCCAAGTACCCACAAATCTAGATCATGATCAATTTCAAGCTATGGTGGGCCATTTAACAACCCTGGATTACCTATCCTTCACTGAGAATGATGACTTAGCTATTACCCAACCTTATAATTCTCCCCTACATATCGAAGTCCTTGTCCAAAGTCACAAAATCAAACAAGTACTAATAGATGAAGGAGTTGGCTTAAATATCTGTACATTGAAACTAGTCCTTGCATTGGGATTTTCTAAAAATGTTGTTGATCCCAAGAAGAAAATCATGATAAAAGCTTATGATGAGGAAGAGTGGTCATCCAAGGGGTCTGTTGTTTTACCAATCAGAGTAGGTCCTATAATCAAATATGTACCTTGCCAAGTCCTAAACATGGATCTTACTTATAACATTCTCTTGGTATGACCATGGATTCATTCCATGCAAGCTGTACCATCAACCTATCATCAATGCTTGAAATTCCCTCATAATGGTTAGGAAGTCACTATCAAGGGAGACACTAATCCATTCTAGTGTTGTATTTCTATGAAGACATCTGACTCTTTGATACCTTATAACTGTATTGGATCTTCTACAACTACACCCATTGATCCTAGTAATATAGCATCAACTTCAAAATCAAATGGGATCAAGGTATACATAAAAGAAAGAAGTATGGGAGAATACACTTTAGGTCAAGCCCTTTTCATCACAGAGTTACCTTTATCTCCTAGATCATATGGTAGATATTTGATCACTAAAACACAATCAGAACCCCCTTCCACACTTGTTTATGACACATTTATAAGTGGGGGCACAATATCCAAAGAGGTAGCTGAGCGTAATGCTGATCATTTTCTTAAGTCACAAAAGAATGAAGAGGCTATCAAACATGAATATATATCACCTGATGTCTATGGTAAAGGGTATACTTTGTTACAAAAGATGGGATACCAAGGTGCTAGACCTATAGGGTTACAAAGAGAAGGTGTTATCAAACCGATCTTGCAAAATCCAAACTATCAAAGAGACACTACAAGATTAGGATACAAAGGAGAAGGACCAAAAGAACCAAAAGGAAAATAAAAGATCACACCTTTTCATGAGATATCTAAAGCTCCTACTTTGCAATTCAGAAAGAATGGTATGTATGTGGATCCAGAGAAACAAAGGATAGCACAGGGAATCATTGATAGACTTAGGGATAATAATGATTCTGACTCAAATGATTATGAATGGGATTCATTATCTTATTGTACTATAGAACTAGGATTTGATGTTGTCCATCACTATAGTAACGATTACCATGAGGGAGAGATTTCAAGGAGTGAATCACTAGGATTGGTCCCATGTAATACTAATCTTGTCGATCATGAGGGAAGTGAGCATTATTTTGTGATAGATGAATCAGATGAGAGTATGGAAATAGACCTTGCTAATACCATCATACATCTTGACAAATTTTCTATCAATACCATCTCTACCTTTGAAACTGACCCGAATGATCCGATGCCCCTTGTACATCCCAAACTTATCTATTGGGATTCTCCTAATCATCCTGAACTTGATGTATTCCATAATGATGATGCAATCATTGACTATCTTGGAATTAGAGATCATTTACCACTAGGAGATCACAAATCAAGATTTTTGATAGAACTCAATGACATGGCCTACTTTGGTCAGAGTGCCAATCCTTTCAGTCATAAAAATATAAAAATAATCAACATATCTAATGGTGAAAACCACTCAATGGCAGTATTAGATCCAAAAATAGTAAAAAGAAATGACACATCTGATGGTGAAAACCTCTCTAAGGCACCTAATGATGGAAGGATTGACACTCTTCTGAAACTATTTGTATCGAGAGCAATCTACTATTCTTATAGAACCAACAATACCTCTTAACATTGGCATAGAAGAGTCTTTGCGCATCCTCAAAGTAGCAGCATCCTTCATAGAATTAGAGAAAGAAGCTTTTGCAAAATTTTTTAGAGAGAGACAAATCAAATTTTCTTGGTCCTATGCTGATATGCCTGGCCTGGATCCAAATCTCATTATGCATCATTTATCTATTAGACCAGGTGTAAAACTAGTTAAGCAAAATCTCCACAAGTTGCATCCCCATATTGCACTAATGGTTAAAGAGGAATTGAAGAAGCTCCTAGATGTTGGATTCATTCAGGCTATTGATTATGCTAAGTGGATTTCAAATAGTGTCCTCATCTCAAAACTAGACAAATCTATTAGGATTTGTATTGATTTTTGAGATCTTAATAAGGCTTGTCTGAAAGATGATTTTCCTCTGCCAAATATTGACATTATTGTTGACCTGACAGCTGGGCATGAGATGTTATCATTAATGGATGGATTTTTTGGCTATAACCAAATCAAGATTGCACCAAAAGACCAAGAAAAGACTACTTTTACTTGTCCATGGGGTACATACTACTAGAATGTGATGCCTTTTGGCCTCAAAAATGCTGGAGCAACTTACCAAAGAGCAATGGCCACAATCTTTCATGATATGATGCACACCATTATGGAAGATTATGTTGATGACATTTTAGCAAAATCCAAAGATAGAGCTGGTCATTTGAGAATGTTGGATAGAATATTCACTAGGATGGAAAAGTATCAGATTTGACTCAATCTGAAGAAATGTGCATTCGGAGTTACATCCAGTAAACTGTTAGGGTACATTGTCTCAGTCAAAGGAATCAAAGTGGATCCAAAAAAAGTTAAAGAAATATTAGAGATGGCTTCCCCCACTAACATCAGTCAGTTAAGATCCTTGCAGGGACATCTCCAATCCATCTGAACATTTGTTTCTCAACTAGCAGATCGAAGTCATCCCTTTCAACATTTGTTGCATAAAAATATCTTATTCCAATGGGATGATCAGTGTGAAGCAGCTTTCAATAAAATCAAGTAATATCTGGTGAATCCTCCAACTCTGATGTCACCAATTTCAGGCAAGCCACTTTTGCTCTATATTTCAACTATGACAGTTTCACTAGGTGCTCTAATGGTTCAGCAAGATCATGAAGGAAAAGAAAAAGCCATCTAATCAGTCGCACCCTAGTAGGCTATGAGCCAAATTATTCTCCTATAGAAAGAGCATGTCTAGCCATTGTTTTTTCATCGCAAAAATGGTGACATTACATGTTGTCACATTCAATCCAGCTCATCGCAAAGATTGATCCTTTAAAATATATATTAAGCAAAATAGCATTGACAGGCAGATTGGCTAAGTGGGTCATGCTACTTAGTGAATTTGATATTGAATATGTAGATAGGAAGGCTATCAAAGGTCAAGTGATAGTAGATTAGCTAGCAGATGCTCCATTAACAAATGACCAACCTATACATACAAAGTTTCTTGATGCACACATTTTGGCTTTATCTACACAAACCTGGCAACTATATTTTGATGGATCATATACTCAACAAGGTTCAGGAGCTAGTATTATTTTTGTCACACCACAAGGATACACCATTCTAAAATCTTACAAGCTACTCTTTCCTTGCACCAACAATGTAGCAGAGTATGAAGCCTTGCTGATTGGGTTAAAGATGGCTTTACAATGGAAAGTAACTAAAATAAATGTCTATGGGCATTCTCAGTTGATTATAAACTAGGTTAATGATGCTTATTAGACTAAAGATGATAAGTTATTACCATATAAACATATGGTTGATGACTTCAAACAATATTTCTCAGTCATCACTTTTGAGTAGATTTCTCAGCATGATAACAAGGTTGTCGATGCCATGGCAATGATTGCTTCTTTGTTTGATACAAAAGATACCAAGGTCTGTTTTGAGTTCTTGGTGGAATCCCTGACTTGTCCTACATATGATGATCCTGATATGAGTATTATATGTCATCTAATTGGACACAAATCCCCAATCTATGGAAAAATTTATTCCTATTTGAAAAATGACATCCTACCCCCTGACCTATCCCACAATAAAAAATGAACTTTTCTCTGCCAAGCCTCTCGCTATGTCCTAATATCTAATACCCTTTATCAGTGAGGTCTTGATGGTACTCTCCTTCGATCTCTTGAGTATGATGAAGCTCAAACTACCTTGCGAGATGTACATGAGAGTATTTGTGGGACACATTTGAGTGGTCCCTCTTTGGCTAAGAAACTCATGCGTATGGGTTATTATTGGCCTACCATGGAAACAGATTCCTTTCATTTTGCTAGAGCATGTAAGAAATGTCAGATACATGGAAACCTTATTCATGCTCCAGCACAAGAGTTACATCCTTTTACAACTACCTTTCCATTCAGTCGGTGGGGGCTTGACCTCATGGGCACTATCAAACCTCCATCTTTTAACAGTCACAAATGGATTCTCACTACCACGGAATACTTTACTAAATGGATTGAGGCTATTCCATTAATTACTACCATAGGGAAACAAATATCCTTGTTTATCTTAAACTATATCATTTGTAGATATGGTATACCTATGTATCTCATTACTGATCATGGGAAACAATTTCAAAATCAAGACATGGATGAACTATGCACAAAATTCCATATTACCCATAACTATTCTACCATACATTATCCCCAAGGAAATGACCAAGCTGAGGCATCAAATAAAACTATTGTTAAAATCCTACAAAAGACTATCAATGATGCTGGCCATGACTGGCATATCCAACTAAATCTAGCCTTATGGGCTTACCGTACCTCCATCTGTACTCCTACTAGAGCCACCCCATACTCCCTTGTCTATGGATCTGAGGTAGTCCTACCCCTTGAGGTCGAGTTGCCTTCACTTCATGTCACTCTCAAAGATTTGAATCCTAATGAAGACTATAGAGTTGCATGGTTGACTAAACTAGAACTACTGGATGAACATTGTTAGAGAGCTTATGATCATTTGAAAGTCTATTAGTAGTGTATGTCTCATCAGTATAATAGCAAGGTAAAGATCAGAGACTTTTAGTTGGGTGACTTACTCCTTCGCGAAAATCCAAAGAATCAATTGCATCATGAAAAGAAGGGCAAGTTCAAACCCAATTGGTTAGGTCCTTTTGTAGTTACAACAATTTATGGTTCTGGGGTTATCAATTTTCCACACCTGAGGGAGATCCTTTGGATGAACCTCTTAATAGTATCCATCTCAAGAAGTTCTATCCTTGAAATCCCAATGCAAGGGCTATGTATATATTTTGTAAATACAAAAAATCATAAAAATAAAAATAAAAATAAAAATCAAAACTAAAAAAAATACAAAAAACATACAAAAATCAAAAGAAAAATGCAATAAAAGCATGTGGTGCAAACTTGGAAATAGGCGCCATGTGTATCGAGTTAGCTCCTCTATCTATTAGGATTCTTCTAATGTGTCTGTTCATTGTATATATCCACAATAAAATGACTAGTCAGTCCCCATACCCACCATGTACATATCATAATAAAATGGCTAGTTCATACACCATCCATTGTATCTACCCATAATAAAACCCCATCATAGCTTGATCATTTGTCATGGTCTTCATCCTAGTCTTGTTGCATCTTTCTTCATCCATAATAAGTTAGTCCATCACCTAGTTGGGTGCATGTCCTCGACCTAGTTCAGGAAGTGGATCTATGATAGTCATGACTCTTAGAGGAGACAATGGAGTGATTTTCACCAGACAAATAAAAATGCAATAAAATGTCCTTTCACAATGATATCTTTATGATGAATCAGAATATGTGATCTATCCTTCGAAACATGATTGTTTATCTATCGAATCTTGACTATACATCATCACTTGAACTGATCACTATATCTTACACTATCTTTTTGGCAAAAGAAATGTATATTCATGACAGGCATGTTAGAATGATTTTTTGTAAATTATGCATTCATATCTAGATTTCATTGTTATCATGTTTCCTATGTTATTCCATGATATCTTTGACATGAGTTTGAAACTCTAAAATGTCATTGATTAGGATAGCCATGATGGGGCATGATATTTTCTTTGGTTGCTGTTTGTGGGATATTTCCCCATGAAATCGAAGGAAAAAATAATTGGGGTGTCTACACATAAGTGCCTTCATTCATTTAATAATATTGACAACATCCAAATCATGTTGTTCTACATATGCTATTTATGGTGATACACCGGCACATACCTCGACTCCAAATATTTGTTCCCCGATGGAGGAGGGAATATTCCTTGTCTGTTATGCAAAAGAAACTCAGGTCACCTTGGTTCAATTATACCTAGATGCTTGTCAAGTTTGCAATATTAAACTCCATGCAAGAAGTGCTCAGGTTATCTTGGTTTAATTATAGCATGATGCTTGCATTTTCTCGCAACATAACGAGCTCAATGATGAAACTTAAGTTCTAGTTATTATGAAGTTCTAAGATGTTACCTAAAGTTGTTGAGATACATTCATTTCATATTACATTTCATTTAAATAGTTCATAACTTACATATCAGTGCTCCTTTTATAGAGATTTGTAGGTTACCTTTCTTATTAGGTTACCTGTTCTCTTAGTCTATTCTTCTTGTGTCAGATACATTGTTATTTAAGTTGAGGATATTTGGACAACCAAAATTATTAAGACTTTTTGCATTTAACATTTTTCACTTAATCATTTAGAGACATATGTTATCTTCATTAGGAGTGTTCATTTGTATATACTTTAATCATTTATTATAGCAATCATTTCATCTCATTTTATCATGTTATTAGTTCTTATATTCAATCATCTTAGGGATATTATCCATTATTATATTATATATCATTCATTCATTTGCATTACACTTTCATTTATTATCCATTATTACATTATATATCGTTCATTCATTTCCATTTCCTTTCATTTATTATCCATTATACACATTATATATCATTCATTTATTATACATTATATGCATTTTACATCATTTATTTACTATCCATTATATGTGTTTCCAATCATTGGTTATATCATTCATTCAGTATCCGTTCCTTATACATTGTCCACATTGTTCATCACATTATTGCATTGATAATTACATAGCATTAGTAAACTCATTTAAGACATGCATTTATATCACCATCATATGATTATTAACCATTAAGCATCAAAAATATCAAATCAAATATAAATCATTTTAAGACATCCATTTTATGCATATTAAAGTAAATCATCACATCCTGCATATGTCAGTGCGCACATGTATATAAATCATCAAAGAAAATTAGGATAGAATTGCATCATTAAAAATATAGAATCAATCATATAGCATCCATCATATAAAGCACATCAAACAAGAAAAATGTCCAAATGTCCAATGATATAAATCAATAACAATGTGTCCATAGTCAGTGTCCATCAAGTCAAAATATAATGATACAATGAAACATAATGGTACAATAGTGTATACAATGATCTCTCAAAATCTATGAGCCACTGCCTCCAGACTCTATCTACTACTATCTATGGGATGCAATGTGGCCTTGTGCTACTAAACTCCCTGATGCTAAGGATCCACCCTGATCTCTTGAACCTTTCAGTGCTCTAGGAGGGCGTGATGATACACCCTCTCCACTAGCTGGTGCCCCTCTGTCATGAACTACCATCTTGATAGCCACTGAGCTCTCCCTATAACTCTTGATCCACTAATCCCTTGGGATTGCCTATTTGTACGCCTCTCACCAGTAGGATATCTCCTTCTTAGCAAGTATCATGGCTCTGATGCTATCTCCATGAGGACCCAACTCCTTTGTGTGCTACAGCTCATCTAGTAGCATCTCCGACTCCCCGAGTCTCTCAAGCGTTGCATCCTGCTCATGTCTCAACACTCCCATCTACCTATCCATCATCTCTATCCATCTCTCTAGGCCTGGAACCTGGTCTACCTGTACCTATGTAACTGCTAGTCAAACTAGCAATGCATCAATATCTGGCTCCTCATCAGCACCATCTCTCTCTAGATAGGGATCCTATCCCTCAATGTCCATCTCAACCTACTCATCCTGTGCCCCCACATCTAGCATCTCTACATCCTGCTCATCTAATCTTTCATCAGGGATCTATCCACCCTATACCACACCACCCTGTGCTAATAATGCATCTGCCTCATCCTATACTGGTATAGCTGGTCCCTGTACTGGGGCAACTGGTATCTGTACTTGCACTATTGGACCCTATAAGGGAGCTCCTGTAGCTGGCTATGCTAGAGGTTGTCTTCATCCCTATCTAGCTGGGGGTGGCATCAAACCCCTCTACCTCACACCACCTCCTCTCATCCATGGTCCAGCTTGATCACCTATCCCCCCATCTCCACCATCACCTCCTCCACCATCACCGCCATCATCTCTCCCTTAGCATCACCTATCTCTCCCTCGGTGTCTCTTGTGGCATCTGTCTACTGGATCTCTCTCTGGTGGCCTAGCTGTTAGATCAGTCAAGCGTGATATAGGAAAATCTCTCAAGAACTGCTCAAGATCTGCAGTCATCCCAAGGTCTACCATTGTCTACCTCATGGTCCATGCCTGAAATGGCATGTCCAAAAACTTCTATCAGGCCGTATCAAAGGATGCCATAGGTCCCCGGTCCCATCTCTCCTGATGAGTCCTGGTGAACTCTATGACACCTTGGGGCATGCCTTGGACTCTACCAAACTAGCGCAGAACATGGCTGACCAACTGTCTCTCCAAAACAAAGGGCGTCCACCCTATAAGCCATCATGACTCAAAACAAAATCCTAGCTATCTCTCATCATCCCATGACTCACAACCAAGGTAAGGTCTCCATGTCACTATATCTAGTGTATCAAAAGTATAATGCCAATACTCTAAATGTCCCAGTTTTGCCTGCAATAAAACTGAGTATAAATGTATGTAGGGCTATCTTGTACCCCAAAATTTGATCGCCATTGGTCTAGTAACTACAATATGCTCCCATGCCCAAACATGGAGCAATGTGACTCCTACTGATAATGATGCACCCCTATGATACACCACCTGATGCAAATCATGATACAAATGTGCTAATAAACACACACCCCAAGAAAATTGGGTCCCATCCATCATCTGCTATAATGTGTGGCCCCATCCAACTGAAAATCCATGTGATCTATGATAAGGGAAAATGAAACCCCCAATCGCTCCAACTAGTACCACTGGTAATGACTCATACAAATCCACCATATCATCCCATCTAATCTGCCCCTAAATGTCATCATCTCCAAAGATGGCTCTACACTCCGTCACTCTGTCATGTCGATCATAGCGTACTAAATCTCCTATAATAGGAAGCCGAAGGATGCAATATACATCCTCTAGTGTAACTGTCATCTCCCCTGTCAGAAGATGAAAGGTACTCATCTCCGAGTGCCATCTCTTTGCTAATGCCATCATCATACTCCGGTTCACGCTAATCTTGGGTGTGTAAATAACATGATAAAGGCTAGACGCACCAATCAACAGTCTATCTGTCTCTGACAGCGCTAGTCTCAGATTATGTGTGACAAGATATCTCTCCCATGACATCAAAATATCAATAATGTCCTCGTATACAAATCAAATAACATCAACCTATCAGATTTTGATAAACTGATCTACAACATCTATCTATCCTATTATATCAACTACAAACATGTTCTATCACATGTTTTCAATAGCTGATTTTATCAATCATCTAGTCTCAAGACTGGTTAACTAGCAACCATGCTACAATGTTGCCTATCTTGACCTAATCGATCAAATTTAACTGCCGACGGATCCAACTCGGCTTATCGACATCTAGTTTGACCTATTTGAATTTCTAATTTGACCAAATTCTATCCATCAAACCAATGCGTAGCATAGAAACATGCATGCGCCATACCTTTTCACATTTGCACAACAAAACATGTATGTGCAATTTTATTGCACATTTGCACAACAAGTCATCACTAATGCACCAAAAGAACCAATGTGCACTTTTACACAACATTTGCACCATAAAAAAATGCATCTTACATGTATGCACCATTTCCCTAAATGAATGCACAAAACTTTGCAGTTTCTGCGCAAACATCCCTATTTGTTGCGCATTCATGCACTACAATGGCGCATTCATTCTTCGCCCAAGAACATTTTTTTTTTCCTAATCTATTTCTATAATTCAATCTAACCTAAACATGCTAAATTCTATTCTAACATGAATCGAATCATCAAATCACAAAGAAGGATCGAGTCACCTACCGGTTCACCCGAATTGGGTGGTCGTTGGAAGTGTCTGACCCTCTCAAAGTGGTTATTTGACATCAAAAATGACATCCTGGCAGCTCTGCTCTTCTCTCTCTCATGCTTTGATCTCCAAAAGACAAGTGTGCACAATGAGCTTACTAAGGACCCCTTAGCCCTATTTATAGCCTGTGGACCCTATGTGCTTGGTGTGTGGACCCTACTCATTTTTATTCCATTTCACCCCATTTTCACCCATCTTTTCTCCTATTTCTTTCATGAGATTGATTATCCCAATATATATATATATATATATATATATATATATATATATATATATATATATATATATATATATATATATATATATATATATATATATATATATATATATATATATATATATATATATATATATATATATATATATATATATATATATATATATATATATATATATATATATATATTATTAAAAAAAAATTAAACAAATAAATTTTCCACTCATCTTTTTTGTTCATCAATCTCTCAAGGAGGCATGCTTAGGTCATTTCAAACATTGTCTGGGGCAGGGGCAAAATACTTGAAATTTCTTTCAAACAATGTGGCATGCACATTATTTCAAAGAGGGGCAAAATGTATACACTTAAAAATGGCTTCATTAATTAATTAAATATTTATTATTTAATTGATATTGACTTGATAAATTAATTAAATATTTATTATTTAATTAATTATTATTCCTTTATTTGTTAAATAAATTATTCAATTTATTTAGTAAATTCACTATAGTCTATTCCTCTATCTTAAGTCTTCTAATTAGTCTTATTAAAGTGATTTAATTAAATACACAATCACCTAAATATGACTATGTTTCCTACTCCACCTCGCCTACCTAGTCACCTGACACATCACTTTGGCTAAAATAAATAATAATTATTAATTATTTATTAGTAATTATCCTCACCCACACATGTCGTATTCTTAAGGGCTATGTGGCCTCATAGGACTTAGTCTCATGACCACATGTCCTCTCAGCAACCAAGTCAAGAGACATTACTTATTCCTAAGGGGATTCTCAAGCCACCTCTAAGGGTCGATGGTGACTCATAGGACACTTGTGCAAAGAGTCCTCATGAGGAAAAGATCTCTCCCTCTTTCTCTCTTTGGTCTTTGTGAGACACTTGACATGTGTCTTTCCCTTCCACCTTCTTCTCCTCCATGTCAATGTGAAGGAACACCATCCCTATTCTTCCTCTCACATTCCAACTACATCTCCCTTTCTCTCAACTCCTTCAACCAAGTCAATCCTAGCCCTAGGATCTTCCACCTTTCATTCTCAACCATAGGATTGTGCCACCTAAGCCTAGATCCTCCAAAAAATTTATAAAAGGAGTCTCATTTCCCCTTTGAGAGCTAGTAGGTATTTTGTAATAGGAATTCAACCATTCAACCAATCAAACATCGAAGCATCCAAGCATTCTAAGGGCAATCAATCCATATTATCATCATTTCATTTGCATTCCATCCATTAGATTGCATAAGCGATTGTGCACTCATTTCATAAAATCTCAACACTTTGGTAGCATCTTGGGAGAAGGCTTCATTTGGAAATCTGAGAGCTCAACCTCTTCAAGAAATCAAGGCTAGGAGGACAATGGAGACAAGTTGCATGGTAGGTGAAGGTAACTAATTTAGTTTCATCATTTTATAGCTACTTTGTATTCTTCATTGTGTTGCATTAGATTGATTTATTGCCTTTAAATAGTTAATTTATCATTTCTAGTTATTAGACATCTAATTTTCATACACTACTATGAGATCAAATTGGGCCTGCCCATTGATTGGTCACACCTACACTGCAGTTTATGATTAAAAAATGAACATGTTGGTGACTTTATTAAAGCTGATGGTTCTTGGTTGCTTTATGGAGGTGCATCTTTTGCAATGAGACTAGTCAACACTTTCAATGCTATTGGGACCATCGATGGCTTTTTTTGTGCTTGAGCCCTTAATGAAGGTTATGAGTGCTTTTTATAGCTCATGGATACATAAAGAAACTGAGATCTTTTCTTGTGCTTCACAAGTGCTTCAAATAGCCCTTTACTTGCCTCATCATGTGTATATTGTTTGGCACACTATTCACTAGACCATCACGTTTTCAGTGCTCTCATTCTTTCCAATAGTTTTTAAACTATCTAGCATGTTCTTTAGTCTCTCTTTTCCATTGCAAGTGGTCAATGACTGCAATGCCTTTAATGGTTCTTGGTGGTTCTGGGGGCTGGCATGTAGAGCCACCATCAAACCCAACCACCTTCTTATCTCTTCTTGGGCCCTCTCCATATGGGAGGGGCACTCTTATCTAACATGATGATCTGATAGTCCCATAGAGGACCAAACCTATGCCCCAAGAGACTTAAAAGGGGTTGGTCATTTTTTCACCTTTTGGCCCTAATAGCTATTTTTTCTTCAAATAAATATAACATGGACATCCGGAGTTCATTTTTGGCAACTGAAGATTCGTAAAAAAGGTGGTTCCATGCAATTTTTTAGTGCAATTTATTTTGAATTTATTTCTTGATTTGTCCTTTGGATTAGTTGAGCATCCTATGAATTTCTATTGTAGACACATTAGATCTAGTGTCCATCCATGTCTTTTTGGGGATTTTTCATATAAAACTATTTGTACTTGTATTGAATTATAAAGTGCCACGGGGGGTTGTGTAGAACCATTGTTTTCCAATCATAGCTTTGTCAAAGTGAGAGTTCCTTGATGACAACAGAAAAATCATTGATATTCTTGCCCAATGCGAGTGTGTAGTTTGACCACACACACTCTTTTCTCAGTTGCAGATACTTTTGGTCCCTTCTGCATAGCATGGTGACACATCATTCTAGTGGACCTATCAAGCCTCACCTAAGTTAGAATTATGGGGGGTATCCTATTGTTTGTGTTCGTGCTAATTCTTCCTTGGTTTTTCTTGAAGTATAATGAGACACTCTTGCATTCCTTTTCAGTGGAAGCTCCTTGGTTTCACTTGAAGTGTGCTAAAACACTCTTGGATTCATTTAAGACTATTGCACCTATATTTTCAATAAAGTTAACAAGTGATAATAGTATCACTCAAACAACATCATTGATTATGTAGTGAAGATCACTCATGCAGATTTAGGTGCCATTTGTACCTTCAATCGATAGATGCTATTGCCATTGTTGACATCTGATCAATTATCTAGAAGTGCCAATTGGAGCACTTATACAGATTGGTGTCCTCTCGATCATCATCTTCTTCAGATTAGATCATTAGATATAGCACTAGATCACTCATCAACAGTTGTCTATAGATTCTTTATGCTTCAGTGTTGTTCATGTTCATGATTTCAAGACATATTTTTTGAAGGCTTCTTAGACCTTCATGTTCTCTCTTTTGGAGAGGATTTTTTTCCCACTATGTTTTTCTCCCTTTTCTCTAGTTATGAGAGATTTCTTTATAGTTGTACATGGGTACCTAACATGGCCTAGTTTTTGAGACCCGTAAAGATTTTCTACTGCATTATTGTACTCCCTAAGTTACACTTAAGGGGAGGTGTTGGAGTAAATTTAGTCTTACTCTTTACTCATTACTTAAGTTTACTTAGGTCAATACATTTATTAGGTAGATGGATATCATTGATTCCTATTTGGAGTCTAACTCATCTAAGAGGATATTGTAGAGTTCTATCAGAACTCTACTTCCTCTAGGTTGAGACACTTGTCTCAACCTTGTCCACTCTACCTATCTGCTCTTGCATATTTAAGCAGAGCCTCTATACCATTGTAAACAACTCATTACCTCAATACCTCACTACTTCATTGTGTTGATTGTCTCTCTATTCTGGAGGATCTTTGTAGACTGGCTCTTGGGTATAGGATAATCTATCCTAACAATGATGTAATAAGATCCATAATAATATAAGAGGCTCACTATTGTGTCAAGTTGCCAAAAGGCCTATAAGGCATAATAAGACTTTTGTGGGGTAGATAAGATTCATGAACATAAGGTCATTGATAAAACCATAGGCAAGATGTGATTATAAGGTGTAATGAGTAAAAAGGATCATATTTGTCGAGTAATAGGCAATTTAAAACTAATTGTTGCCGTTTATAACTTGGATTTCAATGGTTATAAGTTACAACAGTTAGTTTTAAACTATCTACATTTCATTTTAAGGGTAGTTTTAGGCTTTTGTCGAGTATTAGAAGTATGAGGATCTATTTAAATGTTGGATCCACGAAAAGATTGTTTGGTAGAAGAGGAATGTGACAAGTTTTGATCAATAAACAAATAAATGTTTGTAACACCCTTTTCTACTCATAGGCAAGAGGCCTATAAAGGTCACTTTGTAAGGATTGAGACTATATCTGATTATCCTCTACTGGTGAATTTTTAGGGCTTTAAAAATTTCAATCGAATGTTTTGATGTCACATGCAAGTATGATATAATGAGGCATTAGTAAGATATTGGAAAACCTTTTGCAAGCTTCACAATGTTCTCACTCCCAATACTAAATTCATGTTCATTTCTAAGCTCCTTATTGTTGAAGTTGTGTAGCTATGATAAAGACTTCAATTTTGATTTTTTTTTTACCTTCTATATCTGTTAATGTATGAATTTTTTATGATCCTTATTCATGATGCTTGTAATTCTTCACTCCGCATATATGTGTTGACATGGACATTATGTGTAATATTGTGTCACTATCATTGGTGATTAAGAAAGTTCTTAATCACCAATGATAGGTATACTTACTATTCAGCCATGTTTATTTTATGTTCAGCATCATCAAATATTTTTATATCGATATCAAATGATTAATATTATCAGTTTCATGTTTTGATTTGTAACATTCATATGACTGGTTTTATTATCGATCTCTTCAATTTTGGTGGCACTTAATATTTATTATGGTGGTTGTGGACTATTATCAACATCATTATCTTTGTAACACCTGAAGTAATGGTGCTTCACCTTACTTGGTAGAATGCCAAGTAAGTTGAAGCATCACCTTCCTAGTCAATGATTATTTAATAGCAAGTATACATTTCATCGGATGTTCATGTAGAACAAAGAATGCTTATTTTGGGTTCAACATTCATCATCATAGATAATTAGAAGTATCCATCTTAGAGATTTTGTATAGAAGTTTCAGTCATGCTTTGGACAATGTATGAAAGGAATCATCTAGTCTATGCTCATCTTGTGATGTCTTCATTTTAACTTAGCAATATTTGATTCTTAATCAGTAAGAGATTAAGATCAGACTTCTGTATCAGTTTTGGTTTTAATGAATGATATACTCTTTATGTGGGTTGGGTTGTTTCCCTCAATGAGGAGGGTTTTTCCTAGGATAAAAAGTTGTGCCTTCTTTTTGTTTTTCTATTTTATGAAATCTTATTTATATTACTATATTCTAGTTCAAACTTAACTCTTACTTGTTTACACTGTAGGTTATCACACATCTCTTTTTCTCCTTGGAAGACAATAATGTGTTGAAGACAATCACAATATTTTTCCAGTAAGAATTTTATAGCACAAAATCTAAACATTTTACATTACTTGTTTTCTAAATAAATTTTGATGAACATGTTTGTTACAATATTTGTAACATGTTCTCTTTCTATGATAAAATACATGCTTTTGAATATACATGTGATTTTCATTTCTTTTACAAACCAATATTTTCATCTTTTACTTGGATATAGTAGAATATTGAGTCTCCTATGCTACGAACCATCCATACCCTATCGTTGGGCTCGCAAGATTCCAATGACCCACTCCTAGTTTTCAATAGACAATCAATGAATGTGAACAAATTTTTATATTGATCCTCATCACAATTCAAATAGTCCTAAATACTCTATTTCAATTACTATCTCATCAGATACTTTACTTTCCATACTTTGTTGATCTCCTTTCTTTCTTGCAATGCAAACACCAAACATCTGATAAAAGCTTTTATAATGCCTTTGAATGTGGTTAGCTTCACAATATACCAAAATGCCAGACAAAGCTGTAAATAAAGCATCACCTTACTAAGAACTGAATCGAACTCTTCCATACTTCTATAACACCAAATCACTCTCTTTTTCTTGTCCTCACCAATAATAATCACAACAATGATAAATCACAAATGATTATAAAATCAACAATTGTCTCCCTCATAATCTCTTTACCTAAATCTATAATATTGGGCTATGAAAACTATCTTGCTCACTTGTCCTATTTAATAGAAGTGTAGGTAATCTAGCATTTATTAAATAAGTTTAACAAGTTGTAAGTTGGCATCAATTATGACTATATATTTATTGGTAGATCTATCTTAGATAAAAATGTTTTGGTTAAATCATAATTTTGATAGAAATATTATTATCAAATTTATTTTAGAAAAAGGAATCTAATTGAATTACATAATTGACAATGGTGCAAGTTGTATTTAGAATGTTCCTTGATAGTCTTAGTCAATTTCCTACCAATAACAGTTAAGTGTGATTTTTAGAAACAAACCATAAAGAGCCACAAAACTTTGGAAATTTACCTAACCATAATTTCTTTGTTATTTTCTTCACATAGTGACACATTTGAGGATAATGACCTCCTACATAGAATATCCATCTAAAATCCCAAATTTAGTTTAGTCATTTTTTAATTTAAAAAATGTATCCTGCTTTTCATGATAGAATATAGTATCTTAATTCTCCCTAAATTGATGATGGAAGATAATTCCTAGCAGACTCTATATACATGTTCTCTTTCTATGATGACATGCACACTTTCGAATAATATAAATGTTCTTTTCATTTATTTTATAAATCAACATTTTCATCTTTTATTTGGATATAGTTTACCAAGTGAGTTGTACTTGATAAACATGCTTTCCTTGTTATTTGAGTTAAAGGTGATTCGCTTGATGAATAGAAGGTCGATGTCTATATGCATTATATTTTCCTTATCTTATAGGTAAATCATTTGCATCCATTTGTTCATTTTTTGATCTTCCTCTTCAACAAGATAGTATCAAAAGGTCCACCTCCTTCAACACATTACCCAGACTTGAAGGACAATGATTGTCTACATGAACATTGTGAGGGCTTAGTGCCTCAAAGACTCCAAATAAAAATAGCTAGGAAACACAAAATTTTCTAATGTGTCTCAACTATTTTGATTACAATTCTTTGAGTCTTTAGGCTACAATAGTTCAAGGAGGGGAAACGATTGCCTATAACAAAGGCACACTTGATATTATCAGGCATGCCTTTGATATAGATTAGATGGTTGAAATTGAAGATAAAGGCATGCTCATATTCTCTTATTCTTTAATTCTTCATTATATGAAATGGATCTTGGATCACTGTAAATTTAGCAACCCAATAAAAAAAATATTTTTTAAATTGAAAAAATAGTTTGTCAAACTTTTTACCCCCTTTGAATATTATACAAAAAGAGGGCTATAAAAGTGATGACATAATCACCGTAGTATTGTCAGAATTCCAACGCCTATGACTCTTTATTTCGATGATCAAGGCACCACTTATATAGCATCATCATCATTTTTTATTAGTTTTCTTGTCGTACCATGGTAGAAATTATGACAAATGGTGAAATAGATTGGTCATAAGCTGGACCATAATTCCTAGCCACACAGTCTGTTTATTTGGATGAGTAGTTAGTATTGTGGCGATAATGTTGGTTGTCAATGTCTTTGACAAAAAAAGTTTGGCGTTCACTGTCGTTGAATATTCGATGTTGTTGAGTCACAAAAATGACCAATGAGCATTGAAACTTTATTGGCTAGACAATGTTATGACACCAATGACTAGGCTACATAGGTGAGAATGGTCTACAGACCTTGAAAATAAAAACCTTGGTGATGGGTTGAATGAATGCAATCTTGAATTTAATTTTTGTGAGCATTGTATTTATGGAAAATAAAATGACATTCAGTTTTACTTGAGTTCTCATAAGTCTTAATATACTTTGGATCTGATCCATTCAGATGTATTTAATCCACTAGATGTTCCTTCTATTGGTAGATCAATTTATTATGTTTATTTCATGATGACTTCAATAGAAGAACATGGGTTTATTTTATTAAGAGTAAAGTTGAAGTGTTTAGTCATTTCAAAGAATTTAAAGCAATGGTTGAGTTGAAGACTAGAAAGAAGATAAAATGTTTGAGGATAGATAATGGTGGTGAATACTACTCAAATGATTTTGATACATTTTGTAAATATTGTTGTATTAAAAGACAAAAGACAACTCTATATTCTCCACAACGGAATGGGGTTGCAGAAAGAATGAACAAGACCTTGCTGGAGAAGGCTAAGTAGTGTTGGACTAGAAAAAAAAGTTCAGAGATGAAGTTGTAGTCATTGTCCACTACTTGATAAACAAGTCTCCCACATCAGCTCTTGTTGATAAGACGCCAATGGAATCATGGTCACACTGCAAGCCTTCACTTAGACATTTCAGAGTGTTTGATTATGAAGCATATGCTCATGTACCAAAGGAGAAGGGGACAAAATTGGATAAAAATGATGTTAAATATATTTTCATTAGATATAAATATGGTTTGAAAGGATACAAGCTTTATGATCCTATTGAACAAAAGGTATTTTATTCTAGAAGTGTTATTTTTAGAGAAACTGAGCCTTCTTTTATTACAATGTAGCTAACACAAACAAAATAAAAGAAATATATGGTTCAACTACTTGCTACATTGGAGAAAGTTGAATCGAGACCCTTAGAAATACAAGAATTTGAGGAGGGCTCTACGATTTATGAATCATCAAAGGTACTTGAAGCTAAAGTTGAACCTCAACCCAATATTTTTTGAAGGTCTACTAGACAAAGGAAACCACCTGAAAGGTATGGATATTCCCCTAATGATTGGAGATGCATATTTGTATTGAATGCTAATATTGATGAGCCGAGATTTGTAGAAGAGGATCATGGTATGAATGATTCAAAGTCCTAGAAAATAGCCATGTATGAAGAGATGAAAGCTCTTAAGAGGAATGAAACATGGGACCTTGTACCATTTCCTAAAGGATGGAAGCTTGTTGGTTGTAAATGGGTGTTCAAAAAGAAGATGTATTGAAATGGAAGTATTGAGAATTATAAAGCACGTTTGGGTGGAAAAGATTACTCTCAAGTTGAGGGAGTAGATTATAGTAAGATTTTTTTATTCTGTAGGTAAAATGACATTGATTAGATTTTTACTTTTTATTGCAGCATCTTATGATCTAGAGATTGAGAAAATGGATGTGAAAACAAATTTCCATCATAGAGATTTGGAGGAGGGAATTTATATGACACAACAAGAGCACTATGTAGTGAAGGATACAAGTCATTTGGTCTCTAAATTGAAGAAATCATTGTATGGTTTAAAACAAAGTCCTAGGATGTCATTGTTAGGCCATTTTTCTGCCATGCAAAAATCCTTTGAAAATGGCCTATTGCCTTGAAAGTTTTCTTGATGTACCCTTTGCCCTGAGTTCCTTGTGTTGTCACCAAGCTCTGGTCCAATTTGCACATGCTGAATCATAAAATCCAAAAAGTTATTTGAATTTCAAGGTTTGCAGGAAATTGTCAAAATTTTTCCACAGTGTCGAAAACCCACAGTATTTTCAAAAATCCACGATGTTTTCGGTCTGTTTGAAAACCTTCATTATTTTCGACCCTGTGCTTCCTATTTTGTGCACTTGTCTTCTGATTTCAAAAACTCTGTGTGTTTTCGGTCTTTCACTGTGTCAAAAACTTTGTGTGTTTTCGACTTTGGTCCTAACTGCGTAGGTGCGATGGATGGTGGGGCCCAATCTTTCTAACATTCATTGTCCCTGATTCTCCAGGTTTTCTAGCGGTTACATCTCCTATTCAGCGATCTAGTGACTGCATTGTCGCGTGTTCATTTCATGCCTCGCGGTTAGCCCTTAACATCTGGCAACTTGGCTAGCGGTTAGTTTCCTGTAGTCACGTGATCGCGAAATGGTGGGTCCCAGTTTCTGTTTGGCTGCCTATGGTTTACTTTGCTTTAGTGCGCAAGTGCGATGTGGGGCCAGTTTCTTCAAAGTGGCAGGGAGGAGATCAACGGTCGGCATGTGATCGCATAGAATATTCTTTCCCCATGTGATCATGCGCCTGCTGTTGATCTTGTTTATTTCTAGTGATGCTTCAATGAAGTGGGCCTGGTGTCAGAGGGGTGACAGATGGCATATCCTTATTGGCTGTCGCATGGCCGCATGTTAGACTTTTCTGACATGCGATCATGTGACCGCTTGCCATCTATCTGCATGGGTCCCAGCTCTTCGTGGTTGATGGTTACAGTGATGGTCCCGAAGGTGGACATGTGGCAGCCTATGATTGGCTATCACATGGTCGCATAGCCCAATTTTTGGCTATGCGATCATGCGACCGCTTGCCACGTGTCCATGGCGGTGTGTTGGCATCTTGTCAGGTGGGCTCGTTGGCCTTTGTTGCGGAGGTATGCGTTTTGTGCAGTGGGTCCAGATGCCATGCAGTGCTGAGGTGGTAGTGTTCTATTGGCCAGCGGGTGGTGATGAGGCGGTCTCATGGCCTTGTTGCATGATTGCAAGGGCCATTTCCATGGCTTGCGATCATGTGACAGAACCCCCTAGTGTTGACTTCGTGCGATTGCGGTTACTATCTGCGGGTTGTTACATGATTGCGTAACCCATTTTTGGGTTATGTGATCATGCGACAATGGTCTAGTGATGCAGTTGCGGAGTTGTGCAGTGGCAGTTATGCGCGGCATGGTAATAGCCTGCAAGTGGTCGCATGTTCGCATAGCCCATCTCTGGGCTATGCGATCATGCGACAAGGCGCTATGTGTGCTGGGGCCCATTTGCGGTTGTTCGGTGGCTAAGGTTGGCAGGTGGTGTCGTGGTAGTTTCCAATTGGTCCGTACTAGCGGGTTGTTATGGTTTGAACGCGGGCCTAGGTGGGGTTTTTTGGTATTGATTTGACGGCCGACGGGGTGCATGGTAGCAGCTTGTCGCATGTTCTCATGAGCCAGTTTTTTGGCTTGCGAACATGTGACATGCCCTTTTGCAATGACGGTCTGGCGTCGGCAGTCAGGAGAAGGCATGTGGATAGCAGGTTGTCGCATGTTCGCATAACCCATTTCTAGGTTATGTGATCATGTGACCAAGCATAAATTGACCGTTTCCTATGGCGGTGAGATGTGACTGTGCAATTGCATGATTAGGGGTAAATGGTTAATGAATATGAAGCCCGCGCAATGCATGGTGACCGTTTGATTTTCAAATTTGGATTTGCAGTGGCAGGGGGTACCAAAATTTATGGATTTCTGGCCGTTTCTTGGTGTGGTGGGTGAAGGCTATGCCCTAGCTATCTGTAGCTTGTTGCAACCCATTTTGGGTTCCCATGGTAGCTAGTAGTATATAGGGTCAAATTTTTTGACTTGTAGAGGGTTCCATTTTTGTTTGGTTCTAGTGGGAGATAGAAGACTCTGTCACATTGCATGTAAGCTTAATAGAAGTCCTGGAAGTCTTTTGTAGGTTATTGAAGTGGTTTGATCTTTGTCTCACTTTGATCATGTACATGACTCATTATACTTAATGTAAATTTTTCATGCTTCCAAGTCTCTCCTTGGTGTCATTCCTGTGAATCTTAGATTTTCTGATCCATTGCATAGTTTTCCCTTTGCATGTGTTCTTGTCTTTAGTTCTTGGTCTAGGATCAAGTGAAATATACTTTAGAGGGGACATAGATTCAGTCTTGGATGTCTACAAAAGGATCTTATAAGTAGTGGATGGGCTGGGATATTTATATTTATGGCTATGAGACTTTGACAACAATTGGTTCATGTTCTCATTGTTTGTATGTGAGTTCTGCTCAATGGATAATGGCACTAATCAAGAGTTAGTATATGAAATGGAGTCCATTGTTTGAGGGGTTTCTGGCTATTTCCTACATCTCTATATATCAATACCATCACCAGTGATACCTTTCACAAGACCATTTTACCCTGCATAGTAGAGTTGATTCAATGAATGCCTGGTTAGCATTTAGCAATCCTTTGTTATGATCTGCTTTATGAATCCAAAAGTATAGGGTGTGTAGTGAGTTTGAATTTTGTTTGGATTAGGTGTACCCACCTTGGTTTTGCAGAGCCAGAAGCAAAATAGGGCATATTAAGACCCTATAGTTGGTCCAGTTGCCTTGCAGAGCTTTCACATTTGGATTTAACTAGTTCTAATATCAGTCTCAAGGCATATTGGTAGCCATTTGTGCATAAGATTTTTTGAACACCAACAATCATATCAGAAGTTGGATACATATGTGTTGAGTATGGGATTTGTGTGATCTAAATCTTATCATTGTATATATTTCAAATCTGATGGTGATCATTTCTTTGTTATTTCTCTATATGTTGATGACATGTTGTTTATTGGAAAAGGAAAAAGTTTGATTACAGATTTAAAATCTTGACTCTTAATAAAGTTTGAAATGAAAGATCTTGGTGCAAAAAGGATCATTCTGAGAATGGAGATTATAAGAGATAGACAAAACAAAATTCTTTGGCTAGGAAAGAGTAAGTATGTTGGTACTATCCTGAGAAGACTCAATATGTAGGATTATAGACCTTTGAGTGTTCCTATTATAATGGGAAAAAAGCTATCTATCTTGCAGTGTCCTACATCCCTATTGGAGATGGAAGAGATGAGACAGGTACCATACCAGAGAGTTGTTGGAGGTTTGATGTATTGTATGCTTTCTACAAGACCAGATATATCCCAATAAGTGGGAGTGCTTTCCTATTACATGTCTAATCTAGGAAGAGAGCATTGGGATGTGGTAAAAAGAGTTTGCAGATACTTGTGGGGTATCTTAGAGTACTCGATATATTTTCATGGAACAAGAACCAAGAATTCCTTGGATATTTGAGGCTATATGGATTCATATTGGGTTGGTGATGTTGATAGAATAAGATCCACTAATCCATATGTGTTTACATTATTTGGTGGTGCAATCAGTTGGATGAGCAAGTGATAGGTTGTGGTCACTTTCTCCACTGTTGAGGTGGAGTATATGGCAGCCACTCATGCCTACAAGGAAGCCTACTGACTTAAGAGATTGTGTTCAAATATAGAGTTCAAGGTTTAGTGACAATCAAAGCACAATCTGCCTAGCGAAGAACTCAACTTTTCATGCTAGGACCAAGAACATTGATGTACAATATCATTTTGTGAGAGATATGATTTAGGATGGCAAGGAGAAGTTGGAGAAGGTAGAAAATTTGGAGAATGTTGATGATACATTAACTAAGCCCATGAGCACAAAAAAGTTTAGATGACGTTCACAGTCTATGGGCCTCTTGGCCCCTAGAAATTAATTCTGTGATAGTTGGATGCCCTAACTCTTGCAAGGTGTTTGACAAGTGGAAGAATGTTGAGAAACATGTGTCTCAAACTTGCAAGCTTTTTCCAAATAATTCCAATAAAATTTGTTGGTAGTTTTCCACTTGGTTTCACATTGGAGAAAGGTGTATGAGTTGTCAAAAGAAGCCATGCCCATAGTAGAATATAAGAGGGCCATTCTTTTAGCATAGATGACTCATTTTGTGACTTTTATGAGGGTCTAAACTAGGGGACAAAGTTTTGGATGGGAATACTATTTAACTTGGTTCTTTTCCCATCCCGAAAATAAAAATGTTAAGAATGGGAAACATGTGGCATGGTGGTTTTGTCCATGGTTTTGTAAAACCACAAGTGGATTCTAGATTGTAAAATGCCTATATAATGAGAGCTTGGAGAGGAGTTTGATCATAGAGTTTCGTATACAAGGCTGGGTGCTAGAGGAAGTCCTTCCAAGATTGAGTTGAGGTGATGCTCTTATATGAACTTGCATTGCAAGTGTGTTGTAATCATTTGTTGATTCAATAATACATTATGCAGGTTTTAGAGTGTTGGGTTTTTCTCCAGTAAGGGTTTTCCCCATGATAATTACTGCATTATGTGTATTTGGTTATTTTATTTATGCTCTTGCATTTTTCTTAAACTGTTGTAATACTTAAGTTGAAATTTGCATATTTGTCCTCCCAAGATTAGTGTAGGAAGCGTTTCCACATACCTTTGCTTCCTTACACATTTAAATTTCAAATCCTTCCTAAACTAATATGGTGGAAAATATTCTATCTATATTAGATAATTGAACTATTAATTTTAAACTATTTACATTAATATAAAGAAAAAACATATCTTACCATTTCCATTAGTATAAGCCCTATATAAATAATCTCAATGTTAATACAGAATAAATAATTATAAATATCTACAAACCTAAAGTAAAAAATCAACATACATAGTTCTGAACTAATATCTCTATTAAATAAATATATTATATATAGAATATCTCTGCTAAAACCTAAAAGGTCACCATATAAATAAAAGTAGGAAGTTAAATTAATATTCTTCAAGTATGGTACAGAAGTCGAATCATTGATCCTTTCAAAGGAAAAAGAGCGTATTTAAACACTACCAAACTGGAAAAAAGGAAAAGGTACGTTGTAAGGGATGATAAATGGAATACAATTACTGTTCAAATAGTGTTAATCCATGAAAAAAAACTGACTTCCGAAAATGAAGTACATTATATCTTGATAATTAGGAGATATTTTCCACAACAAGTCAAATTGTGATATTGCTCAGGATTTAACTGTGTAGTTTTTTGAGTCAAACTCATTGACCCATATTTCATGAGTAATGGTTCACACGAACCCATATCTCATGAGAATGAATGGAACACTTAGCACTCGTCGGATCTAGGTGATGCTCACAGAGGTGAAGCACCAGGACTTCCCAATAGGTCATCCATCCCAGTACTACTCCAGCTTGAGCGTGCTTAACTATGGAGTTTCCTCCATGGTTAAACCCACTCTGCTTGCAACCTCATTTGCAAAACCTTCACCAATCTTATTTTATACTTCAAATCTGTTGAATAATGATTGATATAAAAGGACAGATGGATTGCTATTACAGTTTCAAGAGTGTTAATCCATGAAAAGAAACCGACATTGTAAAACTTTATACATTTAATCTGATTTTTTTCTTTAACCTAGTTGAATAGTGATTGATATAACAAAAGGAAAACTACTTACAGCTTTTATATTATTCAGTGAAATTGAATTATTTGCAGTCGTAAAAGAAACATACAAACAATAACAATAGATTGATGTTATGATATTATTTTAGGATTTTATAATATAAGGTCAAAACTTAAAACTAACAGTATAAGGTGAAAACTTTATAAAACTTAAATAAAAACCACAGAGTTCCTTACATCAAGGGCGGCAGTTGAATATGAAAAGAGTTAAATGTGCATTTCAAGGAAGATTGGTTCTAGATGCAAAATTTTCCATCATTCTAGATTATCCGTGAAACCCATTATCTTCAATACTAGCTTCGAATCCTTGATCTCTCTTTTTTATTCTACAAATATAAAATTTAACGTCTAATTTATTCTAGACAATATCAGACTTCCCAGTCAAACAATCCATAGTAATTTCATCTTCTCTGAAAACAGGTAATCAAAACCAAATTTCACGTATCCTGAAAAGCATCAGAACTGAACATTAATCATTGAATTAGATAAAAATAACCTATAGATTTCCTTACAAAAAGTGTACAGTTGAATATTAAGAGTCGTCCCAGAAGCAGAATAGGTTAAGATTTTTTATTTTCAACCTTTCTAGGTTATCCTTCAAGCCCAAAGTATGGCACTTCTAGACGCAAGGTCCAACGAACCGGCAAGCAATGGGAGTTTCAGAGTACGCGGAGTTAGATTACCGATTTAGCAGGTGAAAAATTAATAGAAAGTGCAAAGAGAGGAGATGCCTCACCTGCTTGAGAAATTCTCCTCAAATTGTGTGCCACAGAAGATTCAACGATCATCCCATAGGGATTGTTACACAAGAATATATTGGAATTTATATGTCATTATGCAAACACATAATCTTTATATTATATATTAATTGACTACATAATATATGATTGTCTCTATCGTTTTATCATGAAATTATGATCTTGCTTATTATTTAAGAGTTAGATCTTAAATTGTAATGATTATCAAAATAATTAGAAAATTTAAATATAATTTTAAAATATGTTATGCATAGATATATGATGAAAGAATTTAAACAATATAACTTTGTGTTCTAATTAGTATTCTTTTTTTGAATTTGATTGTGTGATTGCTTTTAGCATCAATAATTTGGATCAGACTCCATGATATCATCACGATAATAGATATATGGAAAAAAAGTTTAACCTTCAACTTTAACAATTTTTTTACCAAAGCTCTCTATCTATCATTGATGTTAAAAACAGTCACACAAATGAATTCAACAACATACTGACTACTCATAAATTGTAGAAATCTACTCACTCTAACTTTATTCTACTAAACAAACTCATTACAACTTGCCACGTAACCTTTAAATTTATTGCAGAGGCAAAACTTTGTGTTAAGGATCGCAAAACGAGTCTCAAATGCCAAAGCAACTAATTACAACTCTATAATTATGGTAAAAAAAAAAAAAACCATTTTGCTGAAATAAGGAATGTGTAACAAAAGATTACAAGAAAATAATCATCCAAAATTCTATCCAAAATAATGTTATTAAAATTAAATATTTATAAACCACAAACAAAAACGTAAAATCTCAAGTACAATCTCTCCAATCTACATACGCTGGTTATAACTATTCTATTCCTCCTCTTTCACTCTCATGTCTCTGCACTTGCACAATCTGTATATTGTAAGCACTGCTAACATCTTTAAAAAACTACTGAAAATGGACAAGGAAGTAAATATAAATGTCTACTTTCATGTAATTTCAGAATAGGTTCTTACGAATAGGATATAAAGAAGTTTGGAAATTCCCATTTTTGTACATTTTCCACTCTGGTTTATAATTACCAAGCAGCCCTTGGCGGTAAAGCGATTTTAGATAGGAAATTTCCATTCAGAATAGGAGATATGAAAGATGAAAACAGATATGTTGGATTCTTAGATCTATGACAATTCACCTGTTTTGTATCAAGAAACGATCTCAAAACTAACCAAATTTTAGGGAAAATAATTTTCTTAAAGCTTTCTACAGATCTCTAACCTTTTCAATCCGCAGAGTTCACCATCTACTTTGGACAGATCAGTGATAATCTTGGACCGAGCTTTGGTTGAAATCCTTTTATTACATTTCTACACCATAGTCCATTGCATTAAACCCTCCTATAGAACAACCCTAATCTCTTTACGAAGGCAGTGGGTGCATGGTAACAATCTTCACCACTGAAATCTAATTGCCTATATCCAAATCCCCAATAACATTACACGATTTTGTTGGAATCTCAGTAAACAAAGCTGGATTCCGTAAGACTGTTCCATGGGATGTTAGCATTTGTTCCATTATTTCCCGTCCAGGCATGGACTTGTAAATAATCTCCCCTTATGTAAGTGTCCCGCACATGCTCAGCAGTCCTCAGAAGACAGTTGATGAATTTGTGAGATAAAACAGAAAATTGCTTTAGCATTAATGGAAGGTTTCTGGTGGAGGAAGGAATATACGCAACTGAACAACACAACACATCTAACACACGCATCATCTTCAATGCAGATACCTTCAAATCCCTGACTTCTCTGCAAATATGATTTCTTTCCTCTGCACAACAACGAAGATTTATTTTGCTATAGCAAGATAATGATTCTGCATTTCTAAGAGTTTTGCATTGTTTTACTTTCTCTTCTATTCCTCATGTGGAGGGAAAAGCTATTGTCTTCATCACACGAAACAAGTAGCATTGCCAAATTCATTAAAGAATGAAAGCATCATTTTATGCTTTGATTTTATAATCCATTTTTTCATTTTATAATCCATTTTTTCATCGTATTTCTCGTTTGCATGTCAACTTTTTAATTTGTTTCTAGTTTATACGTCACTCTCAAAGGTTGGCCATTTCTACCATGGTCCCACGAACTGACAAGCACCAATAAGCGGCTCCTTATATTGGCTATATTCATGCGAAAGTGGGTTTCTGCTTTTATTATTTAATTGCAGCTATACATGGTGACAAAGTTAAGTCTTGATTAATTACAGTAATATTCATAAAATATGGACAATAATTATTGTATATCAAAGTGAGAGAGGTAATCTGTAGATAGATTCAACTAAAAGATACGCAAATGCTTGACATTTTATAACAGAAGAGATAAAAGTAATTTTTATATTTAATATTCATTTGTGATAAATTCGAATTCTTTTAAACTCTATAAGAACAGCATTTACGAGAATTGGACTGCAATGTAAGCATTGTTTATAAAAGGGTATATTGTAAGACCCGTTAATTGATTATGATTATTATTTGGACAAGCTTTCATTCGTAAAGAGAAATGGTCACTTGTAAGAGCATATTAAATCCAAAAGTCGTCGATATATATAAAAGATGAAAACAGACACTCAACATCTTCAATGCTCTCTTCAGTTTCTTGTTACTACAAGGAATATGAAATTCTTCATAGAGATTCCCTTACATGAAGTGCGCCACTTGAATATGATGAGTGGAATCTGCTGCACACGAGAAGCAAGATTTGGTCAGGGATATGAAGATTATGATTCCCCATTTGTAAAACTTTTGTTTTGTTTTTTCTCTTATCTATTTCTCACGTTGAGGCAAAGCTTTAGTCTTCTATACCAGTTTATTAAATAAAAGAAAGCATCATCTCATCGTCTTTGCCGATTGTACGTCAATTGTTTATTCTATTTATATTTTATAAGTCAATACTAAAGTATGGCCATTTCTACAGGAATGGTCCCACGAATTGACATGAACCAATGAATTTCAGATTACATTTATTAGGCTAGTGGTTACTATCTGGAAGAAAAATCTGGACTAGTTGCAAACATAACATGGTTCATATTAAATATTAGCTCATTAATTCAATATATATATAGTTAATAACAAGTTTGTGGGGTTTTTTAAGAATATTAGTGTTGCTTTTAGTCTAAAACTATTACTTTCGTGGTTGGTTTTCAGCTTTTCTATTTTTTATTTCTTTTGGATGTTAAACAATGTATGTTTTTGTTAAGTTGAATAGAATGATTCGGCTTCGGTCTTTTATTTACCCCATAAAAATAGTTAGTGGATTACAATGTGAATTACAATGTGATTAATAAGTCCGTATTTGTTCTTATATAATTATTAGTGCTGGTACGAAAAGAAGGTGCAATAGTTTACAACGACAGATAGAGATACAAATATGTAAATATGTATGTATATATAAAATAAAGAATGTGAAACCTACATTTTAATAGGGAATCTTGAATGTGTTCATTTCAAAGTGAATATCTCAAGGGTAAATGTAATAAAGAAGTATGAAATTACCAAATTCCAAGCCTCACAAATAGATTCTCAACATTAAATTTAAAAGCAATTTGCGATTAGATATCGAGTAAATCCAATGTTAACTTGAACGGCAGAACAACTTAACCTTATTGAAAACTATTTCAGATTACTAAAAGTTTGAGACTACACATTCAACAAGTCCCATTTGTCCATTTCCTCCCATCATTGCCTCCATGAGACGACAATAGAAGGAAAACATGGAATTCAATACGAGCCTACCTATATACTCCAGAGAATTCAACAAACTCAAAGCCAACGTTTTAATATATATCCATACTTCTAGATAAGAAAATCCGTCGGTATCCTTCCCATTGCAAACGGCATCATCTTTATCTCTTTACTCCCTATCAGATCTACTTCATCACATAAGAAGTGATCTCACCTAAATTTGCTGGGGTTTTCTCACATTAGGGATCATTACCGATTTCCTAGATGAAGAAATTGACGAATGCATCTGCCAAGACCATGGTAATCAACGGCAGGGGAGGCCTCTCTAAGTGGGAGTGTCAAAATGAATTACCCTAGCAGATGTTGTCTCCTTCACCACAGTTCCTAAATATACCATTTTACAAACATCCTGCTTTCCCACAACATTCACTATTTCTACAGACAATTTTCTTTGAATGCCCCGATTTTTCACCAAGTTTACTATCGTCCATTGCAGAATAGTGAACGTCATGCGGAAATCCAAGCAGAGCATCAGCAATTCGGCCGAATTTGTCTCCACCTTCAAATAAAGATAACTTCCACCCCAATTCCCTCCACTAAGACCACCTGACATTGATTAATAACCTCAACCAAGATTTCCATCCCCGCTGATCCTGCAACTGCTTCCGCACTTCTTGAAAACAGGGAAAAAATCGTCCGCTTATGATTTCCTCGAACAGAATGCCACATGCCTCAAATGATCAATCAATTAGATAAGCATCAGCTGAAAGTTATTACTTTAATCAACCGGTTGCCATTCAATCAAATTAGATGTTGGTGTTTTCGATGATAAAATTAGATTCAACAAAGAAGTAGATTGTGTTTTCCAATCACCATTTTTGAACTCTGATAAGAAATTCCGAGAAAAAAAAGGAAACACGAGACCAATGAATCATAGTCTAAATGGATGGCATGATTGGCCAAGGGCATTGAGGTCTTCTCATTTAGGTGTAGTTTTATCAACAAATATTCAAATTAAAATAAGATTTAATCCTATCTTGAATGGGTGATGTAATTGGCTGAGGGCTTCGTATTTTTTTCATATAAGTTTACTACCTTCCACAAATACTCAAATAAAACTAAGATTGAATGTTACTTAGAATGGGCCGCGTAATTGGCTAAGGGCTTTGGGTTCTTCCCATTTAGATTTACAACCATTAACAAATACTCAAATCAAACTAAGATTGAATCTTAGTCAAATGGGTAGCATAATTGACTAAGGTCTTTTCCTTTTTCCCATATAGATTTAAACAACCATAAAAACTAATCAAATTAAACTAAGATTGAATTTTATTTTGAATGGATATGATTAAGTGGGTAAAGACTTTGAGGACTTCTCTTTTAGGTTGCGTATTCCAGAGGTCTATTCTTTCCATCCAAACTTACCTGATATTGGTGGCTTATAGGATATTGTTATTCCCAAGGGGATTAGTGTTGAACTAAGAGAAGATTAGACCAAATTGAGCTCAACTATTGTTGTCATCCTAAAGATTAGTCGCATCCTAAGACAAGCTTAAGGACACCCCTAAATTATTAAAAAAGGGAAAACATAGAATCTTTCAAAGAAGAAATTGAATAAAACGCATTCATTGACTAGGAAGTGTTATCCCAAGTCCAACCCAAGAGAAGAATGATTCTTTCTAGTCTTAAATAGAAGAAAGAAGGATTAAATTGAAACATATTGACTCTGATATCCAAATCTATACTCCTTGAAATACACATTGGATATAGCCATATTCTCTTAAGCATTAATAAAAAATATAAAAGAGAAACAAAAAATAGTAGATTTCATAATTCCAATTCTTCTTCCAACTACACTCTCCCTTTAGAAAGTGAGAAAAAATACATTTTAACTACAATTCAAAAATTACCTTTTTTCGTAGTTTTTCACAGAAAATAGTTTTTAGCCATTTTTGGTAATTTTTAACACAAATCATAGAAAGCTAGATTTTCCCTAAAACTTCACTAAACTACAATGAAATGAATTGCCAACTAATTTTTAAAATTAGAAACATTATTTTGAAGTTATTAAAAAGAAAAAAATCTAAAAACGTAAAAAAAAACCTTAAAGTTGAATTTGGAGGTCCAAATGAACTATCTAGCTCTCAGAAAAAGGTTGAAATGGTCGCCTATTGAGCTAATCTCCATTGGAAATCCAAATTTAAATTCTCATAAAAAAGCCAGCTGTAAAATTTCAATAGAAATAAACCTCTAGGTCAAAAGTTATGATCCTCAGAAGTTCTTGTATCATTCTCTCCTTGTTAAAAAAGATGCAGGTCCTGCAATTTGTTTTCTTCAAACTACTGCAACTTCCTAGGGTCCAATTTTGTCACTTTCTACTTTGATATACATCTGCTACAAGTTTGTATTAACCTATCCCTCTGTACCAAATACTTGTTGTGTTGACCTTGTCGAGTGGATGTAGTTTGTTTATCCAAAATTTGTGTAATCTTTTCCTTACTCTTATTTGGGATTTGATATTACCAAGATACTTCTTGTCCACTATCTACATCATGTTCTTCTCCATGGAATGCACACTAATTAGAAATATTGAACATAGCAGAAATATCTAAATTGTCTAGTAAGCTAACCTCATTAGCATTATCATTAATTTTCTATAAAATTTTGCAAGGACCAATCTTATTGTACTTCAAGATGTGATAGGTTCCAGTAGGGAATCACTCTCATCTCAATTTTACCATCACTAAGTAACCATCATTGAATATCTAGTGTCAATTACCAACATCTATTACACCTTTGTACCTCTCTTTACATTCATGTATCTTCTTCCTTACTTCTTCCTACCACTAGTGGAGGTTTTTTGCAAATGCTTCACCACCATTACTAATTCTATCACATAATGACAGTTGTACTAAGTCTATTACACCCTTAGGATTTCTTCCATAGACAAGTTGAAATGGCTATTAGCCTGTTGACTTATTAATTAAATTGTTATATGAAAACACTAGGCTTCCAACACAAGATATCGACCAACTGTCAAATCAAATCAATGTAAGATAACGATTACATAAAAAATATGAACTTCCATATTTATGACAAAGTAAATAATAAAATTACCAATATCACCTAGATGAATATCAGGAGCATAAGAACTATAAGAAAGTCCTCCCTGAAAGAAGCTTCGATCACCTATTCACATGGATCATCAAGGTCGAGAATCTTGTGGGAGTGCATTTCCTTCCTACCACAAAGTAACTATGCTTCCCTTGAATCTTTCCTGACATGAAAGATACCCAGCCTAGCTAGAAGTAGACTAACAATGTAAGATTGACTAAAGTAATGGAATAAAATTGCAAGATAAAACTTTAAAATCCCAAGAGGTATTGACAGTTATGGGCAAAATATGGTGAAATTTGTGGGGAAAAGAGGGAAATCAAGATTATAAATGCATCTATTTTCTAGGAGATTTCTAAAATGGGGCCCAATAGGTCATTGAGCTTCCAAATTAATCGATGCTAACTTTTAGGATGGTACAATATGTGAACTTAGCACAAACTCATGGGAATTCTGAAATTATTGCAATAAATAAACTTGAAAGAAACCCTACTTTTGGAATCAAATATAGCTGAGGGAATAACTTCAAGTCTAACCTTTTGTGAGAGACCTTTGTGAAGTTTCCTTCATTACTGGAGCTCACATTTCTTTGGTTACTTCTTCAGTTGAAAATGAGTTTGAAAATAGTAACACCTTTATTTAAGGAAGGGGCTTTGGTTTAATTAAATTTTGGTTTCAAGGAATATTATTATTTATCTTCAAAAATCATGCCAGTACATTCCCATGATTTTTTCCACCTAGTCCAATATTATTAATGAGATATGCCTCACAACTTCTTGAAAAGACAACACCTTGTGAAGCGAGGGGCTAAACAAAGTAGGGTGGTATGTAATTTATTTAACTCTAGAACTATGTCAAGTGAAGGGTCTATTGGTTCCAATATCCCTCCACTGATCAACTATAAAGTCTCTAAATACTAAACATGATCAGTAACAAAGGCATCTCCCTAAAGGTAGAAAAGTGATCAGGAATTTCTTCAACTTTGAAACTACAAAGGCTTAGAACATAAACTTGTTAACTTATTGATGTATTTTATAGACTTGACCAATGACCAACTTGATGTAGGGGCATCCAAGGTTGAAGTAGGGGCATTCTGTGTGCTCGGTGAAACTACCTAAGTGTTTGTATTTTGGCTGGTTTTACTCAGTTGTAATCTTGACCGATGGCCTTAGTCATTGAATGAAGCTCGGTCGCTGAAGGAACTCGGTAGTCTTTGGCGCTCGGTGAATAGGTTACTTAGTCATGCCTGCAGTGCTCAGTCGACACTGGTGCTTGGTGATGCTTGGCTGGCTGGGTTATTTCACCGTCACTCGGTAGATCTGACTTGCCGAATGGAGTTATGTGTGATTTGTTGGGCTGACTTGGTGCATTTATTATTTGTATCTTTTGTTGGATTCTCCTAAGTGGATCTAGAGGCCGACATGTTGTATTAAATGTTTGTATACATTTTGCAAACCAACTTGTATGGCATTTAATATTTGTTAGGAAGGGTTTAGGGTTTCATCTTTCCGACTTGTGGCTGATGATTAGTATTTAAGGGAAGCTTGGGGTAGATGTTTGGGATAGTTCTTGGGAGAGAGAAAAGAGGGTATAAGCTTAGAGATGCATTGCTGAAGCTGGAGTTGGTGAACTTGTGGAAAATTTGTTTCCATGAACTTGCATATCTGATTCCTATCAGATAGTTTTTGATAGCAGAGCTAGTGGTTGCCTACTTGGGAACAAGGAGATTGCTTGGAGGCTTGCGAGCTCAAGTTTAGATCTGCCTTAGGGTTTCCATCAGCTTCTAATTATCTTCAGAGCTAGATTAGATGGAGTTTGTATTGGATCTGTTGTAGATCTTGCAAAATTGTTTACTAATTGTAATTGGCCCTAACCCAAAAGACCTTATAGATGGGCATGTTAATGAAAATTAGAGTTAAAAAATTGGTTGTGTTGCTTTGTGAGTATTCCCCTATGTTTTTTTGATTACCTGCAAGGTTTGGACTATCCTTAATTGGATCCAGCATCCCTTGATCTACGTCAGGTGGTATCAGAGTGAAGTTTTGTTCCTATCAGAGTGAAGTTTTGTTCCTATTGGAGCGAATGTTGATCTTGTGAAGTAGAAGTTTGACCTAACAAGGCTGATCTTGCGAAGTTAATCTTGTTGAAGGAAAGATCTTGTGATCTTGATTGCAGATCCATGGCACTAAACTTGTGAAATTGTGCCCTAGTTGTTTTGCAAGATTGCAGCTTGCGATCTAACTTGTATACAACTCGGATATTGTCACAAGGTGATCAGTGAGGGTTTTTTGCCAAGGGTTTCTATTATCTTTAAGGATGCTGCCGAGAAGATTGGACCCTAGAGTTATTCAAGACCTTTGTGATACTATGGAATCCAGGATTAGAGAGAAGGTGAAATCTGATTTTAGATCTGAGATGGAATTAATGAAGAATGACATGGTCACTGAGATCATGAGAGCTATTACTAGTATTCCTCAGAATGTTGGTACTGAGGATGGCTATGAAGAAGCTTCTGAAGAATTCAAACATGTTGGATCTAGTGGTGATGACCGGAGGGATAGATCTGGAGAAGGCAGAGCTACTCAGTTGCCTAGATCTGTTGCTTAGTTTAGTAGTTACCGAATGGAAGTCTCTACTTTCTCTGGCACTTTGAAACATGAGAATTTGATTGACTAGATCAGTGAACTTGAAGATTTCTTTGAGCTGGAAGAAATTGAAGATCCTCTTTGGGTGAGGTTAGCACAGACAAAGTTGAAAGGTCATGTTTCTCTTTGTTGGAAATAATTACAAAGGGACCGAGAGGATGAATGTGAAATGAAGATCAATCGGTGGAGGTTGACGGTGACTAAATTGAAAGCTAACTTCATAACTGTTGACTATGAGCTTGAATTATTTAAGAAGTTGCAGAAACTGAAACAGAAGGATTTGTCTATTGAAGATTATACTGAGGAGTTTCACAAACTTACTATTCAGTCTGGACACTGAGAGATTGGTAAAGAACAGGTGGCTTGGTATGTGAATGGTCTGAGATTCAATATTCAGGATGAGCTTGGTATGCTAAAGATTGATTCTGTAGAAGATGCTTATCAGTATGCTCTGAGGGCAGAAGAGAAGTTGAAAAGGAAACAACCTAATAACTCCCAAGGGAAGGAGAAGTTGATCACTCACCAAAGGATAAACTGATTGATGTAGAAGATGGACAGAAACCTATGGAAACTAAGAAGAAGACAGGTAGAGTTATCTTTAAAGATACTTGCTATAACTGTGGAGAGGAAGGACACCGTTCACTGCTGTGGTAAATGAGAATATTTAGAATGAACCTGAATCAGAGAACTTGCTTCTTCAAAAAACATTGCTCGGTACAAAGGATGAACCTTGTCAGAGGAGTAATTTGTTTAGGACCTGATGCAAGTCTGAAGGTAAACTCTATGATGTTATTGTTGATAGTGGTAGTACTGATAACCTTGTTTCTGAGGACATGGTTAGGAAACTTAGTTTGAGTAGAATGAAACATCCATGTCCTTATAGGATTGGTTGATTGCAAGATGTTCATGCTTTGGAAGTAAGGGAACAATGCTTCATTGATGTTCAGATTAGCCAGTACAAGGATCTTGTGTTATGTGACATTGTGGATATGGATAGCTATCATATATTGCTTGGTAGACCTTGGTAATTTGATTGCAGAGCTATGTATGTTTGTGTGAAGAATGTATTTACTGTTGAGAAGAATGACAAGAAGTTTTCACTAATGCCTTTGATGGATACAATGCTCTATAGGAGAAGTCTGAGTATTGGTAGTCGAGATGAGGTTGTGAATCCAGAGAAAATGAATGATCAGTATGGAGAATCGACCTGTGCATTGTCTAGAAAAGACTTGAAGAGACAGAGGAAACAAAAGTGGAAGAAGTTGCAAGCAGAAAAGGTGGAGGACTTGTATGTGAAGAACCAGTTCGAGGTTAATGTGTTGAATCCTGGAAGATGTTCTTCTCACATATGAACATCTTTTCGAACCTGTGGTGTCTGATGCAGGGGCATCCAAGGTTGAAGTAGGGGCATTCTGTGTGCTTAGTGAAACTGCATAAGTGTTTGTGTTTTGGCCAATTTTTACTTGGTTGCATCCTTGATCGATGACCTCCGTCATTGAAGGAAGCTCGGTCACTGAAGGAACTCAGTATTCTCTAGCACTCAGTGAATAAGCACTCAATCAGGCCTTTGGTGCTCGATCGACATTGGTGCTTGGCGACGCTTGGCTAGCTCGATTATTTCACTATCACTTAGTAGATCTGACTTGCCAAATGGAGTTCTGTGCGATTTGTTGGGTCGACTTGGTGCATTTATTATTTTTATCTTTTGTTGGATTCTCCTAAGTGGATCTGTAGGCTGACATGTTGTATTAAATGTTTGTATACATTTTGTAAGCTGACTTGTATGGCATTCAATATTTGTTAGGAAGGGTTTGGGGTTTCATCTTGCCGACTTGTGGCTGATGATTAGTATTCATCTTGAAACTACTTGAAAAGGGCAGAATTCCATAAATTTTGCTAGTCAATAATTTATTAAAATCTGAAACCATGTCAAGTGAAAGGTGCACAAATGCTAATCTTTTCCAATTGACTGACTAAAAGTACTTAAAAACTAAAAATGACCAACAACCAAGACATACATTCTAAATATAGTTGGATGATAAACATTTGAACAATAAATAATAGACTAAAAAACTTACTATCTTTCCCATTGGGTTCAACTAATTGACATATGACTGACTACATGCAATACGTAGTGAATTTCTAACCTGGTGAGTTAAAAAAAAAGGTAAAATTTAAATGAAGGCTAAGACTTCAAAGAAGGGAATTTTAATTTTAAAAACTTTAGGGTAAAAGTATCAATCACATAATCTTCATCTATTCAAATATTTGCATCATTCTTAATCATATAACATAGACCAATTCAAATATTTGTACCATTTTTAATCATATAACATAGACAAGTTTTTATCTTTTGGAATTAAAATGAAGTTGAGTTAATTCAAGCATTTATATCATTCTCAATGATAAAAACATATTGTTGACAATAATGTAAAAAAAAAATTGGGAAGAAATGTAGTCCACCATAGCTAAGTCCTCTTGAAGTGCGGTTAACATCACCTAGATCCTAAAAATTAAATTTTGAGAATTTCCATATCCATTTCCAAAGAAACTATCCAATTTGTGTTAGAATTGGATAAATTTCCATATGGGAATTACCAAAATTAAGTGCAAGGAACTTTTACTTGGAAATTTGTGCAATTTTTGGATTGGAGAACTTTTTGTGTGTGAGATGAATTGGCAAAACTTGACAACCTTTAGGTGTGAGATGAATTCAACAAGTTTGGCCAAAACTAGGAAACTTTCAAGTGGGAATGAATTTTGGAATTTTGGGATTCTTTGCCTTAAAAGTTTTCCAATTCCAACTAGACTTGGACAACATTTTTCTGAGATCAGATTTTGGAATGCTAGCTCTTTTTTTGCTGAGAATTTTTTTGCATTAGAATTGGACAACTTAATAGAATTGGGTCTTTGTTAAAGGGGAGATATAATAACAAGTGTGTTCATATTAGGGGGTTTAAAATGGGTAAAACAAGGGGGCAATATATTTCTAAACAGGTGGGAAGGGTTCTCTGAGAAGGAGGGGTAGGGGGTACTAGGTGGGTATTGAAGGGAGATGACAAAAAAGAGTTTGGGGCCATATTTTTTGAAAATAGGGGGATTCTTTTGTATTCCATAAACGCACATGCTATGATTTGGTTTCACTAAGTGAAGCCCTTGTTCTTTTTGGACATTAAAAAAAATATGTATATAAAAGATTCAATAGCTTGCCTCCTCTATCCTAGGGTTTAGAATATTCAATGGAAAAATAATATTGCATAGGTCACCTACTCTTTTTCAGAATTTACACGCTTTTGAGAATTAATAATATTACACAAAATTCAAAAAGCTTTAAAATTCTATAAACTAGGTTTTTTGGTTGCTAACCTGCCCAACCATGGCACCAAAAAGTAGGGCTTCCATGGTCCATTCACGGTGTAGGAAAGAACAACCATGAGAGAAAATTAAAATGCACAATACCCCATAGAATAAAACCCAATTTTGTGTCATTTCATAGTTTTATTTCCTATTACTAGTAAATTGTCCAATTTTGACAAGCTCTTTGTGTCATTTCTAGTTGTACTATGTCAAGCATTGGAAAAGGTGCCATTAGAGAACACTGGGCTCTTGTGAAACTTTTCTTTCTTAGAACCCAAAAAATTTGACAATTTCTAGCATGAACTAATTTTCTAGAATAGGAAAACCCAAATAAAAACCCTATCAGTTAATAAAACTATATCTCAAACAAGTATTTAGAAACTTTATTTGAGTTGTCTAATATCTTTTACAATTTTAAAATATTTGTGTAAGCATTTAGAATAATTTAATTTATTTAATTTTTACATTGTAGAAGGTAACAAGACTCTCACACCAAAATAAATATCCACACTATAAAGAATTGGATGCAAAACAAGGTTTTGAAGTTTAATAGTTAAGAATCACCAAACAAAAACTATAAATCTGAAGTACAATCTTTCTAATCCACAAGCCCTCGTTAAAACGGTTCTATTCCCCCTATTTCACTTTCATGTCTCTCATTCTACATGATCTGTGTGTACACTTCCACAATTTCTGTCTTAAGTGTAGGTTGACATCTAAAAAAAATATAGAAAACGGATAAGCAAAACGATATAACCTCTAGTTTCATGCAGATTCAGAATAGGTTCTTATAAATAGGATATAACGAAATTGACGAATTTCCCAGTCGTGTAAGAACATATTATTATTATTTGGACAAGCATTAATCCGTAAAGATAAATGACGACTTGTAAGAAGATATTAAACTCAAGCACATGCAAATAACATCGATTAATAGAAAAGATGAAAATAGATATGTTGGATTGTTAGATAATTGGCAATCAAACGATCTGAAATCTGGCAAAATTTTAGAGAAAATAATCTTAATAAAGCTTTGTAAGATCTCTGACCTTTTCAAGCTACAGAGTTGAGCATCTGATTGGAAAACTCTCTCCCAAAGTCTGTGACTAAATCAGACATTAACTGATAACCATGAAACCCTTTTATTACATTTCTGCACCATTGTCCATTGAAAAACCCTTTCAGAACAATATTTTACAAAGTGGACAAAATCTCCTGTGCAATAACAGCAAACTCTTAACATTATAGGCATGGTTCCTTGGTGGCAATCTTTACCATCGTACTATAATTATATATATCCAAATGCCCAGTAAAATCTACATATACACCGCGCAAGATTTTGTGGGAATCTTAGTAAGCAAAGCTGGCAGCTCTAAAAATATTCCAGGAGATGTTGACACTTGCCCCATTATTTCCCATCCACTCATGGACTTGTAAATAAGCTCGCATTATGTAAGAGTCCCGCATTTCCTCAGTAGTCCTCACAAGATATGTAACGAATCTGTGAGCTAAAAGAGAAAATTGGGTGAGCATTAATGGTAGATTTCTGGTAGAAGAAGGGATGTATGGAACAGAAAAAAACAGCGCATCTAACACACACATCTTCAATATTTCTCCAAATACTTCCAATCAATGTTACTCTACAAATGTGGAATTCAACACAAAAATTTCCTTACGTACGAAGATAGTTTTCTCTACAGGATTTGTTCTGAGATATCAAGATCTGATTGTGGAAATTTAGGTTTTGTTTTATATTTCTCTTGTAAACTTCAAGTTGAGGCAAAACTATTGTCTTCTACACACAAAACAAAGTATCAATGCCCAACTCATTTAAAAGACGAAAGCATCATCTTCTGCTTTCGTCGTAATCCATTTTTTAATATGTTTGTAAGTAATCTGTCAATCTCAAAGTGTTGCCATTTCTATGCGTATGGACCCATGAACTGACAAGCGCCAATGAGTTTCAAAATAGTGTTAATAGGGTAATATCTCCAGCAAAATATGGACAAGCTGTAAAAATAACATGGGTCATATTAGATAATAATAGTTCATGAGTAGCTGTTCGGTTGTGATTGTGAGCAATTTGTTTCCTTCCTCATGATCAATGTGACATGCGATTACTCACTATGTACCTGCCCTTAGAGAGATATTATTCTATTCAGTTTTTAAAATTTTAATCAATAATTTTAATTAAATTAACTCATTTGTATAGCTTTTTAAGTGAAGATTCATGTTCATCAGTACGGAGAGATGTGAACATTTTTTTAAATACTTTTATTCGCATTGACTTGCAGTTCCACGTGGGGTTTCTCCACAGCATTTATAAATATAGTTTTCCAATTTATTTTTTAATTTAAAAATTATATAATTTAATGAATAAGAAATGTACAATATAAAAAATCTAAATGTGGTGCTTCCAAAATTAGAATATTACAAGATGCAACTCAAGCATCTCTTAACACTAGTTCTTGATTGTGTGTTGACAATAATAACAAGTGGCATCTAATTATGAATACTTACCTTCATAATATTGTAATAATGACACATAAAATTATTTGTTATAATTTTATAAACTTCATTTGGCACATCAGTAATGAGTTATCTTACATTTTGGGAAATAGTATTTTTCGGTGTCACATCAGAAACTTGCTTCTTTTGTAGCAAACTTCATTTTTTCTCTTCAACAATATTTACTATTTTGAAAATACAAAAGGGGTGACACTTTATGCTTATCTCGTAAAACCCCAACTTGTTTAGCTTTACCCTTATCCATCTCTTCAAGAACTACAATTGTGAATAAAACCTTCCTAGGCCCTTGTAAGAAGTGTTATGTTGGGCTGATCTACTATGGTAGATGTATTCTCTTCTATTGTATGTCACGTTTAGGAGCCATAGGAATATAGGAACTAGTATTTTTTGTGCCATTCTTCCATTTTCTTTCTTTGTAACTAGTAATCATGATTTTCCCTCTTATTTATGAGGCAATTGTCACATTCTAGAAAGGTCTATTCAACTATCCTTGTGTATACCTATTTACAATATGTTAGCTTGATGCCATATTTATTAGTAATTCTGAATGGAAATTTATTTAGGTTCTTTACCCCTTTAGTACTCTATGATACAAGACTCAAATCATCTTCTTCCACCTTATTCAAAACAAGATACTCAATAGTTAAACTATTAAATTTTGTAGATTTTATAGAAAGAACTATTAGCATGAATGTTGAATATGTCCTATGGGGGAGTATTCTAGCGTTATTGAAGTGATCACATGTTGCATTCATTACTATGTTTGTCATTGATGTCAACATACTGTTTATATTGAAGACTGACAAAGTAGAAGATAGAGTTTGAGTTAGCACACATAGTGGATTACAGATGAGGTCATGCGTAGTTGAGGACATGTGTTTCATAGTGTCCCAATGACATAGTCAAGAGCGCATACAGAAAGTCAAAGAAATATGACAGTTATTGGAGATCTAGTGAAGACTGTATTTGGAAAGAGTTCCAGAGAAGCAGTTTGTGATTATTGGATTATATCTCCTAACAGGGATAGCATCTGGACAAGCAAAGTTATAGAGAGGTTGAAGACATTGTGAAGGGGATCTGGCTAAGTCAACATAGTTAGATGCTGCACGTGTGAATATTTATTAAGTTTGTGATCCGATAGTGTTGTGTAATTATGAAATTAATATGTAATGTGTATTGCTCTATATTCTATAATTGATAAAGCATAATTGGCCGACTCCATTATGAAATATTGGGCTTGGTATAAAGAAAGGATTGTTTCCTTAATAATGTAGTAAGAGTTATAAGAAATATAAGTTGTGAAGTATGAAATAATGCAAGTAAGTGATCTAAGGGATTATTATGGGATGCAAAGTTTGTAGATCTGGTATTGAGATCTGGGAAGTAATCGGTGCAGCAAAGGCATGGTCAGAAGAGAGAGGAAAGAGTTGTTGAGATCAGTTATATTTGGTATTATTATATTTGAGATAATACAAAGATCAGTTGAGTATTGAGTTCAGTGGTCTTGCTCTTGAAGATATTTGGATAATGGGTCCTTCTGCCTTCCACAACTCCTCATAGGTTTGGAATCTCGCCATAGGGATTCAAAGTCTCCTCAGAGGGATTGATATGTACTAAATGTATTTCATAGACTCCTAATAGGGTCCATCCTCTGACAAGGAACTTTTATATTAGTACATCTTTTATGGGTACCATCCCCACTGGGGTTTACTCTCTGATCAAGAGGTTCCCTAGTTAAAAAATCTAGTGTCATTGTGTATGGTTATATTTGTAATACCCCAAAAATGGGTTATAGGTTCATTAACCTCTTGTAGGATTTGACAAACATGCAAATCCACAGACCCCGAATACACCTGCATGCAAGAACCTGATACAAAGTAGAAGCACAAAGATGAGAAAGCAGAACTCAGATGTTCACTCAAAATGTGAGAGCAAAATTATCAACTGAATTGAAAAAAACAATTACAAAGTTCAACCTTAAAAAGGTGAATGAAACCCTAAAAGGGAAATACTAGGTTGCACATTATTAATTAAGAATTAATTAATAATGCACCTAAGAGACGCTTAAGCAACTAGAGTAAAAAGGAAATAATACTCTAACACCTCTTACATCCTCAAATTGAATGAAATCGACATCAAATTCCTAACCCAAGGCACATCTGTACATCAGTTTATTAAAAATTGATTTTATCTCAATTCTGCATCAGGGAATATTCCTAGTTATCATAATTATCTTTATTTAAATATTATTTGGTGATAAATCCTATTTATCCTAAATTCAATTAATTGAATATTTTGAATATTTAATTAATTAAGTTTGATTTTGCCACTTGATTATTTAATTAGATTTAATTCTAATTATTCTTAATTATATTATTTAATTTTGACATGAAATCAAAATCTCCTACGAATAATTGATTAAATTCTTATTTAATTAGTTAAAACCAGTTGTCAATATTTAATAATATAGTTTAGAATAAAAGTTTGATTTAATAATTGATTAACCCATAAATCAATTGTTTTAATTCAAAATCTATCAAGTTGAGAATAAATCATTTTAAAAAAAAATTAATTCATATTAAATCATGCACAATCGGAAAAGTAGTTAACTTTAAATCAATTTTCAATTTCAATTTGTTAACTTTCCAAACTCAACATCTGATGATGAGTTGAAAAAGTGAACTAAACTCTATTTGAGATAAAAACTACTTTTGCATGATTTTATGAGTTGATTTATTTCTGATTTCTTGTTAACTCAAAAATCAACTTGAGTTTATCAAGAGTGATTTATGGCTTTCCTTAGTGCATCCTTAAGCCCTGGATTTCTATAAAATGAAGGCTCAGCTCCTCACAAAAATAACTCTCAAATTTGCAGAATTACTCTAGTGAAATTGTATTTGAAGAATCAAGCTCTTGCGAATAGGTGATTTGTGAGATCTTTCATTATTTTTCATAGCTTTGCATCCATTTTCATATCATAGCACATCATTGTTAGAATAATCTACATATCAATTTCATACATTCTAGACTAGTTTCATACAGTTTTTCATATCATTGCATAGAAAATACAAAAGAGATAGATTAATCTGCATCCATCCCACATTCATCTTTTAGCATTAAATCTTTCATTTAGGTGTTGCATTGTCACTGATCTCAGTCTGAATTTGAGAATACCATACTCACACCTAATAGAAGGCAGTAAATCGCTTGGTTAGCTACTTTCATTTATATTGTAGATTTCTAATTTGCTAACCTCTAATGTTTTACTGAAGTGTTGTGTTTGCAGCTAGGTACAATTTTCACACATATTTTTGACACCCACTGTGGGGCCCTGAAATGGGTTTCCATTTCATTTCTAACAATTTCTATCAATTTTCTATCATTTTCTATCAAAATTGTGATTTTTAATTTCTATTCATACATTTTTCATATGAGTTTTGATAGAGTGTCATGCCAGGACTCCCTGACTGTCGTACGACAATTGGTGTTTCAAGAGTCATGTCAGAACTTTTACATTGTTGTTTGGAGGTTGCTCTATCGTGTGTGCACAGACCCACCGTCATATCATGCTTGAAGTGTCATGCGAGAGTTAATCCACTATCGTACAAGTTTTGGTACCAGAATTTCAATTGTCGTGTCATAATTTTAGGTTGTTTTTCAAATTTTATTTTCAGATTTGGACTGATAGCTAACCCTAACAATTGAGATCTTTTGTTTCTAATTGGTACTTGTTGATTTTGATTGGAAAAGAACAACAAGAATTAAAAAACATGTAAAATCTACTAAGCACATTGTGTAGGAACTCAGGTATTCTACTGCATCTGATAAAACTTCAATTTGGGACATAAAATGAACTCTCATGTGTCTAGCTTAAGTGCCTTTTCTTCTTTCATAACGCACACTTCTATTTGGGCTCTAAAACGAACATAGATTTTCTTTTTGCATATCTGTTACACATAGTAATTAGTCCCTATGAACACTATTTGTGGAGTTCTTGAGAGAGTGGGTTTCATTCACTTGTTTTGCATGCGAAGCTCTTCTCGAAGATAGATCCCCTTATAGGTGGGTGACCCCACAATAGTGGGTTACACTTTTTTAGAGATGCTGATTTTTGCTGAAATAACACATTTTTAATAAAATATGATGATTTAAGCCTTGAGAGGTTCCATTTGAAGGATTTAATTACAAATTGTTAGCTCAAAGCCTCTTAGATAAAAAAAGCATTGATATAACATCTATACTCCTCATTCATACCTATAACAGAGTCTCCTTCGCACCTATTAAAATGCTGACAAAAAGTCACTTTGAATTTATCTTTTAGAAAATCTTATCAATCCATTTGACAAAACTATCTATGTAGTAAGGTACTAATGAGAAAAATCTTTACAATGATTATAATGTTAATATTTATTAATTTTATTATGACTTTGTATTTTTAGTTTTACTAAACATAGATATTTCACCATATGTCTACCTCTATTTTTGACGCTTATGGAAAAATAGTAAATAAGAGAAAAAAAATTCTAAAAAATATCTATGCCCTAGGTATTTAAGTTATCTTTCTATAACAAAAAATAAAAATGAAATTGGACAAATACACGACAAGTTATAAGCTATGTAGTCAAGGTATGTCAAAATTACAATTTAGTCAACTTCAAACATTAATAAAATATGAAATATTCATGATAATGTCGTCAAACTAATTGCATTCCCTCCGTATGGATCTCAAAAAACTAAATTTGAAAGAATCACATTGATATCTATTTTAGAAAAAAAAGTTATGCTCTATGAAAATAATGTAACTCTTTGAAAATGACGTTTTCAGCAACATACCAATTTTTGTGGGAGAAAGAAAAAAAAAGTCAAATCAATTCAAAAATAAAAATAAAAAATATATTTATAATCTAGACAAAAAATCATAAAAGACTCTAATTTACTTCATCTTTTTATTTCAAACGGTTTAACAACAATATGCATCCGAATCTGATTTTGTTTTTCAAAATATAGAGTTTAGTGTCTGTTCAAGCAAAATAGTGTAACCCACTATTGTGGGTTCACCCAGGTAGGGAGGATATTGTTGTTATCTCATGTTCACTTGGTTTGGTCCTCAACTTTGATTGGTACGTTCTCTCTTGGTCCCACTTAGAGAGCTCGGTAGACATTATTGTTGACATCACAAATATTGGTGAGGTAATTTCAGTCTTAGTGTGTCAAAGAATCTATCTATTGTGTTTGGGTAAAAGTGAAAAGGCTAGAGGACTATGCTCTACTCCCTTTTTGGGTAGTATCAGAAACTCATATCCTTGAATCTGGACCAAGTCCCCATCTGGTCTATTTTGTGAGTCACCTTTAGAGAGGGTTAATAGTAGTGGACATTCCCTTTATTGGGTCAACCATGTAGACGGAACCTCAAGCAGTAATAGCCATTTTCATCATGGTAGAAACAGCCACTATATAAATGTCTTTGTGGAAGAAATCTCCATAGGTGTAGTCTCTTGTTTGGCTGTCAGATCTCCTCAACAGCTCCTAATTGATTAAATTCTTAGACTGTGTCAAAACCCCGGTGTGCCTGGATTGGATTTCAGCCTGTTGAGATTACAAAAGTTGCAAAGTCAGACCATTACTAAAAACCTTAGTGCTGCCAAATTTTCATTTTCTCAGATTCAATGTGTGATTGGAAAAAATTTTGAGAACATACAGAAGTAGCATTCCTAGGGTTAGAACAATAAGTCACTTTATTGTTCATGTGCAAGGTTACTTTGTACCTTGCTCATTATTTTTAGACGTGCTTGAATTCTCTTGCTTGCTATTCTACAAGCTTGTTATCTACTTGGTTAGTGAAAATGAATGATCATGAGATGAAGTGTTACATAGATCTTCAAACCTGGATAGAGAAACTTGCAAACAATCTGATACTAAAAACTAAAAAATTGTAAATCTGAAGTAAAATTCCTTTCTGGAGTCCAAAGTCGTACGGGTTTTGCCCAAGTGTCATGCCAAAACCCCTATATTGTCGTACGATACACTCTATACTGTCGTATGAATATTGTCAGAAAAAGTCAAGCAAAATAAATCCCTGGTGTCAACTGTTGTACGATTGTTGCAATTGACATGTGAGTGCTTTCAATTTTCATGTCAGACCTCACCTAGACTCATATGAGCCTAGAGAAACTCGTATCAAAATTTTGAAAAGTTGCTAGAAACCTTCCAAATTTGTTAGATATTCAGTTTTTACAGCCTACTTCTAGAGTTTGTCAGAAAATTCACTATGTTAGGAACAAAGTAGAGACCAGAAGAATCCAATCATTTTTCCCAAAGTGGTCTCTTGAGTTTGATCCAACTATCTAATTTATTGATTTGAATCATGTTCATCTTGTGTCAAAACCTTGTTAAAATTATCATTAATTCAATCTTCAACAAAATGGCTAAGTATTTCGAGCTCGTGTCTTCCATCTTTTGGGTGTATACCCATACATCTAGGGCACAGTATCCTTCATTTACATCCAAATCAATCTTCAACCAATCCAATCTTGAGAAGGTTGTGTCATTTGATCTTCTTGAAACAAGTCATTCTTCAGCTATCTTAATCTTGCTCTTTTGATTCGCCCAAGGTTAATGGTGGAAACTAGAGCTTCCTCACAAAGAAAATAAGGAGAACAACCCAAATTCTCTTTAGTAGAATCTTCTATTATTTCTCAAACATTTCATCAACCCTACAACACAACAAAATTTGCAGAAGATGCTCTTGGCAATCTTTACTTGAAGGATGGTTATGTTAACCCACCTGCATCAATCCATAGAGGTAATCAATCATCTCAACATCAATCAATCCCTGGTAGTTCTCATCACAACATAATGTCTCATGGAGGAGGAAACCAAGGATCCCAAGGCCATCAGTCTAATCATGAAGATCCCAAACTGACTCCATCTAAAATTGAATGATATAGAAGTGATGAACACTTTCAAAAACTGATGAAACATTTCTTACAAGAAGAGAAAGAAGCCTACTTATTGGACCTAGCTCAACAAGGAGCCAAAATTCCTCCAAACTTTAATGTTGAAGATATCATCACTCAAGAGGAAGAAACTCCTTTTACAGCCATGATGAAACAGATGCATGCTATGCAAGTTAAGCTCAACAAGCTAGAAAAAGAGAAGGAACCTAAGGAGTTCTCTATGAAGGCCCTATGTCCTTTTCCATTTGACAAAAAACTTGTACATGCCATCATTCCCAAAATGAATGGAATACCAAAATATGATAAGTATGATGGAAAATTTGACCCTTAAGATCATGTCAAAGAATTCAGTACTCAATCCATGGAGTTTATGCATGAACCAACCTACTTAATGCATCTTTTCCCTTGATCTCTAGGAGGAGTATCCATTCATTGGTTCTCTAAAATGCCTCCAACAATCAAAACATTTGAGGAGTTGATCAAACTATTTTATCAATAATACTCCTACAACATTCAACATTTGAGCACCATGATCAATATCTGCAATCTCAAGCAAAACTCAAGAGAACTCTTCCTAAATTTCCTCAAGCGATGGAGGAAATTTTTTCACTCTATGCTCGACCTATTTTGGAAACTGAAAAAATCAAAATCTACATCAACAATTTGGTTCTGGAACTCAATTATCCCTTACAAATGCAAAATCATACATCCTTTGATAAAATGGTAGAGAATGCCATCAAGATTGAGAATGTGCTTGTTAAAAAGGGAGACATATTGCTTCATAAGGAAAACAAGTATGAATCTGGTTCTAGTTCCAATAACAAAGACAAATGTAAATTCTAGAATAAGAACAAGAATGTTGTCATAGATGGCATTGTTGATCACGTCAGTGTCCCATCAAAGGCACTAGCATTCAATCTCACCATGGACACTCAAGCCCTGAAATCTTTTGAACAAAAGGCATCTGAACCTTATCAAAAGTCAAAAGACTACAAACCATGGGTTATAATGCCAAAACGTGAGTTCACTCCTTTGGGTGAGTCCTTAGAATCTTCCATGAAAAATCTATTGGCAAACAAAATCATCTCATTGCCTAAGATAAAAATGTTTGATCCTGAACCTAAACCAAAATGGTGGAAGGAGAATGATTTCTGTGATTTCCATTGAAACAAGGGTCATAAAACCAATAACTGCATATGATTGAAGCATCTCATACAAGACAAGATTGATAATGGAGAAATTGTAATTGATAGTCACAAAAACAACAATGATCATACGGCATTCACGGAACCATTTCTAAAACATGGTCAAGGAGATTCATCTTCTCAGCCTAACATGGGTGCTAAAGTCTATTATGCCTATTCTAGAAACAATGCTGTCATAAATATGGTGGAACCATGCCTATCTGAACATTGCAATGTCATCACAATTGTAAGAAAGGATAGAGATAATCAATCAACAAATGCAATAACTTGATCACAAGCTCAGACACATCTACAAGGACAAAACTTGAATTCATCCAAAACCCTAAGGTTCCTTTTAATCTTTCATCTGCTTCTAAATAGAGGGCTGCCTCAAAATCATCAAATCCTAAAGAGACCAGGCCAACATCGTATAGTATTGTCAAAAAACTCTAGCATACCAATGCAAAAATATCCATGTTTGAGTTGATTTGGATATCTCCTACTCATAGAACTATTCTAGACAAAGCTCTATGTGGTTCCAATGTTCCTGACAATCTTGATCTAAATAGATTCCAAACTATGGTTGGTCATCTGACATCCCCCCAGTATATCTCCTTTTCAGAGGAAGATGAAAATTCACTGAGTCATCCACATAACTAGCCCTTGCACATTGAAGTCTTGATCCAAAACCATCATGTCAAATGCATGTTGATAGATGGAGGTGCTAGTCTAAATATTTGTTCCTACAAATTGATCACACGACTGGTATTATTAGAAGATGCTATTGATCCTAAAAAGAAGATAACCATAAAAGCATATGATGAACAAGAAATATCTTCCAAAGGAATAATTTTCCTACCTATCAGAACATGACCTGTTATCAAAGACATCACTTGTCAAGTTCTAGATCTTCCATTGGCTTACAACGTTCTTCTAGGAAGGCCTTGGATACATGAAATGCAAGATATTCCATCAACATACCATCAATGTGTGAAATTTCCTTATGATGGAGTAGAGGTCATGATTCCAATTGACATATCCACATCTTGCAATGCCTTGAAAGAAAGTGCTGACAAACTTGTTCCACATAATAGAGAATCTTTCACCAAGCAAACAGACATTGCATCTACATCCAAGATGGAAGACATTGCCAAACAAGTCAAAATCAATGACACAGACATGGGAGAATATACTATGGAACTAGTCCTATCTCTCACATCTCTGTTGTTGTCCCCAAAATCTTATGAACAACCTTTAGAAAAAGTGAAACCTAGAACTAAAGAACCTAAGGTCATATTGAATGGGAGTTTTATCATAGAAAAATTATCCAAGAAATAATTTGACGAGGAAGAAGCTATAATAGCATGGTTATACAAAGATGAGTCTCAATCCTAGCTAGTTCAGAAATGTGACTCTAAAATGCCTAAAATCCCTATCAAATCTTATGGACCACATCATCAACTCATGTCTAAAATGGGATACACTAGAAAAGAACCTCTAGGAACAAGAGGCAAAGGCATTGTAAAACCAATTGAACATTATGGAAGGATGACTAAATATACTATAGGCTTTGGATATCGAAAGAAGCATTTTCATCTCAGCGAACATTCCCCACATGTCTTAGAATAGATTGAACCATCAATAGAAACTCGGCAAGAGGAAGAAACACAACAATTGGATAGTGATGATTCAAACAGCTCCGAACTTATTTCTTATGAATGTTTACCTCGAGAAATACTAGATCTTCTTAAAAATGAAGAATAACCTAAGGAGAATATCAATGTGGTAGCTACACATGAACCTACTACTAAACAAGATGAAGGTAAACCTATCACAATAGCTAAGAATTTGGGATACAACAATGATTCTAAAATAGACTCTCGTGAGTATTAATTCAAATCAGAATAAGAAGGAAATCCTGCTTGGGGGATTTGTCCTGACTTTATACATGTTCTCAGATTTCCTAGAGGTCTAGATGAAGAATATGAGGATGAATCAAATGACTATGAATGGGGAGTTATTCCAGAAGAAGATGAACTTATCACTAAAAACACATTGATTTCATTCATCAATATTCACCTAAATCTGATATAAGTCTAGAGCGAAATGACAAACTTAACAAGTTTGACCCACCTACTGCTGAAGTAGAATCTAATAATGACATTGAGACTATTCGCAAATTGAACATTTTAAGAAGTCATAAGAACATTTGAGAGTCAGGTTAGGACCAATGATGACAACACCATATGTGTGAATGCCATTTCCCAATCCTCTCCTACATTGACTATCCAGCATCTAGAACTTATTGACCAAATGTCCACTGATCGGAGCCAAGATATCCATACCTTTCTAAATGACTATGCCCTTTCTTGCTACCTCAATGTAGTGGAACATATGATGACTTCCATTAGTGAACCGAGCGTTAGCATGATAGAGTTAGATATCAAATATCTCAATCATAAAAATAAAAGCAAAAAGAAAAAGTGTTTTGAGGGTGAAAACCACTTTGTGGCTATCTCAGAACCTAAAATAGTAAAAATAAAAGACGTATCTAAAGGTGAAAACCTCTCTAAAGTACCTAAGGATGAGATATTTGATGTCCTTCTGAATCATTTATAGGAAAAATCTCCAGTATTGATAAAGCCCACTCAATCTATCAACCTAGGTACAACAAAGGAACCACAACTGATTCATGTAGTACAATCTCTCTCAGAAGAAGAAAAATAGACATTCACAACTTTCTTAATAGAGAAGAAGATCAACTTCACATGGAAGTATTCAGATATGCCAAGGTTAGATCCAAATCTAATAATTCATCATCTCTCTATCACTCCAGGAGTCAAACCTATTAAGAAAAAATTGTGAAAGATGCATCCACATGTTGCACTCTTAGTCAAAGATGAATTAGAGAAATTATTCAAAGCTAGATTTATCTGAGTTATTGACTATGTTGAATGGATCTCAAACATAGTTCCAGTTTCAAAACTAGACAAATCAATCAGAGTGTGCACAAATTTCAGAGATGTAAACAAAGCATGCACTACTTGAATGATTTTCCATTACCAAACATCGATATGATAGTGGACATGACTGCAGACTTTGAGATGTATTCTTTAATGGATGGTTTCTCTGGATACAACTAAATCAAAATTGCTCTAGAAGATCAAGAGAAAATAACTTTTACATGTGCATGGGGTACTTTTTGTTGGAATGTCATGCCATTTGGTCTTAAGAATGCCAGTGCTACATATCAATGGGCTATGACATCTATCTTTCATGACATGATGCATCAAACCATGGAGGATTATGTTGATGACACCTTAGCTAAGTCTATGATAAGATTAGAACATTTGAATGACTTAAGAAAAATAATGGATAGAATGGAGAAGTTTAGTCTCAGACTGAACCCTAAAAAGTGTGCTTTTGGTGTCACTTCTCGAAAGCTCTTGGGCTATATTGTTTCAAAGAAGGGTATTGAAGTAGATCTTGCTAAAGTCAAAGCTATCATGGAGATGCAACCTCCTAAAAATATTAGTTAAATGAGAACTTTACAAGGAAGAGTGCCATCAATTAGATGTTTCATATCTCAGTTAGTGGATATATCACAACCTTTCACAAAGACATTACATAAAGGTGTGAGTTTTGCATGGAATGAAGAATGTGAAAAGAACTTCAACCATATCAAGTAATATCTATCAAATCCTCCTATTCTGATACCTCCTATTCAAGGGAAGCCATTGATTCTATATCTCTCCACCATAGATTCATCACTGGGGACATTACTAACACAACATGACAAAAATAAGAAGGAAAGAGATATTTATTATATCAGTAAAACATTGGTAGCATATGAGAAGAACTATTCCATGATTGAGAAAGCTTGTCTACCTATGATCTTTAAATCATAGAAACTGAGACACTACATGTTATCTCATACAACACAACTAATAGCTAATATTGATCCACTAAAGTACCTACTAACAAAATCTTCCCTCACAGGTAGACTAGCTAAATGGGTGATGCTATTGAGTGAGTATGACATAGAATATGTTGAAATGAAAGCTATTAAAGGCCAAGTCATTGTAGATCAACTGGCTGAAGCACCAATGTTTGATGATACACCATTACAAATGGAATTTCTTGATTCATCCATTGTGAACATCCCTTCTAGGACTTGGTGTCTTTTCTTTGATGGATCTTACACAGAGAATCGATATGGAGTAGGCATACTATTCATAACACCACAAGGTTGCTCAATACCCAAAGCTTTCAGAGTAAAATTTCCTTGCACAAACAATATTGTTGAATATGAAGCTCTACTTAATGGTATGAAGATAGCAATTGAGTGGCAAGTGAAAGATTTTCACATTCATGGAGACTCACAGCTAGTCATACACCAATTCAATGATGTGTACCAAACAAAAGATGAGAAACTTGTTCCATACAAACGCATGGTAGATGACTTAAAGACATATTTCATATCTATCTCATTTGAGCATATTCCTAGAATGGAGAGAAAGGATTCTAATGCTATAGAAACACTATCATCTCTACTACAGTAGCCCGAACATGAACTACATTACGAGTTCCCGGTGGAAGCACTGTCATTCCCTGCATATGATTCCCCCAAAACCCACATGATCTACAATGTTGTTGGTCATGATTCTTCTAGATACAAAAACCTTTTCTCCTACCTTCAAGACCAAATCATTCTTGATTCCTTCAACTGCCATGAGAAATGATACCTAATTTGAAATGCATCCTAGTATGTCATCATTGGTAATGATCTGTAAAAATGGAATCTAGATGGTACGCTTCTTAGGTGTTTAGAATGAAGCCCATGAAGGTATATGTGGATCACATTCTAATCGTTTAACACTAGCTTGAAAACTTATTAGGGTTGGGTACTATTGGCCTAAAATGGAAAAAGAAGCTATCGAGTATGCTAAGAACTATAAAAAGTATCAAGTACATGGAAACTTGATTCATGCACTAGGGAGAGATCTTATTCCCTTTACTACACAATGGCCTTTTCAACAATGGGAATTTGATCTGATTGGAGCCATTTATCCACATTCTTCTAATGGACATACCCATATCATTACAACTACAGACTATTTCAAAAAATGGGTAGAAGAAGTTCATTTGACTCAAGTAACCAGAAAGAAACTCTCTATGTTCATTCTGAACTACATCATATGTCAATATGGAATCCCACATTCAATAGTCATAGATAATCGTGGCCAATTCAAGAACAAGGAATTAGATTCCTTATGCTCTAAATTCAAGATTATACAACATTGGTCATCCATATACTATCCTTAGGGGAATGGACAAGCAAAGGCCTCTAACAAGAATCTATTGAAAATTGTGCATCACGTAGTTAATCAAAAAGGAAGAGACTGGCATCACACGATCAATCTAGCTCAATGGGCCTACAAAAAAAGTATCAGAATGCCCACTAGGGCTACACCATTTGCTTTAGTTTATGGGTCTGAAGCACTACTACCTATTGAGTTTGAAATCCCATCATTAAGAATCAGAATGCATGGTCTAGTAACTAATGATGACTACAGAGTGTCTAGGTTGCAAGAACTTGAACTACTAGATGAGTGCAAACAAGAAGCATATGATCATCTCATATTATATCAAAAAACAATGCTTAGAGGCTACAACAAGAAAGTTAGAAACAAAGAATTTCAGGTTGGCGATCTAGTCTTGAGAGAGAATCCTAAAAATTAATCACATAGAGAATGCAAGGGGAAGTTTGAACCCAACTGGTTGGGTCCCTTTGTTATCACTGCTACTTTTTGCTCTAGAGCCTATCAAATCTCAATGACTGAAGGAGAACAACTCTATGAACCAATCAACATTATCCATCTAAAGAAATTCTATGCCTAAGGCATTCAGTATTCAAAAATGTCCTGAAAAAATGAACATCTTGGAGAAAACCTAGCAATAGGCACCTTGATGATTCACAAAAGAATTGAAAAGAGAAAAAGTACAAAAAAAATTGAAAAATGAAAAAATGCAAAAAAAAAAGAGAAAAAGAAAAAGTACCTTGCTGAAAACCTGGAAACATGCGCCTTGGTAGCAAAAAAAATAAAATAGAATCTCTGCCAAGATGGCGAAAACCTGGCAAACGGGTGCCACTTGTTCAAAATTCTCCATCTATCAGTGCAATCTTGGTCTTTTTGTGTAGGAGCACCCCTATGAGGGCCCTCACCATCACAGTTTTGGTGTGTTTATCCTTTGAGGTTAAGCTATGTAATTAGAATAAGAGTCAATAGGAGTTTGGCTCATTTTTGGTGTGTCTAGGATTGTTTAAGTCCTAGAAGTGCAGGTGGTCTTCCTATTAGGAATGGAACATTGACTCAAGGAAGGTTTTCATCTTAAGATCTTTGTTTTACTTTGAGTTAGAGTTCTAGAAGTTAGTGTTTAGCTATGATTTGAGCACATGTGTGCTTTAGGAGGCCTAGCAATGGTCTTTTGACATGAGAGACCAAAGGCTACTCAAGCAACTAAAAGTTGCTAGCAAATTTTAAAAGTTGCTAAGCAACTTTCCCTTTGTATTGCCTAAATATGCTAAGAGGTGAAAAAGCCCTAAAAAAAGATACTCACTCTGAGGAAAGATGATTTAAGACATATCTAACCCTAATTTTGAGGTTGGATGGCATTATTGTACGACAAAGTATGGGAAAACCAGTCTGCTAGAGTTTTGAGTGCAACAGTCACTGTTGAAAGACTGAATATCTATGAATACAAATAGTTTTGTGTGAATCCTTATTGTGGATACTGCTTTGACTATTTATACTTTCATTTGTGTGTATGTAGTTTCATTTCATTTGAAGTATTAGTAGTTTTTGTTTAGTTCATTTGGTTCAGACCATTCTCTGCCAGTTTGGAGAGGTATGGAAGCATAGGTCTGTAGCTTTCATGTCCACCATGAGAAAGCCATGGAACTTTGGATATTCAAGGTACATACCCTATTGTGTTTGTATATAAATGCAAGGCCCCTGAAAAGTAGTGCAAACATGTGTTTTTAGAAGCCCTAGGTGAGCTATGAGTAGTCTAGCTAGGGATGTGCACCAGTAAAGGAGCTCTCCAAGATAGTGGAGTGAGTTCCAAGCTAAATCCCTTTGGGGAAGTCAAGAATAGTACAAGAAGGCAAAGTGGTGTGAAGGAGGAGGTTTGGAGAGTCAAGGAAGAGTGTTGTTGAAGACTAGGATAGTGACAAGTCCCTAAAACCCTTGAAACCCTCTAATTTGCCAAAACTATTGTACAATCACATGGGTACCTAAGACCTCAAAAATCCTTGATTTTGGGTCACATAGAGAAAAATTCCTTTACGAAATGGTGGATGAATCTTTGGAGAAAAGGCCTCAAAATCCCTAAGAAACCGAAAGGAGGGCTAGTTAGGCCTCCTCCTTGTAGCCCTAAATTACAAAGAAACTCCTAAATCAAGTGATCCAAAAACCTTGCTAATGTTATGGAAAGGTGTCAATAGCCCTAAAAAGACCTTGGAACTCATCATTTTCATTGTTGGAGCTTGGGAAGAAATTAGAAGCCAAATAGACCCTTACGAGCCAATGTAAGGATGGGAACTAGAGTGCAAAGCTTAGTATGTTGATGAATGAGCTAGTTTGACTTGGTCGGTAGGTTGGATAGGTTAGGGGGTCCTTGGATAGATAAGGAAGCCTATAAACCATCAAAGGTGTTAGAAGAACACCGGGATCCTAGAGTGGATTAGGGGCATAGACTAAGCTAGTCTATCCTAGCCTCCCCATCAGATTGGTATCAGAGCCTCTTAAGGCTTGGGAAGTGAAAGGTGGATGTTTTAACCACCAGAAGAATCAATTGGATCATCTCAAAAGAAAAAAATGGTGACCAATGCAAAGCTTTCTAAGAAGGTAGAAGATCGGGAGGAAGCTAACAGACTCTTGCAGGAAAGATTGATGCAAATGGAGCAACTCTTGGATGATGTCCAAGCAAAACAAGATAAGGTGAAAGATAGAATGGAGGAGCAAGATGCTAAGGGGAAAGAGAAGACTCTTGATGATGATGTACCTACACTTGATCCTCCAACACAAGATGAGTAGTTTCTTAAATCCCTGAAGGCTATCACAGGCAAGGCACTTGAAGGTGTCACATTACTGACTCGTAGGATGGATATGGAGCTTGTGATGTAGTGGATTGAAGAGCATGGAGAATCACTTTGAATGTGAAGAGATCTCAGAAGCATAGAAGGTCAAGGTTGCCAAATATAGGTTGAGAAGACAAGCATTAACCTGATGGAACTACTTGCAAGGTGAAAGGGAGAAAGAGGGAAAGAATCCAATCTCTAATTCGAAAGCTATGGTCAAAAAAGTCAGGGAAGCATACTTACTAACTGATTATGAAATATAGTAGCATAAGAAAATTTTGACACTTAGACAGAAGGAGATGGATGTAGCTACCTATATTGAAGAGTTCAACAAGTTGAGCTTGAGATCCAGGATCCAAGAAGATGAAAACATTAAAGTGGAAAGGTACCTCAGTGGATTGAAATGGAGCATAGTAGAAGAGATGAGTTTGTTCATTCCTACCACCATACTTGGATGTTTGTATATGGCACAAAATCTTGAAGACAAACTGAGGAGAAAGAAAGAACCTAATTCCAAGAATAGAGGGAGAGGTAGAGACTCTAGAGGGGGTCAAAGAGGAGGTTCTAGTAGAGGTGGTGAGTCAAGGAGTCACAGGGAGAGAAGACTCTTGGAACAAAGTTTAGAAATCAGTACAAGAGGATCTTATGGTAGAGGAAGAGGTTCTCAAGGAAATAGAGGAAGAGGAATAGGAAGGAGAAACTCCTACTTTGCCACTATGAAGTGCTATCAATGTGGATAGCTTGGACACCCTACCTATAGGTGTCCTAATAAACTAGCAGCCTCATATAATGAGAAGAGGGTAGCTTATACCCAAGAAGATAGCAGCATCTCATTCACTAATGAAGTCAGCAAGTTAGAATAAAAAATGGGTGAGAACCTAATGTTCAGGAGGGTACTTATAAGGAAACCTAATCAAGGTAAACCTAAGCAAAGGAGGGCTCTTTTTAGAGTCAGATGCAAGATACAAGGAAAAGTTTGCAAGGTTATTGTGGATTCAAGATCTACATATAACATCATAGTAGAAGAAGCAACAAAGAAGCTTAAACTCACAAAGGTTCCACATGCAAATCCATACAAGGTGACTTGGTTGAACTAGGAGCAAAGTGTGCTAGTTAATGAGTAGACATGGGTAGAGTTTTCCATTGGAGGCTATAAAGATAGAATTATTTGTGATGTCTTACCCATGGATGCATGTCATCTTCTATTGGGAAGACCTGGGCAATTTGATAGGAAGGTGATTTATGATGGAGAGGAGAACTCCATTTCTTTCAAGAAAGATGGGAGGACTTTCAAAATTCAGTCCTTCATAGAGAATGAAGAGGGAACTTCTAAGACACCCAGTGTATTTCTTAGCAGTGGTAAAGAGTTCCTACAAGCCTTGCAGGATAAGGAGACCATAGGATGTGCTATCATGGTGAAACCAAAAGAGGAGGACAAGAAGTTGTAGGTAGAAACACCATTGGAAGTGCAGCAAATGTTGAAAGAATTTAGAGATATAGTGAGTGATCGAACCCCTACAACACTACCTCCAAGAAGGACCATAAGTCATCAAATAGATTTTGTACCTGGTTCATCTCTACCTAATAAAGTAGCATATAAGCTTACCCCAGATCAGAACAAGGAAGTAGCAAGGCAAGTATAAGAGTTATTGGATCAAGGGCTGATCAAGAAGAGTATTAGTCCAGGTGTAGTTCCAGTGGTCTTAGCATCCAAGAAAGGAGGAAAATGGAGACTTTTCATAGATTCAAGGCCTATTAACAGGATCACTATCAGGTATAGGTTTCCAATTCCAAGAATAGAAGATTTGATGGATTTCTTAGGAGGTGCTATGTATTTCACAAAGCTGGATTTGAAGAGTGGTTATCATCAAATCAGAATTAAGGAGGGTGATGAGTGGAAAACCACTTTTAAGACCATAGATGGTTTGTATGAATGGCTTGTGATGCCATTTGGGCTTACCAATGCCCCCAGCACCTTCATGAGGTTAATGAATGAGGTCTTGAAGGTCTTCATAGGAAAATTTGTGTTGGTGTATCTAGATGATATACTCATCTATAGCAAGACAAAAGCAGGACACCTTGAGCACTTAAGGCTAGTTATAAAGAAGCTACATGAAGAGCAATTAGCCATCAATCTAGAAAAGTGTGAGTTCATATAGCAAGAGATAGTTTATTTAGGCTTTGTGGTGTCCAAGGGTACTCTAAAAATGGACCCAAGCAAGGTAGAGGCAATCTTGAATTGGCCTACTCTAAAAATAGGGACTGGAGTTAGAAGTTTCCATGGCTTGGCACAATTTTATAGGAAGTTTGTGAGGAACTTCAGTGGGATATGTGCACTAGTGCTTGACACCATCAAAGGAGTATTGAAAACAAACTTCAAATGGATTGAGGCAGTTGAGAAAGCATTCCAAACATTGAAGCAAGAGGTAGCAACCAAACCAATCCTACTCTTACCTACTTTTGATAATTTGTTCACCATTGAATGTGATGCAAGTGGTATAGTAGTAGGTGGTGTATTGAGTCAAGAAGGAAGGCCTATGGCATTCTTCAGTGAAAAACTCAATGAGGCAAAGAAGAAATATTTAGCTTATGACTTGGAGTTGTATGCATTGGTACAATCACTCAAGAAGTGGAGGCATTATCTTTTGCCAAAATAATTTGTGGTGTTTATTGATAATCAAGATTTAAGCTACATAAACACTCAAGAGAAGCTTAGTAATAGACACTTGAAGTGGATGGAATATCTCCAATCATTTACCTTCACAATCAAGCACAAGAAAGGGAAGCTCAAAAAAGTAGCAGATGCCTTGGGTAGGAAGTTATTGACTGTCCAAGAGGTACAACTGAAAAGCATTGGAATAGAAAGTTTTAAAGACTTATACAAAGAGGATGAAGACTTCTCACAAACCTACAAGGTGTGCCTAGAGTTTGAGAACCATTTTCACGGTCAGTTTTCCAATTACACCCTTCAAAATGGACTGTTGCTTAAAGGTAATTAGCTTTGTGTACCTAGAGGATCCATGAGGGAAAATATGATCTAAGAAAAGCATAATGGCAGCCTAAGTGGACATTTTGGCATAAAAAAGACATTGGAGTTAGTACAGAGATACTACTTTTGGCCTAAGCTAGCAAGGGATGTCAGGAGGTATGTAGAGCAGTGTGGAGTATGTCAGCGAGCTAAAGGAGGTTCAAGAAATGTAGGACTCTATCAACCTCTACCAATTCCAAATAGGCCTTGGGAGTGTGTAAGTATGGACTTTGTGGTTGGACTCCCTAAAACCAAATCAGGTATGGATAGCATCTATGTTGTTGTTGATAGGTTCTCTAAGATGAGTCATTTCATTCCATGTAGAACTACTCATGATGCAAGCTATGTAGCACATCTCTTCTTTAAGGAGATAGTAAGGATCCATGGACTCCCTTTGAGCATTGTGTCAGATAGGGATAGCAAGTTCATGGGCCATTTTTGGAAAACCTTATGGAAAAGGTTAGGAACTAATCTCTCTTTTAGTTTAGCATACCATCCTCAAACTGATGGTCAAACTGAGGTCATCAATAGGGTGCTTGGTAACTTGCTAAGGTGTTTAAAAAAGGAGTATGGGCAGACTTGGGATCTTTTTATATCTTAGGCTGAATATGCTTACAATGACAGTGTCAACAGCACCATAGGAAGAAGTCCTTTTGAGATAGTCTATGGAAGACACCCCAGAGGAGTGTGTGAGTTGAGAGATTTAGATTCCATGGAGTTGAAGAGTGGACAAGCTAAAGATTTTACTCAAACCATCAAGGAGGTTCAAAAGCAAGTGAAGAAACCTATTTTGGAGTCTACTCAAAGACTCAAGGCTAAAATGGATGAAAAGAGGAAAGAAGTACAATTTCAAATTGGGGACTATGTCATGGTCCATCTTAGCAAAGCAAGAATGCAGAAGGGCATGCCCACTAAGCTACATATGAGGAGAGTAGGCCCATGTAGGATTTTAGCCAAATATGGAGAGAATGCCTACAAGGTGGACTTGCCTTCAGATTTAACCATCTCACCGGTGTCAATGTTGCAGACCTGATCAAATTCAAGGGTGATATCAGTCAGCAAGGTATAGCTCCACCAAAAGTACCACATGATGTAGATACTAATGAAATCCCTAAGCAAGAACCAACCAAAGCAGAGAAGGTTCTAGAATCCAGGGTGAAGAAGGCAACTAGACATCAAGTCTACATCGAGCATCTAATCAAGTGGAAGGGTCAACCTAAGTCTAAAGCCACCTAGATTAAGGAAGATCAGTTCAGAAATTTTGGAGTTGATCTAGCTCTTCTAGATCCTAAAGTTCCTTAGCTTGTGCTAAGGGGGAGTATGGTGTAGGAGCACCCCTATGCGGGCCCTCACCATAACAATTTTGGTCTATTTATCCTTTGAGGTTAATCTATGTAATTAGAATAAGAGTCAATAGGAGTTTGGCTCATTTTTGGTGTGTCTAGGATTGTTTAAGTCCTATAAGTGCAGGTGGTCTTCCTGTTAGGAATGGAACATTGACTCAAGGAAGGTTGTCATCTTGAGATTTTTTTTTTACTTTGAGTTAGAGGTCTAGGAGTTAGTGTTTAGCTATGATTTGAGCACATGTGTACTTTAGGAGGCCTAGCAATGGTCTTTTGACATGAGAGAGCAAAGGCTGCTCAAGCAACTAAAAGTTGCTAAGCAACTTTCCCTTTGTATTGCCTAAATATGCTAAGAGGTGAAAAAGCCCTAAAACAAGACACTCACTCTGAGGAAAGATTATTTAAGACCTGTCTAACCCTAATTTTGAGGTTGGATGACATTATTGTATGGCATAGTATGGGAAGATGAGTCTGTTGGAGTTTTGAGTGCAACAATCACAGTTGAAGGACTGAATATCTGTGAATAAAAATAGTTTTGTGTGAATCCTTATTTTGGATACTGCTTTGACTCTTTAGACTTTCATTTGTGTGTATGTAGTTTCATTTCATTTGGAGTATTAGTAGTTTTTGTTTAGTTCATTTGGTTCAGACCATTCCCTGCTAGTTTGGAGAGGTATGGAAGCATAGGTCTGTAGCTTTCATGTCCACTATGGGAAAGCCATGGAACTTTGGATATTGAAGGTATACACCCTATTGTGTTTTTATATAAATTCAAGGCCCTTGAAAATTAGTGCAAACATGTGTTTGTAGAAGGCCTGGGTGAGCTATGAGCAGTCTGGCTCAGGATGTGCAGTAGTAAAGGAGCTCTCCAAGATAGTGGAGTGAGTTCCAAGCTAAATCCCTTTGGGGAAGTCAAGAACAGTGCAAGAAGGAAAAGTGGTGTGAAGGAGGAGGTTTGGAGAGTCAAGCAAGAGTGCTATTGAAGACTAGGACAATGAGAAGTCCCTAAAACCCTTGAAACCCTCTAATTTGCCAAAACCATTGTACGGTCACTTGGGTACCTAAGACCTCAAAAATCCTTGAGTTTGGGTCACATGGAGAAAAAGTCCTTTAGGATAGGGTTGATGAATCTTTGGAGAAAAGGCCTCAAAATCCCTAAGAAACCAAAAGGAGGGCTAATTAGGCCTCCTCCTTGTAGCCTCAAATTACAAAGAAACTCCTAAATTAGGTGATCCAAAAA